>CM049317.1:56306117-56663617 GCA_026874595.1 Sipunculus nudus
AACATTGACGCTTGAATATGATGTTTTATCGTTACCAGAGCTTTGAAATAAGCACAGCTGCTAAACACTACAGACTTTCTTAGATAAACATAATGTATTACGCACAGATTTTGGAATACAATTACTTTTTACATGGCATATTATGGTAACACTCGAATATAAATTATAATGTCTAAAACTATAAACATATATACTGACACATGTATTCAGCATTAATTGAACGTGTTTCATAATTGTGATTTATTACTCATGATTTAGAGTTAAATGGATATACAGTTTGTTTTTGTTTTTTATCTTTATAGAACTACATGAGTAAATTATTGGATATCCTAATGAGACAGTTAAAGACAGTTAAAAATACATGAACGGTAAAATCTTGAAAAATTACGACCACCATCGGGACAATGTTAAGTGGTCGCATTTGCGAGGAAGTCGTCTAATATTTACCCGAGGACTTACATACAGAGCGTTAAAGAATAATTTTAGACCCGTAAAAAGTGGTCGTTGATCAGAGGTGGTCGTTATTCGAGCTTTTATTGTATGTACATATTGCTACAACCAGTGCAAATTCAAGGTTGTATGTAAATTAACCCAAGAAAGAAGGGGATGGTATACAGTTATATAGTTAATGGAATTTGTCTTGTACTGTTTGCATAGCCAACCTTTTAATACGTGCATATGTGACCCATCACCTATCCATATCAGGCATTTTGGCTTTTATGTTCAAAAATAGCCCGTCAAGGTCATCTGTCCAAGGACATAACGCGGTTCGTAAATCAAGCACTAGCTGTGACGTGTCATGCTTTTACTCCACTGTGGAACCAATGTTGTTCAATTAAATTCCGCATTTACTATCAAATCGTAAGACTTTTTCAAAGAAACATACGAATTTACCTTTTAAGACACTTTTTGTAGTTCTTATTTATAGCGATTGATTTTATTTCACTATCTCTTATATAGTTGTAATCGTAATGCAATAATTGTGATGATTTAGCCTACACTGTATAAGAACGAAAGGTGCTTCAAAGAACTTAATAGGGTTCTTTACCCCGTCCCAAATATAGAACCCCTTTTTGGTTCATAATGTTGTTCTTAGCGCATTTGATAAATATATTCAGGTAGCGCCCTATAATCACTATTATTATTATTATTATATAAATAATATTCACTATATGCCCAGTGGGGGTTATAGATGACTTTTTATTTAGAGTCAAAGACGTGCTCTGAAAACTTACTGACATATATATATATATAACTTGCATGATTGGCTATATACTCTGTTTGGGAAATCTTCAACTGGAAAGAGCATTTTAAAATTGAAGTGTCAAAGGGAAGCCTGAGACAAGAATCTAATTGAACTAAAGCAGAGGCATCAAATGTTTACCTTCCAGAATATCGAGGAGAACCAGTGGATTAAAATATCTGCATGAGTGAACGGTACGTTCCACAATATTGCACCCCCGGTAACAGTCAGTTTTATGTATAGTCATTTTGTCACATGCAAAAAAACATACACATCTGACAGCTGCTGATTGGATAATGTAATGTAAATACACTGAAATACATCAAGCTGAGATATACGAACCTTCATATGGTGAGAGGCTGCATGCATTTGGTTTGCCAGACAACAGAAAGAATATAATATATATAAATGGTAAAATATAAACTTGCTTTGAGTATAAGTGTTCAAATCGTTATTGTGTGTATAATTTTCCCTAATTGGCCCTCCCATAGAGTTTCTTTTTATGAGATATAAGTTTTTCAGAAAATTATCTAAATTATATATAGGTTATGTAATTTTTCTGTCAGGTATTGTACCCTATTATTGAATCTATTATAACACTTATTATTTTAAATTATTATTTATACTGAAATTGTTAATAAATTAAGAGAAAGAGTGAGTGATGAAAGACTGAGATGAGTATGTACGTTATGAGGAGGAATACAAATATCTATTCAAAGGTTAAGCCTGTATATAAATGTATATATATATATATATATATATATATATATATATATATATATATATATATGTGAATTTAGTTTATTTATATTTTATAAGCATTTTTAACTAAAATAATTCGTGTTTCCTATACATAAAATTTAGACCATGCATGCTTTTTATATATAGGCATGCAATATAGAAACTCTAAACGTCATGAAAATAATATCTCTTCAATCAAATCCGTACACATGATAAATGATATCATGAAAGTATCTTTAAAGTTTCCTAATAGAGTATTGGTAAAAATTCCTTTATATAATGTCTTTCACCTTTATAAACAAAGATTTTACCTACAATTACACAATATAATCATTTATATTCCGAATTAACTGAAGAAACTTTGTAACATGCATGTTGCATATGGGCTTGCAAGAATATTGATTTAACTATGCATATACCCTCCATTCTTAAAACTATAAGGAATGAGTCAGAATTTGTGCTTAATTGTGTTTTTATATTGTATGGTATAGCCTGCTTAATATTCACTAGAACGCGGGAAAATGAATGAATTATTAAAAATGAGTAGTTTAGCCCCTTGCATATATAATTTTTGTTGGTGACAGCCATCACTGCATAATCTCAGATCCATTAATAAGATATAATATACAAATACTTTTATTGATAAATTATGACTTTATGCATTTATGCACAAAGAGTCCTCATCTAAAGTATTTAATATTTGAATTTACATGATATTTTGAAGGTTGTATGCATGATCTATACTGATTTCAACAGTGTTTGAAGATTTGAAATGTTATTTTCCTCAAGTGGTCACGGCTATGTAACTTTTAACCAAAGTTTAAATTTTTTTCAATTTATTCAGTTTTACGAATAAATATTCGGCCATATTAATGCATTTTTTTGGTTGTCTACGTGATAGCTTAACATTAAAGTTTTTTTTTAAATATAAAATAAGTCATATTCTGTATAACTGTAAATTCGCAGGTTTTACAAGAAGGCCTACAGGGATAATCTACATGCATGTCAGTTATCTTGCAATGGGACGGGGTTTCTATATACATTTGCATGCATGCAGGAATTTCTGATGAATGCTTTTACAAATTTGACAAGTTACATTATAATCCTAGAATTATTAAATTTATAATGTATATGTGTAAAAGATAATCATATGGTTACTATCACAGGACATTATTAATGCTACTAATATGAGCTTACAGGGACACACCTATCATTTTTCTGGCCAAACAACAACATGCAACAAACCGATCAGTCTTCCAGGCATGTCACTCTGTACATGGATCCCTCATAAATGCCATGCAGAGACGTACGTCCAAGTATGGCTCATTTACAAATGTATGTATTTTTATTCCTAAATACACCTTCACATGACAGATTGACTTCATGGGAATATTTATATCCATATTAATATATTATATATGAAATGTAATATCGTTATCAGTTGTGAAGCATATATATATTAAGGGTAAGGGTGCCTGAAATCACAGTTTATTCCCGAAACAAGAACAAAACTTGTCTTTGATTGCTATAAAAGACCATAGCCCTGCAATTGTGAAACAATAATTTTATTTTTTATTATTTAAGTTTAAAGGATAACACAAGACAAATTTTCCAAGACGTATTCGGGAAAAACAAAAAAAAATAACTTTTTCAGGCTTTTTTCCTATTATTTTTCATCGTAATTGTGGACTCTTATCAGTTTCGAAAATATTGAATGTTTACCACATATTGAACAGTTGCATGAAAAATTCGTATTCTAGGATACAAGTATACAATGCGTAATAAATAATCCATTAGATTACTCAATAAAACCACTACAATAACTGCTCATCAGTTGCGAAAGGGATTGATATGGCCACATATATGACCATGGCATAGTATACAATTGCTTTAAATTATAACAAAATGCAGAGATTACAAAACCGTGCCGTTCATATAATGTGCCAAGTGTTTGATTGTGAGTGCAATCTAAATGACCTTAATAAGGATATGCTTTGTTTTCATTCCTTGTTAATAGAAACACATCCCAGTACTTTTAACTAAAATTAAATAGTGAAATGTCATGTTAAATAATTACGTGAAATTCCGTTTCGGTTTTTATTATATGGGCTTTATGCGTCGTGTAATTCATATTTTGTTAATTTTAATAGAAAGTGTAGATTAATAATGTTAATAATAATGACAATTATTATTATTATTATTATTATTAAATAAAAACTATATATTTTTAATATTCTGAGTTATATTCTGACTTCTTTTTATAAACTTCGAGGGCTTCAGTTCTGCATAAAATATTATCATATTACCCTATGAAATAGTTTTACTGAGCAAGTTATACTTGTTATTTTATTTATTTTTTATTCAAGTATTTAATGCATATTGACAATGGATAAATACGTTAACAGAAAAGTGAATGGCTGATTCATTCAGACGAGGTCCCCAAACATATAAACAAAATCCTTTTTTTTTTATTCTTTCTGTCTGTGTTTGCATGCGTACTAGTTTAATATAACATAATTCAGACAGCTGTAAATATAAGATGAAATATTGTATTTTATGGCGAGGAAATATTGTTGAAATTCTAAGATAAAAAATGAATTGTTATACATGGGTATATCATAACTATTGCGTGAACTAAACTTATCCATGCTTAAACCAATATTTAATGTATATAAACTGTGCTTATGATTATGATGATGATTTTTAATATTACTATTACTATTGTTATTATTATTATTATTATTATTATTATTATTATTATTATTATTATTATTATTATTATTATTATTAATTTTAATATAATAATAATAATAATAATAATAATAATAATAATAATAATAATAATAATAATAATAAAAGTTTATTTTCAGTAAAGGATTAATGTACTTATAAACCATACCTAAATGAAAATCAAATATATCGTAAAATGGATGTCTAATATATATGCCGTCCGATATATGTATATTTTAGGAAATCGTTATTTATGTCCTGGAAATAGTTCATAATAAAAACCGAATTATGAAATCAATTCAATTCTGTACTCGGAAAGAAATATAATTTGATGTTATATACAACGATTGCAAAGTGCAAAATGTTTAGTAAATGTAGAAAGTGGAGCTGAATATACATGCAGTATTAGGATATGACACCTAATTGGATTAGGTTGAATTGGAATATAATTTCTTGAATTAATTAGAATTGAAAATGGGCCGATGGCGCAAACCTAGAAGTTACCTGAATTCAATTCTGCCCCATATGAATTACACTACTCGTGATCTGATCCGGGTGTTTTGACCGGAAGTGACATAACCCATGCAATAGCACATAACACCTTATATATGTACCGCCATCGCGCTGCATGTATGGGGAGGTTTGGTGGAATTTTATCAATCATTCAAAATTTTTAGAAGGTTTTTTAATATGACGCTTCTTAATAAGCTACTGATTTTACTTACGATAAAGGTAATAAGCATATATATATATATATATATATATATATATATATATATATATATATATATATATATATATAGGTAAAGCACTGTGTAAAGAGCGTACGTGCATTTACAATTGTGATTTTGTTATAATTCTATTTTGTTATAATTAAAATAATAATATCGACCGATGGCGCAGCCAATGGAATAGATCAACCGATGGCACGCGACAGATACTCGGGATAATCACCAGGTAAATGGTTACATAACTTGGCCTTGAAACGATTTATATACTGGTAGGCCCATCTATATACTTTATACATGCCCAGAAGCGGATCCAGGGGGGGTCCCCTTTTTCATCAGAAACAACTTTTTTAAGGGCTGCAGACAAAATTTTGCGGCCTGGACACCCCCCCCCCCCCCTTTTTCCAGACCTGGGGATCTTTTTTAGGGTTTTCATTAGTCCTCCTGGGTTAGACCCCCCCCCCCCCCACTTTCCTAAATCTGGATCCGCCCCTGAATGCTCGCTTTGGTTATATAGTTTCTGAAGACAAGCATGAAGCCAAGCAAACGTATTCCAAATCTCATATATTATCACATAACACACTAGCCCATAAAACATATGTTAAAATAGAGATTGCATTAACTGAACCCAATTCCTGACAGAAAAAAAGAAAAAATGAGGTTGCAATGTGTGATTTGTTCAAAAGCTGTTGGCACATCAATGAGCACTGTCAACTCTGCACTGACATCAGCCACAGGAAACCCCCCCCCCTTCTGACTATAAATTTCAGGTCTCATCAAAAGCTTAGTATTTCTGCCACTGTCAGCCCCAACATTTTCAGTGAAGTATAAAAATAAAATGTACTGCTAGATTCAAGTCATTTCTAAATTGTGCCTGTGACGTCACGCTTTGCACCAGCCAATCACATCAGGGCTCAGTCTCTGTTCTGGATGTAATGCACGGTACACATAACAAACCCATATATCCCAATATAGGTTTACCTATATATATATATCAAACACACAATAACTAAATATAATCCAGATGACACGTTATGATCTAACACACCCTTTGTATGTCTTCTAAAACCATTCATTATTCATACAACTGATATGTTAAATATCCGACATACAGGTGAGATAAAAAATAAACAAGTTAAATTTATTTAAACCCAAAGGGGTGTGTTTTTCTTATCAAGCTGAGTGAAAAAAATAAAACATATCAGTGTACAAGTGATCATACAATTAAGAGTAATATTTTCTGTTATTTAAAGGTCAATGAGTATTACAGAACTTATGTAATCAGATTACAGAGTAATAATTACGATGTTATTGGTTGCAGTATATAATCCAATATAGTCTCAGGATATTTGTATACTTTAAATGAGCCATAAGGCGCACAAATAAAGTATGATTATCATTCATGATTGATTATTAATCAAACTTTCACCATAACCTTACTCGTGATTAATTGTTTTGTAAGCTGATCATACCCTCCTTCATGAATATTCATAACGACATTTCCATTCAAATGAATTTCCATATTTAGATATAGACAGATGAATAAATTTATAACAAAGAAAGACAGAAAAATAGACATTCAAATCGACTTACGTATTCATGTAGTTATACCGGCATAGAAAGAGCGACAAATACAAAAACATATACAAAATGTGGTGTCACTAGAAACATTTGATTTTATCTGTATATACTAGTATATGTGTCCCGAAGGTGGCTAATTAGAGGAGTTTCAGAAAAAAAGTTGTAAGCAAGAAAGGGACATGGTAAAAGAAATCAAAGACCACTTTAAATATAGGTTTATGATATTTAACGTATACAATCTTAATGTTTGCTTAATAAAGATCACTTAGAAATTAAATTGTTTAATAAGATCAATAAAATTTATAAGAAAATAATTGGCAATAACATTCCATATATACCATTTCAATTCATTCATGCATGCACATAGTATTTCTGATATGATTTGATGCATGTGATATATGACTTTATATGAATTTAAAACGACTTTTGGATTGATTTTAAAAGAAAGGAGTTTGCCAAGGACGCTGTAAGTAAAACACATACACCGGAGAGATAGGTCGGTATAACATGCAAGCCGACAGAAACTAAAATATACTGTCACGTTAATAACACGGGATGAAAGAAAAACATGTTATTAACATTTCCATATATGTCGGCTATATATAACAGTGATGATGATTGCAAGTCATGCATAATAAAAGGGCCAGAGCCTGTCCGTGCTGCGAATTAAGGATTTCCTTTTATGTGTCTGCAAATTAACTGTATAGCGGGATATATATCCTATTTTATGCGAATCAAATGCATGTGCGAGGTATATAATTGTAAATATCTTCCATTTCCTTTCCCTTCTGTGTGATGATATTGCATAAATAAGCAAAATATCAATTTTTATATCAAATATTTTCAATCATTATATGTATATATATAAATTGCACCTAATAACCGATAACTCCCAATATGAGAGAGAGAGAGAGAGAGAGAGAGAAAGAGAGAGAGAAAAAGGGAGAGGCATATATATATAATGTGCATGGTTGACTTCATATTCGCGAGGCTAAATATTTTTCACTGCCTCATGCATGCAGTGCACGTTTCACGAGGGTTACTTGTACAATGTATTATATCCATTATTTATATATATATATATATATATATATATATATATATATATATATTACCTAATGTGTATACGCAACATATTAACAGGTGCACGAGGAGCTCAGGGAAGTTATAGAGGAAAAATGTGGCATATTGATATAATTAAAACTATACCAATCTTTGAATTACAGGTAACATAAAATGTATATAATATTGCACTATACCAGCAATATGAGATATACCATTGAGGCTATATAGAATAAATAGCTGTTCTCCTGTGCAGATATGGACCTTATTCCTGAAGTTTAATTTTCACGAATATTTCTCCTTCGCGAGTATCGCGAACTTGAAACCCATGCGAACAAAAAGCCAGACACAGTATATATAAGGGGTGCCATCCTTTGACAATATATTTTTGTATAAATGTAGAATATAAAATATAAAATCGCCATCCTATGACCAAGATTCTTACGCAACCGTCCTTTGATTATATAGATATACATACATGCGCGGTGCTCGTCATATCAAGATCTAATGCGTTGTTGTTATGCATGCATGCAGATAGCGTTGCGTAGGATCAATTGTCCATATACACCTTTGTGAAGAAACCAGTGGCATCAATCGCAAGCGATCTCACCAGTCATTAATATTCATAATTCTATATTGATAGAACAAATCTTACTTTTCCTCTCTCATTCATAAATATGTATCTTTCGTATATATATATATATATATATATATATATATATATATATATATATATATATATATATATATATATATATGCAAGTATGAATAGAATGCATGTATAAATAAATTTTAATGATGTAAAGAGCTTTCTGATCTTAAAATGTTTTTGCTAATGTGTATATGACACTATTTGCATGTATATATGCATCCTTGAAAATGTCCACATATTCTTTTGAAGACAGAAAGGTAACATTGAAAATTCACAAATGATAAACACATCCTAGCCTATAGTCAATATTTTATACCCCCTCAGGCTGGTATATACATATTATTTAAACTACCAATCTTATATACGAAAGATACACCCCTATGATGGAAACTCACTAGTGCCATCTCAGTTTATAAAATCTGTGTGCTATCACAATTTTAATTGTTTGGTTAATAAAATTAAGAGTTGGATCATCCATCCGTATATAAGAAATGTGTACATTTGGTTATATGTTAAATCAATTTATGTTTTTTTTTTCATTCGTTGATAATATCCGACATATGAAAACAAACAATAACAGTAGTTAAGAAAAGCTAATAAAAGATAACTCGTTTTATAACCAGCCGAGTATACTTTGGGCTAGGCATGATTTAACCTTTGTGTAAAATCAGTTTTTTTTTTTTTTTGGGGGGGGGGGGGGTGGCTACTCGGGCCTGCTACACCGGCTAGTAACCATAGGAACAAGACAGAGCAAGTTGTGATTTGCCACAAGAGGGCGCCAGAATATAGGCCTTAACAGCCTATCCTCTGCATGGCCGGTCACGAATTAACGTCAACAGTATTTGCAGAAAGCCTTTTTTATGGATTATTTATTACCATGATTTGATGAGTCTGACTTTTCTTTGTCCATTAAAAAAATTCTTATATTCCCTCCCTTGTAAACCGTCAGAATTGATCAATTTCAATGTTTCAATCAATATATAAATTTCCTCGAAATAATTTTGAAAAAAAACCCTCAAAACTTACAAAATGATTTATATTGTGTTTCTTTCCGCATTGTAACTTACATGGTTTATGGCATTATTATAAGAGAGTTGACGGGGTTTGTATTTGTTATCACATTTAAAATGTCGCAATTGTGTTCATATAAGATATACATGTATATATATAAAAGATTAGTTTACATTGATTTATTGTATGAAAACGGGTCGGATTGATCAATGAACAATACATATTAATGTGCGTGTATATATATATATATATATATATATATATATATATATTTCAAAGATTAAATTTCACCCATCTTATAAGTTATGATATAAATCAGCCCGAAAGTATTAATATGAACCAAGAGAAAGAGAGAGAGAGAGAGAGAGAGAGAAAGAGAGAGAGAGAGAGAGAGAGAGAGGGAGGGAGGGAGGGAGAGAGAGAGCGGTGGGGATGGAGACTGACGTGCACACTGCACTGCTTCTAAAAGAATTAATTAGTTTACGCGAAATGTCGGATTTATTCTAATATGTTAAGAACAAATTCCTGTATTTCTTCAAACGAAAGTTTAAATGCACTTATAATGTATTTATAATTTAATACTTAATCCGAATTAAGAAAAGCCTAACAATGAACAATTCATAAAAAGCTTTAATTAATCATTTAAAACTGTATATGTGGTATTTTAATGTCATATACGTATACTGCCCAGAGAAGGTTTACCACCGTTTTCTAATTGTGGCCTTACATAAATACTCGAGGTAATTAGCATTGAATGTTTAATTTATATATGGAGATCTAATATTTCAAAATGTATGTTGCTTGCTTTTATATTTGCTTGATATTAAGTCAGTCAGCATGCATTGAAGAATGTTCCCTTGAAACTGATAACGGTATCAAACGAAATACACCACCTCAGATTACAATATGAATTAAAGAAATAAGGAATAAATCTGCATATAATGCATGGATGAAAAAAGTGAATGCATAAATGCATTCTTTTGAGAGCAGCACACAAAGAAAAAAAAAACAAAGTTAAAGCGACATGTACAGGAAAAAAACCCGTTAAAATATGACTTTGTGTCCCCCACCTTTTAATGTTCTCCTATATATAGGTTGTCGTCATAGTAACATGCAAGTACTCAAGTAAATAAATATATTTATAGATTGCTCGGGTCCAAAATATATTGGCCACCCGTTTCAGCTTATAGCCGGATAACATTGAATTATTTGCGGACTTGTGTTCAATGTGATATTTCGATCTCCAGTTCCAATGTATAGGGCAAATCAACAAGAAACGGAACAAATAAAATATTCAAATAAATCACAATTAATGTATAACTAGTCACCCGTTATACCTGTTTTAAAAAATAATCGCCTTCGTTCTTTATCAAATTATCAGTCTTGAAGCGGTATATATACCTTAGCATTTTGTTCTATATAAAGTTTTTTTTATCTAGCATATAAAAACTTGTATATAGTCGTTTGCATGTTATCCTATAGCTCTTGTAGGTGACCGATATGTACAACATAACCTTATGATATTAAAGTATAATATATCAATGTATCATTGTATTAGTTTTAAACATTCTTGGTATTTCATTGACATTTGTATTGTAACTTGTATTTATATATCATTGTCATATTGATCACATCTTGTACATTTTATAACTTGCATAGGGTCCTGCTTACTACAGAAGTATTCCTCTGGTGCAGTCCGACCAGCAGAATGTTGTACTGATTAAATAAATAAATAATATATATATATATATATATATATATATATATATATTTATACAAATGATTTTACCTAAATTCGTTGATATCCTATTAAGTTTAACACCTAGAAATATCCATATCTTTTATTTACATATACATTTGTACATATATGTAAAATGAAAAATAATTCAGCTTGTCGCGTTATTCAATATCGTCCTCATTTGTTAAGTTTATACATTTTTCCACCTCATAAACAAAATAATCAAACTATATCACCGCGCGACTGTACTAAAAAGGCACAGCCTCCCTCTTTAAATAATGAGCCCAAATCATATGAAAACACAGGATACAATATAATTATATACACGTGCAGTCATACCTGTACATCTGTACGTCTGTATATGTATAAAGAGAGTGGACACAGGGGCGTAGTTTCCTTTTACAAGAACACGCCAGGCCCTAGCAATGAGGTATACACCATGTTTACCCCTATATATATACTCTTCTTGCCCCCGCCAATGCATATTTGTAGTTAAATAATATGTCATATTATAATATACGCTTTCACTTTGGTCCCATTTGAAGCGGAAGTGAAAGCGTAATATGACCTATTATTTAATAACAGTATTTCAACCACCACCCCCCCCCCCCCTCAACCCCACCTCCACACACACACACACCCTCACACACACACACACACACACTTGTCGTCAGCTGTGGGCCTAGAACCCATTTAGGAAGGGGGGATCCGCCTATTGTTATTACGTAATAAACTTAATTTCTGATTTTAATCCGTCATTCAATAATTTAGTCAAATGTAGGGGATATAATATTGCATCCCCCGGGTTTAAAATGGGGAGGGGGGACCCCCATGCATGAATTTGCGCCCATGAGTGTATATATAGTTCGGTATAGTTGTATACGCCCATGTCGGAATCGGTATCCACTCCATATTCATATATTACCAATTGTATTCGTTGTAAATAACGTCACATCATAACATCAAAGAATCAGAGAAAAAATAATTTATGTATTTTGCATATCATCTATGGCAGTCTATCTTGTATATGAGTAAAGGACCTGTAAAATCAATGCAGACTTTATGTAACATATTTGCATAATAATTCTCGTTCATGTTTATACTCAAAACTGTTTGTCACTTTGCAGTAAAATATGCCCATGCCACAGGATGTTCTCTGCGCCTCTCCCTCTCCCTGTCTCTCTCTTTATATATATACTAGCTGATAAACCCGGTATACCGGGCTTATTGCCGGGGTTGGGGAGATTTATTAACTGAGATGTGAAATGTTGGCTCATTTTTAATCCAAAAGTTAACAGAAAATATTGGTTTTCAGTGGGAAACTGTCTACATAAGATATGTATAAACATTTTGGCACGACTGCAGAATAACTCACGCACCTCTCTGAGGCACAACACTTCTGTGAACAGAAAACGTTTCTATGTACAGCTGCTTGTATCTTAATTTTGCCACTTACTTTTAAATTACATGAATCCTTAACATCATACCGTCTGTCCGTATAAACTCATAATCTGGTGGAGACAGTGCGTTAGTGATCCTGCAGTCGCTCCAATATTTTTAACATTCATTTTGTGGTTCTGTCCTCGTGGCAAGAAATTTATACCCCGGTATATTTACCTTGATGACCTGGCCAGTGATGGTGTTGACATTGCGAACCGGAATGAGACGCGGGGGCATTCAGGTTTTCGATGATATTTGACTGGATTCTATCGGTGGACGTATAAAGATAAGGTTGATGTGAGAAACACATGAAAAATTTATTAAATGTACGTTGCAAGGAAACTGTTCCTGAAGAAAGAAACAGAAATATGCATACCTCGTAAGTAACAGAAGCGGACCCAACGGAATTCCATGCAGAGGGTCCGTATTCATTTTCAACCGCCGCAATGTTTTTTTTTTCATCGTATCAGACAAATTTTGAGGCCTGAAACCCCAGACACCACTCCACCCCACCCCACCCCACGCATGTTCCTGAAATTGGGACCTTGAATTAGGTTTTGTCATTAATCCTCCTGGGTTGAACTCTCCATTTCATAAAGCGAGAAACATGTGTTTTTCTCTTTTACTGACCACGCACGGGGGTCAAATCCCTCATTGAAAGCAAGCGGTATTCATATGAACAATAGTCCTTAGTGTTAGGGGTTAAGTTACCACGATGCACGCATTCTGGTAATTGCCGAAGACAGTTCGGCTGTGCTCGGTAAAAAAATGGAAAAATCACTCAAAATGATATGTATATTAAAAATTATTTATTTTCATATCGTCTATGTCACTACGGGGATAATAACCTTTAAAATGATGTATGGCACAATATTGTACACAGCGCGGTTTTAGAGAACATTGCGCACAAACGTGAACTGAATTCCTTTTATAAGTATGAGATAAATATAAATATAATATATATATATATATATATATATATATATATATATATATATATATATATATATATATATATACCTCGCCTAACAACCATCTCGGTTTAGCGACCACCTCAAAATAACGACCACTTTTACACGGTCCCCATTGTTGTTGCTCTTTACATATATTATAACACCTCGCTCATAGACGATCATGGCGAAAATGCTACCACTTTATCGAAGTCCCGTTGGTGGTCATAATTTCGAGGTTTCCCCGTATATACTCTGCGCACTTGCAAGATTAACAATTTATTTGCTTGATTAAACCCTAAAACTTTATCTGACGTCATTTTCATTCTATCAGTTTTCATAAAATTAAAAAAAAAGAAAAACAACACATTTTTATCTAATTTTCTATACAATACCTACCTTTTTACCTACCTACCTGATACCGATATATATATATATATATATATATATATATATATATATATATATATATATATATATATATATCGGTGTGTGAATGGATGCAACATATCCAGCGATTATATGTACGACCAGAACCAGCCCTTCTTTCAGATGATTCGTAATATGATCTTGCAGTTAAATACAAATTTTCATTTGTTTAGCCAAAATTAATTATCATATCGTGTGAGCTTTAAAACATAC
Organism: Sipunculus nudus; assembly: GCA_026874595.1. Taxonomy (NCBI): domain Eukaryota; kingdom Metazoa; phylum Annelida; class Sipuncula; order Golfingiida; family Sipunculidae; genus Sipunculus; species Sipunculus nudus. Next base: position 56,320,636 of record CM049317.1, read on the forward strand.
GAGCTCTCGAAGAGACGCGCACCTTTAAGCTGAAGCGCGCGTTCTTTGAAGGGAGTGTCAACAAAAGTGGCGACAACACAAAATCAGCCCGACTGTTTACAATATAAAGCGAACTAATGCAACTTCCCGGGGTAGGTTTGAGTCAACAGTCAGCCACGTGGCCTGAAGCGAAGTGAAGCTTCTTACTTTTGTTGCCTTGCACGCTAATCGCATTAGCACATGCCAACGTTCAGGTGTTTGTTTCACAGGGCTTCTCAGTTGTGTTTGACTTTTGCACGGGCGTCGTGGTGCAGGTCTGTTTGGCGCGTGCCGCCGTGCGGCCCATTGTCGGCAGCGAGTGTTGGGTGTCGGCGCACGGAATCCTGAGTTCTCCATGCCGAAGCACGAATCAAACGCATTGTTTGTGACGGCAGACGTCGAATTCGCCTCCTCGTTAGTCATATAGGGAATATGTGCGGAATTCATTTGTGCTCTCTACGGGGATATCATCTCCCAATTGGTCATTCCGATCACTCTTCCCGGCGCCAGAGAAGTCAGTAGCAATATGGTCCAGCATCAAACAGCCTTATCAAGAGCTTCCGCCGCTAACAGTATCTCACTGCGTCGTTTAACGCGGGGTTTTCTCAACGTCCTGTTAAACGCTGGCGGTGTCGCTGACTGTAACTCGAGCAGACATTTGGACATTAAACGTTTGATTAAAGCTGATCATATCGACTGTAATGCGGCTTGATGCATTTCACAGGTGGCAAAATAAGACTTAGTGCAAACAAAAAACGCCCCGCGAATGACTGTCACTCCCGAGTACCAACATGACATCAGCGAAAGTTTAGTTCTATTTAATGTGTTGCTGTCATTTGTATGATTAATTTGTTTGACAGAACCCGAGAGACACTCTCTCTGGCAAACGTGATAAATGGGGGATCCCATTTCTGGCCAATATGTCAGACTTCTTTTGTGATGGGAATATATATATATATATATATATATATATATATATATATATATATATATATATATACATATATATATATATATATATATATATATATATGCAAAGACATAACCATCTTGATGGAAGATAATTCTTTATAACTTATGATGTACAATAAAAATACTTATCGGCATAAGTGTATAAGTTAATATTCAATCATTTGCCTGAAGATCGAGGCAGGAAAACATCACCGCGTGCGTGAAACTTTAGTTGCAACAAAATGTGCAAGTAACGTGTTTTCACAATCATCGTATTTATCGTCAGCTCAAGACCCCTTTTCCTTTAACGTATATATCTAAAATATTATATTCTAAAAATATATCGACTATAAACTGTAAGCATCACTTCAAAACGTGAAATCTGTATTATTTTTATTTCAATTTAACCCTCATATCGGCCAGATACTGCAAATCGTATGTGCAATTTAAATGCAAAGTAGTATAATCTATATATGCTTGCACATCCTTGCATATATCAAGCGTATATAAATATACCTATAGACTATTATTTATCATATTATATATATGTATATATATATATATGTATATATATATATATATATATATATATATATATATATATATATATATATATATATGAGTACTCATACGACAGACCCACTGACGAACGGAAGTGTTGACCAGGCAGTGTAACGGTGACGGAATAAAAGTCAAGTATCAGAAAGCAATTATTAGCTTTGCGTAATTTTGGTGGCTATGTGTGGAGAGTGCTTCCGCTGGCATTAAAGTGTCCACCCCTATACACGGACACGGGTTACCCTAGCGAGTATCCATATTAATGAAGTTGGGGACGGTACGGGGGACTTTTGATGAAGTCGTTCAGGGCGGATCTCCCGGAGGTCAAGCCGATAGCGAACTCATCAGCTGACAAAGAGTTAAAGAAGTCCGCCTATCAAGAAGAGCCAGAACGTTAGGACCATTTATAACCATCGCCAGATTAATTAATCTTATGCCGTCTGAACAGCACTGCTTGGAGATTAATCATTTGGCTTCCTAATTACAACTAGTTAGCTCAGCGGAAGAAGCCACCGCGCCGGCAGTAAGAGAGCATCTTGGCCCTTGTTAAGTGACAGTCCTGTAGCGTGCAGCACGCGTCCGATATGCTGCGACACTTGCTGTGTGAGTTGACTGGTTCAGCTGCTATAGTACAATCTGTAGAATTTTAAACATATTTAATACATGTGCTGTACAATTAATACTTATTGTCTATCGACAGGATTATAATTAAGAAGAAATTTTTAAACCTTTAAACGGGTCTATTCCAATATTTGACTCGTATTTAATAATGTTAGTATGTTTAACCTTTTATAAATATAAATCAAAAACACGTACCAATCTCACAGGCCATAGGTTATTTTATATAAATATACTTGATTATAGCATGTGGGGGACAGGTTATCTGTATTGTTTATATCCACGGGTTTATAGCATTGGGGGGGGGGCGTACAATGACCGCTGATATATATAGTAATCCAAATATGTTCAACAAGGATATCTGGAAGCAAATAAGAAAGCTAGAGTTTTACAAATGATAAAAAAGATGACATTGCTTCACAAACATGAAGTATAGTGAATACGTCCAGTGGTTTTTAAGTCTGTAAACATGGACAAAAGTACCGTGTTTGAAAACAGATGCCATGGTACAAAAAGAGTCCCATACCCCTATCTTAGGGACATCATAACAACCTATCTGCATAACAATTACCTATAGTTCATTGATGTACCCAGAGTATGCTTAAAATCCTACCACAGAAAACAACGAGGTTCCATGAACGCGTCAGACCTTTACTCCTGCCATAATTGTGGACGCGGCCGTGGGCATCCCAAACCGTTCCTCCGGTTTCTACTTACGGGTTTGCTGGCCACTAAAACTCTGTATATCGTAATATTTCATAGAACATATTAAGAGCCTTGTTAATATATATATATATATATATATATAATTTGTATTGTTCAAAAGCGTGAATTCAATACATCGCGGTGATAGTGCTCTGTATACCATATGGGAGACTCCAGTTTGTGCCTGAAGAGTGAGCCGTCTTGAATGTTGCTCTCACGAAACAGATCTGTCGCACAAACTGATATATATATATATATATATATATATATATATATATATATATTTATATATACATGTACTGTTGTTGACGCTGATTATTATGAATAAGGATTAAGGTTAAGATATGGTAATAATGACAAATTAATGTTAAGAATTCCAAATTCCAGACTATATATGCACAGGGATGGCCATAACTAGGAATTGCGCAAATGTATGAGATTTTATCAAGATATCAGCATTTTATCCATGAGGTTGTGCATGGTATATTAGGTTTGAAACGCATTCTGTTACGTAGTATAACGCCTTAAAGCCGGCTATTCACCTATCATTTCTACAGAATAAATGTGATTCGTGGGTCACCCTGGGTATAAATGTTGGTGCACTCCAGGTGATTCGTGATATGAAAAGTTAAATTCTTATAACTGGGATGGATGGATGAGCCTGTTCATCTAAAAGCTGTAATAGTAAAAACAGCAATGTTAAAAAACGAAATTAAAAAAAAAACACGTAACCTAAGGAGGTTGGTGGCATATAGGTGGGGAAGTTGAAGGTCACTATATATCTATAAATACAAAACTTCGGTCCGTCTGATTTGCTGGCAAATGTCCCTGCTGAAAGTATTTGGACTATTTTGCTGGGCCCCCACATGTTATAATCATGCGGAAATAAACAAAATAAAAACAAACAAACAAAAACAGCGGTAAGATTGGCATTTTCTGTCCTATTGAAATAAAAGGGTTTAAGAGATTATCTTTTGTTAACTTTTTTTTATTTTATTTGTTTAGGTAACCACCACCATTTTTAATGCTGTTATCTAACTCTTAAGTTAAGTATTTATATCTGCATAGATCCATTTCGCTTTGTGACTACGTGACAGGGCGGTAGCACTCGCTTCCTTTCATTTTATTTTATAACCTGGTGTCACCCAGGCCCGGTGTCTACCGCACCTGAATGGTCCTGGAGGTGTAATCAGCCCCATTGCTGGGTCATGACACCGAGGAACCCCCGAAAGACGCAATCGTATGTGAGTGATACACGGCTGTGTGGTACAGCCTTCCCATTAAGCATGCAGGGCACTCAACCTGCGCGAGAGCCGACCGTGAAAATCTCACCGCCTCGACTGAGATTTGAACTCACGACCTCCCGGCTTTGAGTCGTGCGCTTTATCCCTGAGCCACAGAAGCCGATTTTAGTTAATTACCGTTCGTTATCTTTAAACACTTTCGGCCACGTACCACCCACGATATAAAAGAACACTCTTATAAATTGATAATCTTCTTTTAAAAATGGAAAAAATACATGAAGGTTTTGATCTTTAATATTGCATTTAGCCATTGCATTTCTTAATAACTTAGTGTGGTTAGCGTTTGGTGAATAATAGTGTAGTTGTACGCTGTATGCGTGTTACCCGATGAGGATCGGTGCTATTTTATATAACACTTGATTATTACCTGAAACACCGGGTGAGCATACGTTACCTGAGGTGGGCAGTCAACTGATGGGCTGTGGGGAAGTTTTGCCGGAGATGCAGTACGTCATTTCTAATGAGAAGTCTCATCGTTAAGTTACGGATGCTTGTAATTAGATATGGTACATTAGGGCACTTGGAGCTGATGGTGAGGCTGCCTGAAGGTGATGCTGCATCGCCACAGCATTCTCCTGGTCCTCCTTCTAATGATGGATGGGGTGTCTGAAGGGAGCCAGTGATTTCTCCAGAACCACCGGCCGGGTGACAGAGGTGACGGCAGAGGGCGCTCCGGTGACGCGCCCATCCATAACCCCCAGGAAATGGCGGGCTGCCAGGCGAGCAGACGACTACGCCCGAGATGGACGGGACATTAGCAACTTGCTTCTCCTGCTGGCATTCCGTGACCCCTGGCATAGGTCATCCCCACATGCATACAAGTTGACAAAACCTACTCGCGTCGAGCCCCTTAGCTGCCACTTAAATAACATTCACTTAGAAGACTTTTTTTCTGATATCATTCCAATCTGTCTGTTTGCAGATATTGAAGAGAAACATTACTTTACACCCCGCGGTATCAAGGTAGCGCTAAGAGTTTCACAGGCTTCTCTGTTAACCAAATGACTTTATTAAAAAGTACTCTGATAAACGGGTGGAAAAGTTTTCCCCTATACAAACTGACCCCAGGCTGTCCAAGGTCAAATTTTCGGTTTCACTTTCATCTTCTCGATAGCCTTGAGCAGTTCTGCTCTTATCAAATTGTAATTTGACTAAATTTTGAATTATTTATACATAAAACCAAGGTTCCATACTTGTCTTCCATACTTTAAGTAAAAAAAAAAACAAAAAAAACTAGGGGCTATAGTATATATGAAACAATTCATATCGTCCCTTATGCGTGATTGATATGACATCATATACAAGTACGATCTTATATACGTATAAACTTCGCAAATGGATATGTTACAAATGTAAAGACGTCAACGGTGTAAAAAACATGGAAAACATTTGACAAAAAGACAGGTTCATCTGAAAGTATATACAGTTATACACACACATGTATAACATGCATTGCAGAATTTATCTCAGAAATGTTTCAACACATATAGTATAAAGGAAGATAGACTAAGTTCTGCTAATGCCCCCCCCCCCCCACTATTTTTCATATGCATGTTTTCTTGAGGAGAAGTAAATCGGAGACGTTTACCCCCGAGAAGTTTAAAAACCGAAATGAACGATCTATATGAATGATCATTTTACAAAAGTATTATTATAAATGAATGCGAACATCTGAGACGTTTCTGTTGCGATATTTTTATATTGCAATATCTATTTTTAGAGTAAACAATATATAGCAAAACTATATATTAATCAGGATCACGTAGGAAACGGTGAACGGATTTACAAGTTAATGTTTTAGATCTGTTTAGAGGAGGAACTGCATGAGTGATGAATATTCGCTCTGCGCATGGGGCCACTCATGTTACCGCATTTATACACTGGAATGACGTAGTTAAAGGTTCCAGGAAGTTCTCTGCGACTGAGAGCTCTCTCTCCCTGTACCCCAGCCAGCCGTTGTAAAAGAAACGGTGGTCACTGTCTGGTCCTCTTTGATCGGTTAATTTGGTTGATGGAAGCTCATTTTCCTTGAGGATATATAATCTCTCTCCTTCCATATTTTATCCTTCATATAACCCCTTAGATAAACAATCGAAGAAATTAAAAAAATTACGATTTGATGGTTGGCCCAGTGGTAGGTGACTGCCCGAAGTATGACTCCTAGGGTTGACTCCTATATATATAATTATATATAGGAGCCAATCAAGGCTCTTGTGATATATATATATATATATATATATATATATATATATATATATATATATATCATAGGAGTCTTGATTGGCTCGGTGTATGTATATTGCGTTCTGCTGATTCAAATCTATTTTCACATTTACTTCTATATTTGCAATCTTTCATAAATGACATGTTTACTGAAAATGTTTATATACAACAAGGTGACAATACTAAAGACTTTGTTTTATTGAATTTGTCGCAGAGGCCGACTGTATAGGAGAGAAAAAAAACATCTTAAAATCATTCAGATAGCAAAGGAAGTTTACATGCTCTGTATTCGGAAGAAAAACCCACAAAGATACAGAGAAGAATTTTGAAATCAAAGACGGATAAAAGGGGGATAATTTTACTGAATTTGTGTAAGTTTTAGCCGTTTCGAATCGTATGGAGTATGCATACTTTTCTTTTGAACTTTCCCCAGTTTATCATGTTTAACACTATATATATGCATGCTTTGGTCTAATTTCTACAGTCCGTGGGCTGGCTGACTTCCACCTGGCGAGGACCTGTGGCCAGGAATTGCGCTGTAATGTCGGTGGGTTGAGGGCCATAATGTGCACGGCACCGGATTCTAGGCTGACATGGCCATTCATAAGGCGAGACTTCATCTGAACGGCAGACGCAGAACTGTTCCAGTCAGGAAGTAAAGCAAGCCCCTGCGTCGGACGGGGGACCAGTGCTCATTTTTCATCCTCTCAGCACGATTTTTTCATGGACCGTATGCGTGTTTGAAAGCTTGTATTTGACCGCAGGCCTGCGTGCTACGGGACGTATTGGACGGCCGAAGTGTCGCATGGCTTGACTGCTCGAAACACCTGTCTTGCACTGAGGAAGCCAACTTGAATTTGTCGGATGAGTTTTTTGTCTGGCACGGCATCCAGCGAGCCGAAGCAGCTGAACTTCTCACCCACGTGACCAATGACGAGGTGATACTTGGACTTCAAAGAGACAAACTGGCCTGAAGCACGTGTAGGCTAAAAAAAAAACATGCATGGCAATGAGTTTGATAATGCGCATACTCGTGTCTCTATTCATAATATATTTATATTGTGTTATATTATATGTATATATATATGACTATATGTATTTTTATCAGAAATGAAATAATGAAATTAAACAAATACAGTTTTGTGTATACCTGTGAATATGACATGATATATGCTTGTTGATATACCACTTTTTTATGTGAGTTTTGAAAATATATACTGCTGTTGAATTTTCGCGGTTTCCTATTTTTCTGTGTTCCCGATATTTGTATTTTCGCAATCTAACTATATAGTAAACTACAGAAAGTATATCTATTATTATATTTACTATTATGTTTATCATATTTTACGAGGACCTAAGAAAACATCGAACTAATTGACATTCCTGTTCATTATTTGCAGATAGTAAACACAGATCTTATACATTAAAAAAAATGTAATCCTTAAGTTATGGGAATACATACAACACATATTTTGCCTTAGACATCAATCTTTTGCCTGAAACATCAATCCTTTGACCGTTAACATCAACTATTTTGCTTTAAACATCAACTTTTTACCTTTAACATCAACCTTATGCCTGTGACATCAATCTTTTGCCTTAAACACCAATCCTTTTGCCTAAAACATCAATATTTTGCCTAAAATATATACCTTAGACATAAATCATTTTGCCTTAAACATCCTTTTGCTTAAAACATCAAAATCGTTTGCTTTACACATTAATCCTTCGCCTTTCGCACTTCAATTTTATAGGCAAACGAGGATGCAGTATAAATGCCTTATATCATCTTAATCTTAGATTGAGTGGTCTTATTTTTGGATGAGTTCCCTTTCGTGAAAACTGAGATTTTGAAACCATCATGTAAATATAAATGACGTGGGCATAGTGGCATCATAAACAAACTGAAAGAACTGAAACTGGCAAAGGTCTTATACCAGCAAAGTTAAACTTCCTCTCTGGTCACATGACCCAAGGTCAAGATGAAATAGAGTATGGTGAATGGTTTGAATTGCTCTGGTTGGCTCTAGCCATTATGCTAGGAAGCCCCCTCCCCACACCCGGGTGGTTTGATTTTCATACATGCTTAGCAAAATCTAAAAAAAATACAGTATCGGTCTATTATTGTTTAATCTTTGGCCGGTCAAAGAAATGTTGTCTAAATGCTTGTTTTGGATTTCTTGGAGGGATCATTTGGCTTCACTGTATTCGGGGTGAAATTGTGCGAAAATAAGATAGACATGCTGCAGTTTTCTGCCTCTTGTCATTCTGTTTAAGTAAAATATGCTTATATTATATATCAGTACTCGTTAACTCTGGGTCATATGGTTTATAAGAGTTGACAAGTGGAAAGTAGCGTTCGTCACGTGGTCCCTTTGATATTTACCAATGGGGAACTTGGGATTGCTGGAGTAACCACTTGGCGACCTTCACCTTTATCTACGTCAGGGAAAAAAACAATGAGACCCGCTCTTTTTAATAGTGAAAATAATATTGAATAAATGTGACATGAAACGTATGTAATAAATCAGTTTCTGTTTGATTTGATACTATATATTACTATGACAAGCTAGACATCCGGTCATTGGGGCCTTTTATTCTCTTAATTGGGAACCAAACGGTTGCAAGTCGTTTGCATCACTTGACACCCGGTGATCACCCTAAATCCCAGAAGTAACGATACTAACGAATACAGCATTTAAGTTGTTCAAAATAACCTCTAACGGCAGAATTTTTATAGTCGTCATATAGGCAAGTTGTAATAATGTCCTGCAGTGTCCTTCATCCACGAGTAAAATGGACAAAGTATTATGTGGCAGCTCGGGTTATATATTCCCTCAAGCAAGCTGTAGAGTTCTGTTACTATCCGAATCCTGGATTCTTCATGTATATGGAATCAAACATGCAATCTTTAAGAAGTTAAGGTAAGGGTATTGAGCGTACAGCCTATAGTGGTGAAAGAAGAAAAATCCAGTTGGATAAAGATTTATTAACATACGAAGCTGTCACGAAACGCTTGATATCTAAGAAATAATCCCTTCGTCCTACCTCTTTGGGCCCCAGATGCTCAACTGGCCAAATAATGCACGGGCGTGGTATGTCTGTGCGTCGGACGCAAGTGATCTGTTGTTTACACACACAGCAGCACCTAAAAATCAGCCATGCACGTTATGGCTCATACAAACGGACTTAAAAACGACGAAATAGCCGTTGAAAATGACGACGTATTATACCGAAAACCCTTATCCTGTTGCCACACCAGGTTATGAAAATAACGTTCAGGTTGAACTGCCATGACAAATATTTCAGCTACAAGATTAGCCAGAGGATATGAACTGAATAAGATGAAAAAACACGCATGTGATGGGTACAGCTGATTTTTTATGCAACTAGATAATGCAATAGTTAGACTTTGAAGCCGAAGGCCCCGTTTTAATCGCACAAGAGCCTTAAAGGTACACTCACATGTGTCAATTCATACCGGTGCACAGACTTTCTTTCAGTCCAACTTTTTTTTAACGTTGTTATGGTTCTGTGTGTGAGTAAACACAATCCAAGTGTGTCTGTTTATCATAACAAGAATGTATGGACAAGAGGTTCGATCTCGTGCATGCAAGACAACTCCAAAACAAGAAACATTTAAGTAGAAAAAATACCCGAAGAAACACCAATCGGAATCGGTACGGCTATCTTTCCGTGGCCTCCCGCAAGGTGTATGTTTTACACCACTGATATTTTTTTAACTTTTGTTCATTTGTAACAAAACGATTTTAAGACCAAAAAGAAATGTGCTCAGAGAGCGCAGCTCATTACCCCCACATAGCATTGTCAGAAATGCAACATTTTTCATTTAAAAATGGCTCTCGTGCAATACGTTGATTTATTGAAATCTTTCAGGGAAGTAGACTTGGAGTTACGTCAGTTATTGCTCTCTTTGACGTCACGACTCGCACTCCAAAGATTACCACATATCGTCACCTGCTATACGTTCTCGCGTAAACAAATGTGCTATAAAACCCCATGCATATTACACTAGAGCTCATTCCGGAGTCACGCATGGATCACCCTCAAAATTTGATCAATTGTTCCGAGCTATTCTATTATTGCCGAGCTATTCTAAATATTTCATTAAACTCTGTTTAGAATTTTTTTAGTAATCTTTTTTTTTAATTTAATTTTTTTGTTGGAGGTAACCGCCTTCTTTTTTAATGCTAGCTTTACTAAATATATGTACATCTGCAGGTTTCTATTACGGTTTCGGACTACGTGACAGGGCAGTATCACACGCTTCCTCTCATTCTATATCCTGGCGTTAACCAGGCCCGGTGACTGCTGCACCTGCGGGCCCTGGGTTGGTAATTATACCACCGAGGACCCCCGAAAGGCCCACTCGTTTTGAGTGAAATACGGCCGTTGGGCACGACTTTCCCATTTAGCCTGCAGAGCGCTCACCCTGGGTGGGGGCCGACCGTGACAAACCTCACCGCCTCGGCTGAGATTCGAACTCACGACCTCCCGGCTTTTAGTCCTGCGCTCTACCCCTGAGCCACAGAAGCCGGTATTTTTTTAGTAATCTTGCTAAAAGACAAACAGACAAACCAACGCTTCCAAAAACATAACCCCCGCCGCTTGACTTGGCGGAGTTAAATAGTCGCAGCTAACACAATATTTTAAGGAGTACACACTATACTGTATGTACATTTAACATATACCTGCACGGTATGTGAATAGGGTCATTTAAAGTCAAAATACCCTTGAAGACAAAATGCTGAACCTATAAAGAGATTCGCTTTGCATTGTGTCTTAATGACAAGTTATGACTTCTGGATTATTCAAAGCCCAAAACTCTTCAATCAAAGAAATCAAGAAGGCTTAATAATATTAATCATTATTATGGTATGCATGATTATACCTTATACTACATCATTCGAAAGTATGCATGAAAGACTATACATTTCCACTTCTTTCACGTCATGATAACTGATACATACGGGCTGAATGATGTTAATGATACGCGTGATCATTCTATGGTGACCAGGAACCGACTTCTAGCAATGGTCCATATCTTTAAATGATTTATGTAAATACGTGTATTGTTGTATATAATGGTGACGCTATACCCAGCTGTAAGACAAATTCTGTCGTTTTCTATATGTTGTAAGGTAAAACATGAGAGCAGCTCTTAACCACTGAGCTTTCCATGCACGTATGCCGTCAAATACCTCGACTTGCATTTCTTAATGTTCTAAAGTTTATCTGCAAATGAAGACTGTAAAGTTTCATAGTCAGAGGCGCAATTTTTTTCTACAAAGTTGACTTCGATCGGGCATTTGTTATTTCAAAATCAACTTAAGTTTTAATCCACAAAACGTGCAAAGATTCATTATTTCGTGCGAATAATGCATGGCCGTGTTCCATATAATGTCATGAAAATATGTGAATCACGACATATAATCATTTATTTTGGTATTTAAGTCATTCCTTATTCCTGCATATCTTTGATATTTGAGAAACATTAATTGTAACAATGTGACACGTGTTTTTCCAATAGTTATACCTTTTGAAATAAAAGCCTATTTTTAACTGATATTCTTTTATTTAGCAAAACGTGTGTGGATGGGAGATTTAACTTACTATGCCCCCCCCCCCCCCCCGTTTTAAAAGTGGACACCCCAACCAAATTGAGCCCGTGATCGTGTTTTGACATGGTATTTCAACTGTCACCGTGATATTGCTTACATGACTCTTAAGAAGCCAGGCAACAAGCTGACAGAACGAAAGACAGAAATATTACAACGTCAAACATGTCGTTTCCATCAAAGATTTCAGACATAAAAATAATAATATGTATGACATATAATCTATATTGACGCTGGAAAGTTAACATCAGTGTGACCAATTTACAGAGTTTAACCCGCCATAAATCATGCCAAATGTCAAACTCGAGATGCCTCGGCTCTCTTGATAAATTTGTTATAGTTTCATATATTTCCCCTATGTACACGTGTATATCAGACACTTGGCATGTGCTTTCGTTTAGATAAGAACAATTTTGCGTTTGATATCGGAGAAGAAATTGACAGGCCAGACACCTGCCAGACTCTTTTTAATATTTTATTCGGTGGAGGTAACCGCCTCCAATTTTGGATGCTCACTTAACTCTAGTATGAACATTCGATTCGATTTCGTGCATGACAGGCGGTGGAACACGATTATCCAGGCGTCTGTGTCCTATATACTCCTACATATCACTCTTTCCGAAGTTTACCTATCTGAAGAATACTCATAAACACTGCACAGTGAACGAAGTTTTAAAATCCTTGCAATTATAACCATATATATAACACTGACATGTCATAAAAAAAAGGCCTGACATTTACATTCTCAGGAATGAAGGGCTACACCATGTAGGCGGTCCGTAATATTGGACCCGCACCCAAATTGTGTATGCATTCTCCTATTCGACGTATGTGCCCACGCAGGTTCATTCTTTCAGAAGTTCCCCCAATCCTAATTTGCTTTCACCTTTTCGGCAAATGCATATATAATCCCAGGTTCTTTCGTGCATGATGATTTTACATTTATGAATATTCCTGGAAGTCCTTCCTAAGCCCGGATCATTGGGCGGATCCACACCAAAATCTAATTGGTTCTTCCTTGGCCAAATCCCGAACTGCCTTGAAACGTTCATGACATAGGATGCCGTTCATGTTATGTTAATGTTGGGAAGAAACGCACCCACAAACACATACACACGAACGGGAATGAACGCATATATACCCTCCCGGCGGAGGCAAGAAAAATCCACAAAGAAAAGCCCCTTTTTTATACTTAATTACCGCTTGTTATGAGGTAAAATAAGGGCTTAATGAATGGGTGTGTATCTATGATAAGTCCAAGAAATAGTTTAAGAACCCCAAACAAATATATACTCCCTGTTATTATTAAAGCTTAATATCATAAGACGTGGGCTTAATGGTCACATATATAGTATAGAGTGGGTTCGATCTGTTCTCCTATAGGGGCGTCAATATAGAAAAACAACAATTAAGAATGCGTGTATATAAACCCTAATGCAGGCTTAATGAAAATCAGTTTGTGACTTTTTTCTCTTATAGTTTAAAGAGCAGGCTTATTGGGGTGGATGAATTTATTACCATTTCAATATTAAGGTCAAAGTGTAGAACGGAGGCTTTCTTAGTGCAATCGATTAGCAATAGAATTTCCTTATAGTTGATTTTTTCTCTGCCCGTGCAAATTTGCGCTAGATATCTCCAATACAGCTACGTGATTTCAAGAACTGAACCATCTGGTCTGAGAACTGAACTGACTGGTCATATAAGTGACAGATATGCAGCTTATATTTATTTTGACCATGGCCTTAAGTCGTACGCTACACAGCCTTTTAATTGCATCCATTTTTCTCTCAGTTTCAGGACGACTTCTGATTAACTCTCGGCTATTCCTGAATTTCTTGTCCTACATTTGCACCTGATATTAAAAGTCGAAATATTATTGTTTCATGTCAGATGGACCTTTTTTTGTTTTGTTAGATTGTTAATAATCATTGGTGTGATTGTAATTATTGTGGTCAATCTACAACAAATGTAACACAAAATGGAATAAAAGCACATTTTAATACAGTTATTTCTTCCAAGTTTGATGACTCTGCTAAAAGACATGGAATGTGTACACATTGATTCTAAGACTTAAAATCCCTAATATTTGTATCGCAAAAGTGAAATAGCTATATTGTGAGGATCATACAAAATGAAATTATGAGGCAACTATAAGCTATTTGCACTAAAGAGCTACTTTCGTTTATAGAAAGCTGCAAAACAAAATGAAATTATGAGGCAACTATAAGCTATTTGCACTAAAGAGCTACTTTCGTTTATAGAAAGCTGCAAAAAATGTAACGTAATCCATCAAAAACAGTTGAAAATCGTGTGTCCATTTGAAACATAGCTAATAAATACACGTAAAGAGTTAATAATCGTTATCATACGAGAGTGATTTTTGGAAAGCAACATATTCACCCCTTTACTATAGCCTCTTTTACACTATATTTCGTAGTAAAATATACGCTCGATGTTTTAATGTCATGGAAAAATGGGCTTTTGAAAAGAAAACTTAATCATTTCATAGATATCTTATTTCAAATATCATACGAGAGTGATTTTTGGAAAGCAACATATTCAGCACTTTTCACTATAGCCTCTTTGACACTATATTTCGTTGTAAAATATACGCTCAATGTCTTACTGTCATGGAAAATGGGCTTTTGAAAAGAAAACTTAATCATTTCAAAGATATCTTATTCCAAATACATAAACCATGCATATAATAAGAAAATCAGATTATATATCTGAGTTTATCCATATTGCATGGAAAATAAGAATTAGATAAATTATTACATATCACTACATTCATCTGATACTGCAACAATAAAATGACCATGGACAGATAAATAAAATATTGTACACATTAACGCATGCATTAAGACCGAAAAGTAACAATTTTAACAATTTAGCGTGGAAAATGTGTTGAAGATATATCCCAAATAAGATGTCCATTTTGAAACCAAAGTAATTTATGAATATTTATTGGAGTATAAAAGAAAAGCAGGCGCTCCGAAATTGAATGTACAAGTCTTTCAAAACAACGTACAACTGATGAAAATATTTTCAGATTCGCGGATTGATTAAAAGGACGACACTGTTTGTCGAACGTTTAAGTATAAGTTTTCAAAAGAGCATATAAATGATAAACATATTTTAAAATTTGAGGCATGATTTAAAGGAAACATACATAAACGTTCGACAAATATGTTTTGTACTAGCTCACCCACATGAGGAAAACCATACGTGTAGCCTTTATGCCCGCGGTGTTAATTAAAGAGTCTGGCTAAAGTATATGCCATCTTGATGACTAAGAACCACTTATTATCGCTGAAAATAACTCTGGCATTATTCTGTCCGCTTCCTACAGCCAGTATAGGTAAACGGCAGATTTTCAGGACGGTAGATAGCATGCACTGTTGATCTTATCCAATCAGGTCTGGGTGTAATGTAGTCCAGCGCATTGACTGTGGTTTCAGTCCATGTGATTGCATTAAAAGTCAAGAAATCTGAATTCAAATAAATGCAAGCCTCTGCCATTCAACCTATTCGCCCAAGATTCCCATGCAGGTACATTCGTGCATAAGTTACTTTATGCATTTGTGATTATTCTTTGATGAGGTTCCTGATTCCGGATCATATGCGGTATCCATACCCTCCTGGATGAGACAAATATGTGTCTGGAAGGAAAGAAATTGGCTGAATTGATTGTTTGTGGTATATATAGTGTTTGTCCACGTGAGGAAGGACTTCAGTCAGTGAAGTAGGATTAAGTCCGGACTCTATACCACTCATTCTCGGACTTGGACTGGGAGGTCAGATCTTGAGAAATCAACCCCGAGTCTATCTCTATTACACTAGAAGAAAAACTCTGTCACATAGTACTAGATTGAAAACCCTACCATAAAGACGTGTGTATGCTGAGAGAGTTTATTGAGAGATTATTACAAAACAAAATATCACAAGAAAAAAAGTATACATACCAAGATTTAGCTCCACATCAGGAGCTAACGGTAATTAAACATTCAAGTACAAACCATGAGATTATTAACATAAAAATACATATGGTAATCTCAAATTTCCTTTTTAAAATTCCTTTTAAAGAGATTTATTGAACTCTGATTTGTGTTCAAAAACACTCAAACTCGAAGGAGGCCGCCTTGGACTCGAACCTGTAGGACTCGGACATGGTCTGGAACCTCAAGGACTCGTACTTGGACGCGATTTGCCTGGAGCTGGACTTGCACTCGAATGTGGAGAGTGTTGATTCCATTCATCAGTTATTATTTCTATATCTTCTATATATATATATATATATATATATATATATATATATATATATATATATATATATGGGACGACACAAGGGGAATATTGTCTGCATACATGGGACTGGACGATAACATCTATACCTTTCAGCACAAACTACATGTTTATGTACAAAGAGATGGACGACCGTTACATTTGCCACACAATATCTTTGACACTTATCTCGCATTTCTTGTTATTATATTGATAATTATATAAACTGGTGTACAGTGCCGATATCAAGGAGTGATAGTTAATGTCCCATTTTCACCTAGTCATATAGAGCTAGATGTACCCACAAGAAAATAAACAAAAACTGCATTGTTTCCCCTAGAAAGCTAATGTCTCTAGAAGGCTTAATTTAATAACCGTCTACACAAAGTACATGTAATAAGGACGTCTAATGCACATGCTATTGTATATCTATCTGTATTGTGTATATATATATATATATATATATATATATATATATATATGTATATGTATATATATATTTATTACCACTGCATGCTTCTTAAGCCCTATTTCATATATGAATCAGTCTGAAGGGTGAAAGAATGTTGCAATAACAGTTGTTTAAAATACTTTTTAGGGGGAAATTCGCTGAAACTTCATTATTTAAATTCCATTCAGTAAAAATTTCATTTGATGACTTAATAAACAGAGAATGTTGACCCACTTCCAAGGAAACAAATGCAATTATTTGATTTCTGTTGGTTTTAGTTTATCCTGCGCATAAAGATGAAGGAAACCCTACAAGGAGACTGCATACAAAAATATTTGCTCTGGAAAGGGTAAAGAGTACAGTGTTTTGAATAAACCAATTTCCTGAAAGAAGAGGAACTATGTCAATACCATTGGGTGTGTTATTATCTTAAGAAACCTTTTCTTTGTACATATGCCTTTTCATTACAGGAGACACTGCCTTTAATTTAGGAGATTTTCTTTGGAAGAACAGGCTTTTAATTTTGCCGATTGGATACCTGTTATAGAGTCCTCAGTTCCACTGCCTCAACCGTCCTCATTTGCTTCTTGTGGTTCAGAATATTTTTTTTTCAATTTTATCTATAGGACAAGAATTTAGATTGCACATACATCCCTTTCTATACAATATTTCAGCTTTATAGGTATAAATATATTCAAAGCTATATGTGACTCAGTGCCGCATGTGTCAACCATGCATCGGTTTGCTCCATATATACACCGAGTATATTAATAAACCTTTCGAGAATAAGATTTCTTTGCTGACACTGACCATTCTCCTATTCCCTTGGTATTGAAATAAAATATTATGTAACTGCCTTTGCTTCAAAGTCAAACCATTATCTTAGTGTTTCTTTCAAATATCCATTACCATGGCAACATATGTCCATATATACATGTATATCATATTTTATCTGTATCGTCCAGGCATCCAGGCATGTAGCTATTATACCTCTACAACTGTCATATATAATTTGAAGCCATTTTAAAAACAGTAAACTTTATAACCCATAGAAGTTCGACTCTCGTATAATATTATGGTCCATATGTCTAATCAATCTTTATAAAGTCGGAAATATTGTCTTTTCACCCTTTGATACCAAACGATTAAAGAACACACTGAGTTATCAGTCATGAATTTTCATCCATATTTTTCAATCTTCAAAATAATATAAATATATATAGTGATCAAGTCCTAACGGAAAATATCATGTTCAACCAGTGGATGCTCTATAAACCTTTATTTGACACTAAAACTGATGTGGAACTAAAGGCCTAAAATGAAAATAAAAAGAAAAAAAACTCACTCATGAAAAAACAATATTCTACAGCTAGTTCTTCTTGTTTCCAAAGGACAAGCATGCCGTCTGTCATGGGTTTCCAGACTTATTTTGCATAGTTACTTTTTTTAATTATCTAAGGAAACAATCACCTGCTTTCAAATGTAACTGTTTGAACATGTGACTTGTGATCTTTGCCTATACCCGGGGTTTAAATGATGTAAAAAGTAGAATGTTTTCTCAGATTGGATCTTATTAATAAAATAATTTGCAAGGTATGGTTTTTTGGTCTAATATTTTAGGCCAATTTCTAATTCCTTCATTGAAGTTTAGTTTCCTAAATTCATCTGCATCTGAAATTAATTAATTTTTATTGTAAGTAAAATAATACAGAAAAATCTGTTAAAGTTTTCCCAACATTAATAATTGTTCTTTTGATCTTTGCTTTTTTGTTGTAAAATCAATTATATAACATAGGAATATATATATATATATATATATATATATATATATATATATATATATATACATTTTACCTCATTTCCTCGTAGGATGAATGTAAAACATATATATAAATATATATATATATATATATGTATTATTTTTATTCTATGATTATTCCAACATATTTATTAAAAAAAGAGTATCAGCAAAAGGCCACGGACCTTTTCTTTAAAGAAAGGTTTACCTACAAAGGACAGGTTTTTTAATCTCATGAATATAATTGGTCTAGTTATAATATATATAAATATATATATATATATATATACATACATACATATATGAGTCAGACACTATATATAAATATATAGGGGCATGGCAATGTTGAGGGATATGGGACGTGGTATATGGTCTTGGTACTGAGCAGCTTGTAAGGTAAACCAGTTCATGTAACAGCCCAACACGCACGAATGATCACGCACACAGGGGATTTTTTACCGAGTATGTATGGTAGCCAAAGACCCAGGTGGGAGCACGAAAGATCAAAGGAAAGCTCTCGTCGGGGTTTCTTTTTAACCAGCCTGCACCGAAGTTCGTTCCGATCACTGTGGACCTACAACGCATGGTCCGAACTCATCCACTGTATACCTTATACGACTATAATCAGTTACAAAACACAGGCGTATCCTCCGTAATTGGCTGAGGTATTTGTTACATATTCTCGTTAATAAGACATAACCACCAAGGTCGTTAGGTGCAATTCTTCATAATGATTCATAATAAAAATCGTTTCGTCATCACAGAGATTCCGTTTATTTGATTACTATATTTGTGAACAATAGGGCCTGGACCTATTCCTTAGAGAAAGTTATACCTGAGGCGTTTTATTCTCGTAAATGTTATTGATCTTTTAAGAGTTCTTCATAATAATTCATGAAAACAATTATTTCGGCAACACCGAAATGCGATTTATCTGATTACTATCGAATTTTTAAGATTACGTGCTGAGTGAATGTTGTTGAATATAACTATATGTGCAATTCAGTGTTTTAGGAAAATTTAATATATCGGTCACATTATATAGAGCTAATGAAAAAGAAAGTAAAAATTAATCCTATATTTTTCATGAATACCTATTTCTGTCAAAAAGTTGATATAGTTCAAACTTATTAGTTATGAACATTACCATATTAATGTTTATATACGGATAAGGTACAGTTTATAAGTAATTATCATAAGGTATAATAAACCCCTAATAACGAAAGAAAAGTGACTCATCGAAAATATTTGTAATTGATCTTCCATATCAACATATCATGTTTTTTTTTTGTTTGTAATTTGACAATAGCATATGTTGTTACAGCTGATAGTTTAATATTTATGTACCCATCACATTTTGGGAAAAAATTGATTTACCACTTCGAACACCAAAGAATCCCACACTCCCGCAGCCCATTACTAATCAATAAATATCAATAAATGGGGGGGGGGGGGGGTTAATAATGCAACAATTCGTTCAAACTTCTTGCTAACAAAACCTATATATATCTGCGATAAAAGCCACCAAGACAGATAAAATGCAGTGGATAGAATCAGTAACTGGGAGACATTAACGTTACCGAGCTTGACTCAGCTGTCAACATGTAGAAGATGTTAACGAGCAATAGACTTCGAACATTTTTTCTCTCCATAAAGAAGCTCTTTTTTATCTGACAATCGGAACCAGTCGTGTATACAACAAGCCCTTATCTCGAGCAGGAATAGTCTTCCGGACTGATCGCATCCAAGTCAGACACATGTCTTTACTAGTATACGAACAACATTTTAAACAAAACAAAAAAAAAATCTACATTCCAAGGAATGCAAGCCTCCGTCATATGTTGGGGTCCCTATGGTTCGATGCTAAGGAAAACCGTGTCTGCAATCACTTAATCGGCCCATATCCCCTGGTTTGACAATAGCATGTTCTTACAGCAAATAGATAAATATTTATTTCCCCATCACATTTTGGGAAATAATGGTTTTATATTTCCAGGGAATTCGGTTAATCCTCAATAATATTTCAATCATGCATCTCATTTTGAGGGAATATATAGGACATGGCATGCGTAAACTGTCAAATTGAATCGTCATAAATATAAGCTTATCTTATGTTATTATATGTATAATGTAAATGTAAATTAGGAATAATACAGCGTTAAAAATACAGCAACAGATATTCTCATATAACAAAAGAGATAGCCCATGCATAATATATGGTGGATATGTGAAGAAAATAGTGTTATTCATGCAGAGGACTTTTTTTCCTATTTGTCAAAAGGGGGAGTTCATATTTTGGAATGGGGAGGGGTTGGTTCTGTATATACTCCTGTTGATCGTCCCCGTTGCATTTACTCTATAAAAGGCCTATTTAATCACTGTATATTATAAAAAAACATTGCAGCGCAGTTTTTAGCTTCCTCTCACTTTCGTATTGATTACCTTTTTGTAATTTACCCTTCCATTTTCATAGCGACACCTGCCGGCGACTACTGACAATTAGTGTTCGGGGCCATTATATTAACAAGAAAAATGTCTTTTCCCCGATACTTTAAGGATGAACTCAGCTATAGATCTCATTTACCAGGTTTCTTGGCAGATACACTGACTTACACATAAATTTCACTTGACAAAACTGCTTTAAACAGTAGGCGCTTTGGATCCAAACACTACAGCCGATCACTAAACACATCCCGCAAGCTCGTGGTTATAAATTGACCTGTCTTGACTGTAGAATTCGTGTGATTGCTGGCTTACCCTGCGTGCATATTAATGAACTGTAGGTGAGTCAAGCTAAGAATGATTCAAATAAAGCTTCTGTGACGGATGTTTGGCCTTGTTTATTATATACTAGCTCTTATAAAACGGTTCATTCGCCCATGTTTACAAATAAATTAAGACACCATGTAACTATATATAGCTGGTTGGTTGCATATGCGCTGTGGTTGAAAGGTCACTAGTTGCAAAATACCATTTGCAAAACTCGGTTTCTACTGACTTGCCGCCAGAAGTCCTTGTTCAATGTGTTTAGCTTATTCCAGCGAGCCCCTCCCCGATGTTATAAACACGTGGATATATAGACATACCGAACAGCCTATTTACCGTGGGATCGGCGTTTTCTGAACTATTTATGGGGCAGGTAAAGGGAATATATTCGGTAAATAGATGATAGATGTCGAAATAAGCCCCTTAAAGGTCTTTAGTGTATATAAATGGTTGATACAATAGCCTTTCAATTTTTATAAAAAAAGATAATTAGGTTCCATAACCTTATTGTGAAGATATCCAGAAATATGGAAGTCACACTGAAAATATAACTTATATGTTTGCCATTTTATATTCTTAGTACACTTCTTGTATACGCAATGGCCACCTAAGGTTGTTTTATAATTACCACATCATCCTTGATTCCAAAAACAGGATCTAATAGGTATACCCCTATACCAAGGAGTATAGATACAGGGAGGAGATTGTCCCGACCAATGAAACCGGGGTTTTGTGGGTTTCAGACACATTAAGACCCGCGATGCCAATTTTTCATTTAAATTGCAGGCAGTGGTTAAGTTTAAGTATAGATGAGGAACGAATGACTTCAGGTACACCCCCCCCCTCCCAAAACACACACACAAATTTCAGGTTACATCAAGGTAATATGAAATCGAGTTCAGATTCCCCCGGAGGTTGTCTGAAGGTAATTTCAGGTTACTCCTGCAATGTTCAGATTATACCCCATCGCTGATTCAACTAAAAGAAAATGTTTTTAACTGATGATATATTGTTTCAGTTAACTACGTGAAAGATACCAAATTTAAAAGATGGAATCAATCTATTAAAAATAAAATTGTCGCAAAATGCAAACATAGAGGGAAACCGCTACACCCAGAATTCCAACAAGGTAAATAAAAAACAAAGCCTTCACATGCCAATTTCTTTCATGCATGTATCATTTCTTACTACTTTGCGTCAGTTTTGTTTAAAACATGTCTCTTCTGTATATATGTTTAATTCAGAACATTTGTATGCATATACATGGCCCGGTGCGCGTATCTCTTATATCCTGTGTATCGAGTCATTAACATGGGCCGGAAAGGGTATTGATATATTATACTCGCAATTCTACATGAAACAATGAATAATGACAATAATAATTATAACCATTAATCCTTGATCATATTTTGGTATTCCTTCTATATGCCCTAGTTACAATATTATTTTCTTTGTTTATCCTTTTCGTTCTATTCGTATACAGACGATCTTAGTCTTTTGAATGAATTTTATATTTTCTTTTTTAAAGAGAACTCTGTCTTCATACAACGGGGGTGTTTCCCACAGTCTTGCCCAATTAGACTAAAGCTTTGAACTGTAGTCGACCGGCAAAAAACATAAAAAAACTTTGGATGGCATTTATGTTCAGGGTTTGCAACCATGCAAGAGTGTATCACCATCCTCCAAGGTTTCAGAAACACCTGTTGCCAAAGCGGCATTTGAATTTCATGGTCAAAAGGTCAGTCGGGGTAAGATTTTATGGGTTTTTTCTTTATTTATATTTTCATATCGTGTGCAGAAACTCCCATAAAAATAAGGTATTATTTTGAAGAGCAATGATTTTCAATCATTGAATTAATGATATATAAGAAGAATTCTGTGAAAAAAAGCCCGTTACTCCGTTAATATATAGGTTTATCGTTAAACACAAAGAAACATTTAATTTTTTTGTAAGTTTTAAGTTCCAATCTCTGGTATTGACGTAAATATCAGTATGTATAACCTTTGCAGGGTTAGTGGTATAGTATGATGAAACTGCAAACACACACACACACATATATTTATACTGCAGTATATATATGCTGCAGTCATGGATAAGGAGAGCTATACCTATAACTATAACTCGCGCCTGTATTTTTTCCCCTTACTGAAACGAAGGCGCCATCGTGAAAGACATCCTGCCTGTAACCGGACAACCTTTGAGGACGTCGCGAGCACCCCCTCCTGGCTTTCCTTAAGAAACTCCAATATTGCCAGGATTCGTAACCTGAGACAACTTGCTTAAAATTCAGGCTTAAGCACAATGATGAGAACAAGTGCAGCATACTGAATACGTCTGTTACCTCGATGCTACAAACGAGTTTTGGCACAGGTTAATGTGTTCAACCGGTTTGTCTGTCGCCTATATTTGCATAGATGCTGTTTTTTTCAGTATTTTAAAATAGGAAGTATCTCAAAAAGTTCTTGCATAAAGTTTATGAGCCTTAGCTCAAGGAAAATGTAATCAAATTTTGGGCGGATTTGAGTTCGTTTCTGCACTGTTAAAACACTCGTGTTAAAATACAACACAACAACTTGTGTTGAAGCATACGACACAAACTTGTGTTGTTGCAACACAAAACTTGTGTGAATGATAGGCTGTCCAGTGCAGAACACAAGCCTTGTGTTCTCTGTGTATCACGCTCACGCGCGTAGCAATTAAACGAGGTGATGGTTGTCGATACAACAGAGGGGGGTCGGCGTGGGTTTATTCGCTTGCTCCTCCAAAGTTTGACGATATTATGCATGTGCGCCCCCCCCCCCCCCCCCCCCCCATAGGCCAAGATGTTGCGGAAATAAGAATATCTGGTTGTAAAATTATTTTGAGGAGCAGAAAATCCTTACATTTTCTGTGAAAGGTGTCCCATAAGCTTGATCTAAAAAATTTATTTTGTTCATATTATGGGAGGGGTTTGTACTCTATCATATATTTAAAACATTTGGGGCACATTAAAGTACATATAGGGCATCGACTCCCCTCCAAAACATTCACACACATATATGTGTATCATATATATATATATATATATATATATATATATATATATATATATATATATATATTACCTGACCGTACACGCCATGCCCATGCATGTTCACCCCCTACCCCATCAATGTTAACTCTGGACCTGCCAATTCCAGATGTTCAATTAATGAGCTTTTAATGACAGTGTGTGACTGGCGGTGACCTACATCATATCAGCACGGGCAAGTGCTGGTCACAGCCTGTGCCTGCTTTTGTTACGGGCTGATTCCCGCCAACACCCGCATACATGTGATGCATTTTGAATTCATGCATGCAGAAGTCGGCCATTTGGACTGCAGCAGCGACAACAAGCAACATTAGAGGAACCATCTAACAGAATTAGGAAACCAGCTCGCAACATTATAGAAAGTTTCTATGAGAAGACTTATTTGTAAGTTTATACATATAAACTTATTTCATTCACTCTAACTTAAATTGACTGAATATATTGGTGATGATTTCAGTAAATGTAATTTGTAATGATACACATGGGCTAATACACACACTAGGGTTGGGCCCAAATGCAAACAATTAAGTACATTTTAATTGAAATTAAAATGTATCAAATTAATTAAACACAAATGCTACTAGATATAGTATTAATTGCCAATGCAAAATCGATAAGATTTATCAAATGCACATGCAATTAAAATGCATCTGCACTTAACTTCTATAGTCACATGATACCAAGAGTTATGTGTATACAGTAATGTTTTGCTCTTCGAATATAGAGCTGCTGAAACCATTGTTATTTGTTTGGTTCTTAATGAAGCTTATTAATCTGAGATTGCATTTCATAATTGCATGCATTCATATTTGTAAATGAAATGTTTCCCTTCTCCATTTAATTGCAAATGCGCATTTTCAAATGCTAATACATTTGCATTTAAACCCAAGCCTGACACACACACATACACGCGCAACTGAATGGCCTACATTATTATATCACATATGACCTTGTTGTTAGTCTTGTGTATGATGGGTTGTTATAAGGCCAAACAAAAATTGGTTAGTTTCCCGGGGTCTCCTCCCCCCCCCCCCCCCCCCCCCAACCCTCCCCTGACATCAGATTTTCAGTAGTAATTCTCCGAATTTTAGCTCCTGCCGCTCGGACATTTCTTTCATGTAAATGAAAAAAAAAAATATTATAAAAAATTATCCGTTATGTTATGACCTGTTCGGCAAACAGTTTTGCTATTGTTATAAAAATTAGGAGCAATTAATGTAGGAATTTTTTATATTCCACAAAATTATTTGCAGCCCTGTACCCTTGCAGAAACTCATTATATTTAATTAATGCATCCTGTATAATTTCAGCCTGGGATCTCGCTGGAGTTGGCTGTGGAGGAACAGAAACAGAAGAATGTAACACTCGAGAACAAAGCCGCACATCTTACGGATTAAGCCCTCTACCTATTTCGTTATGCTGGAGGACACGGCTGTGGTTGTACAACCAAGTACAATAGTGATGGCAGTAGACATTTTAAATCGATAAATGTATTTAACACGGAATTTCCAAAATCTCTTCAGCCATTCTATCGATTCAATGGACAATATATTTACAACATTGATGGGGTGAAGGCCACACCAAAAGCCTAAAAGTTATTACAAACGATTTGTAATATAATTAAACAAGTCAATATTGTTTGAAATAAGCGATCAGAGGTCCTAGTGTCACCTACTTAGTAATTCTTGATAAAGATG
Source organism: Sipunculus nudus (assembly GCA_026874595.1). Lineage (NCBI taxonomy): Eukaryota > Metazoa > Annelida > Sipuncula > Golfingiida > Sipunculidae > Sipunculus > Sipunculus nudus. The sequence goes on from CM049317.1 coordinate 56,346,719, forward strand.
TTCCATATATATGTATTTCTCTGTTCGTCTGCATGCTTTCTCTTTAAATTACACCGATGTCATTTTCAGGAGTTTTACATTTTCTCAACAATGCTTATATCTGTACGTAGATATTATTGTGAATTATAGGAAAAAATGGGAGATGCTGGCCTGTTGTATAAGCCAATTTTTTATAAATTATAAAGTCATTAACTATTGTGTTCTGAGTGATTCTGATGATCGTTAATTTGGTTGAAAGTTTCCATTAAGTTTTGCTCTGGACCCTATTTTTTATTATACATTGTACACTTGGCCATATACATTTAATTTTAGAATAGGGACTTTGCCAAGCTTAACGGTCATTTGGCAAGCCTATTAAATGTCGTTTGCTTGAATGTTAGAAAAGGAAAACAACATTTGGAAAGTACAGCATTTTGAAAAGTACTGCATTATATATGCCTAGATCACACATGTATTGTTCAGAAAGTGTTGTTACATGTTATGTGTAAAAAAATACAGTGTGTCGGTATTACTCCCTTACAAAGATAATAGTAAATTTTCAATCAAAAGAATTGGGCGAGGAGCACATCATTTTTATATCCGCAAAACAACTATAATGTGTGATAGAATAAAATAAACAGGTTATTATATATCGATACAAAAGGAATGGGTTAACAACACCATCTTTTTGTTACTGTAACCCAAGTAATGTGTGAATGAAAAAAACACATGTAGATTGTTAAATCTACACAAGTGGAATGAGTGAGGAACACAATATTTTGTTCCTGCAATACAAGTAATGTGTGAAAGAATAGCACAATTAGATTGTTAAATCAACACAAGTGGAATGGGTGAGGAACACAATATTTTGTTCCTGCAACACAAGTAATGTGTGAAAGAATGACACAAGTAGATTGTTAAATCAACACAAATCAGTTGGGTCAGGAACACAACACTTGTGTGCCTGTAACACAAGTAATATGTTCATGCTTGACACAAAACTTGTGTTTTAACAACACAAATAAAGTGTGACTTCAACACAAGACTTGTGTTGACATTTGACTTAACACAAGTACTTGTGTTAACAGAACACAAATTTGTGTCTTTCATATATTACACAAGTATTGTGTTGCAGGGAACACAAACTTGTGTTTGGCCAACACAAGTGTTTTTACAGTGTGAGTACGGATCCAAAAGTTTGGCGAAGAAGTGCGCTTGCTTAGTGCACAACCGCTTGAATCCCTATTTGTGCAGATATTGGCTTAAATAGTGTTCAATCAACTTTAACAACAAACCCCCTGCCGTTTTATCAGCTTTAACCAGGAAATATCGCTTGGCTGTATACGTGTTTATATAAAGGAACCGAAGTCCGGCATTCTAGATTGCGAACCATTGGCAATAATACAAGAAATCATTTAAAATTCCTATTATCTTGATGTATTTCCGAGTGAAGAGAATTACAGTCGTTAAATGGTCAGTTCTTCTTTCTATCAAAGCATCAGCTATTCCAATAGACCCAGTGTTCCACTTGTAATGAGCTCTTGTTTGCAACTGATTTGCATTCATTAAGCAGCTGTTACCCAAAACAAAGCAGTCCACATGTATCTAGGTCCGCAGTAAGGACCCCGACGGAATCTATCCCATAATTAGTAAATAATAATGGAAATATTAATGTGGGATAAATCTTTCTGTTCGTCGCTTAATGGCTGCAGTGAAGTTCGCAATCTAGCATGCCGGCCTTCGGATTCATCATATAAACAAGTACCGGCAAGCGTTATATCCTGGTGTAGTGCTGATAAACCGGAAGGGGATTGTTGTTAAGATTGATTGAACACTATTTAAGCCAATATCTGTACAAATAGGGATTCAAGCGCCTGTTTTAGTGTTCTCTTATTAGTACATGCATTCAGTTATATAAAAATTCAATTCAAGTGAATCATGCAAATGATTATTCTGTGTAATGACAATATACTATTTTCAGATATTAAATGTACCAAAACTATTTGAAAACAGAAGAACCGACAGTAATGTTGCATACCTTTATCATGAAGAACGTTATGGATATGATACAAATCTTGTTGACAGAACAAGTGTAATTGTGACCTTCGCATAACACACACACACACACACCCAGAGAGAGAGAGAGAGAGAGAGAGAGAGAGAGAGAGAGAGGGGGGGGGGGATGAAATAAGACAGACAGGGAGGCAGAGTGAAAGGAAGAGTTTATCACGAGAAGACTCCCCCGTCACGCGTAACTGATCGATAATAAGCTAAGTAGCTGACGACTAGGCCAAAATAAAAGAAATCAGGCACTAACACATGACCAAAGGACAGTTTTTTGGAAAGCATACATGTAAAGAGATCTTGTTCAAACCTGGCAGAAGAAAAAGAATGAACAAATTCTCATTGATTTTTTTTGCACTTCTTGGAGCAAAGAATTCCACACTCCCCGCAGACCATCCGAAATATCAATAAACGGGGGGGGGGGGGCTTAATACTACAACAATCCGTTCAAACTTCTTGACAACAAAACCTATATATCTGCGAAAAAGCCACCAAGACCGATAAAATGCAGTGCATGGAATCAGTAACGGGAAGACATTAACGTTACTGAGTTTGAATCAGCTATCAGCAAGTAAAAATGTTAAGAAGCAATAGATTCTGAACATTTTTTTCTCTACACAAAGGACCACTTTTTTATCTGACAATCAGAACCAGCCGTATATACATCTAGTCCTTATCTTCAGCTGTATTTGTCTTATTATATGATCAACAATAAACACAAAACAAAAACTAGATGTGGTCGGACAATGGTCCTCAGAGGACCCCGCATTTCTATAAGGGCGGGACCAGTTTACACATGGGTAAAAAGCTGAGTTTATAGTTTAAATATATGACAGGCAGAAACAGGTTTATATCAATGTGCATGAGGGAACAAAAACCCTACTGGTTCAAATTATATTGAAGGAGATATGTTTGAAATAATCTGTGCAATACAAAATTATCGAAATTATTGTACTCTGGCGGCCATATTTGATTTTTAGCAAGCCTGTAATTCAATATATAGGAATGAAGTCATCATAGCCTACAATCCTCCCTGTGAATATGAAAAAGATCAAGAGTATCTGTAAATGTTTGCGACGGAAAATCTCCGATTGTGGTCTGGCTGCCATATTGGATTTTTGGCGATCAAGCATGTTCTTGGCACGACGGACGGACGGACGGATGGATGGTCGGACTGAAACACTGATCTTTATAGGGCACCGCTTGTCAAGAGGGGCCTTTAAAACCTGCATTCTAAAGAATGTGGGGGGGGGGGGGGGTCCCTATTGTTGGATGCTCAAAAAACCGTGTTTGCATTCACTTATTCGGCCCAAATTCCCAGATTCATCCGTGCATAAGTGACTGGACACTTGTGAAATTTAGATGATGACGTTCAAGAATCCGGATCATGTTCCGGATCTGCACCAAAATCGAACTGATTCTTCATTGGCCAATTCGAGAAATGCTCTAAATATTTTATGAAATTCCGTTTATGATTGGGTGAGGTATGTTGAGAACACACATACAAACACGCACACGAACCGGGATAGCATACCCTTCTGGCGGTGGCAACAAAGTAATCTGCATAAAGATCTTCCAGACCAGTGCATACCGGTGCAGCGATTACCTTTGCTTCAGTTTACCCCCTTCCTGTATCAGCGCAATGTACAGGAAGAAATAAATTTTTCCTATTGGGGTAAAGATTTTAGGTTATACGCCAATCATTTCAAATCACCGATAATCTTCATATTAAAGGAACCTATATACCAGGTATGTCTAATATACACGAAATATAGTGTTTTTACTTAAAATATTATGAAATTTACAACATTTTTTTCTAAAAATATATGAATTCTAATGTGCACAAATGGAAAATAGCTTGCACCGGGCGCGAACAGCGGTGCAAAACGCCGCCTGGTGACCGTACCTGGCCACTTCACGAATTAGGTTTTCTCAGCGTCAGACGGGTGTTTCTTCCTTTGTGTAACATCTCCTTAATGTTTTGGAGTTTGTCATCGATGATTATCACACAAGTGAACGTGATTTAGAGTAATATACAGCGATTAGACGATACAAGGGTGATCTGAAATTCCAACATTGGTGTGTATGCAATGCACGTTTTTATAAACAAATTAATCGACAAAAAAGAGTACAAAAGACACATACACACCCTACAAATATAAATGAACATGTACACAGAAATATAAGAAAAACATATAACAATACACAAACACGTACACAGACATATCACTGGGTATTCGTTTGAATGTCATGTTTCACTATATTCTTAATTAAATTATTTACCCGGGACAAGAATAGAGCAAGATAGAACAAAATCCTCAAAAAGAACTCACAGAGCAAAAGTATTCATGCCTATATTAATTAGTCAATTTACTGGTAGCTTGCTGCTTTTAATTGATAATGCACTTTAAGTTCCACAGATATATGCCAATGTTGCACATGATGACGTCATAATACAGAAAAGAGAAACATGGTTCTTGGATGCATGCCAATCAAGCGGCTGATTGAGGTATTCATTCTTTGTTTGAAAGTGACAAAAAAATATTCACCAGCTATAACTAACATAACACCAATTTTAAATCATATATTTTGGACTCGCTCAAGCCGAATATTTCCTTTATTTCGTTGAGTTAACCGCATGCATCCATCTCTATAATCTTGACTACTCTTATCTATATATAGATTCTTTGTATGGCCACCCTTTCCTTGCATGAGATTATTTTTCCTCATATATAGATTACAAGCAGGTGTTTGACAAGTAACCCGATGAAAGAAGTCACCGGTAGAAAAGCGTGTCTGATGAATGCATGCAGTCTGTACGTCGAGGCAGGACGAATTTCCTGCAATTTCCAATTTTTTCTCATACACTGTCGCATATGAAATATTTCATGTTATGTACCTGGACGCCGCTACACAACACAACTGCACCCAACAAAAAAGCTCGGACAACTAAATTTGTTTTGGAGATCGCTGTAATGATTCTTTGGCATATATATTTAGTTACATATATATAATTTGAGACATATGAGACAAAAGCTAATTCTCACATAAGATAACAGAAATATGAATCAGAAAAAGAGCTGTTGCAAAAATTGTGAATGAAGAGTTCTGTTTAATATTACATATATATTATCACATAGTGTTTAATATCACATATATATCTGTGTGTGTGTGTTATTCGTTAGAAATCTATATTCTTTCTTGTTTGACAGATCAAGTGATATATAGTTTTTTGTTTAATTTCATAGATGCATGTTGCAAATCTAATGAAAAGAAACTATGACACGTGAGGAAATGTAATTTCCTTTCCATTATTGTATTTCTATATTGTCATTAAATTAAAGGATTTATTTACCTTGAGAAGAACGGGAAAACCTATAGATTATATTAGTTTAGACATTGATGTTATCACCACTATCCATATGTACCATTTTATGTAACACTTGCTTGAAGCAACCTCCCCTATCTTTATATACATGTTTTACAGAAACTGATAAATAACATTAAGACGTCACATATACATATATGTGTGTGTATATATATACATTCAGAGGTTTTTGTCCCGTTATCTGTCTCTCTATCTACACACACACACACACATATATATATATATATATATATATATATATATATATAAACTTATATACTAATGCGTTCTATATATATATAACTCGCTTTCACTGGCCTCGTGATAATTTAACTATTCATGCATGCTTGGTGTATAAACAGTATCCCCTTTGTGACTTTTCTGTTTGTTCCACATGAGGTTTAACAAACAAGTGAGACTTTGTAGTATAGATCGAATTACTCTATTATATGACACCCACCGTTAGGCCAATGAAAGGCATGAATTACAGCAAACACCCCACGCAGCATGTGGGCCTCAAGAATCCTCGTGTACAATACCAAGGACCAGGTGTTCTGCTTTAGCTGGAATGAAACACCCTCGGTTGAGTGCTTTATTAACTTTACCTGGCAATAAAAATCATCATCGGCACTCAATTACTAACCACAAGTTTCGGATTGCTATTGTTTCAACAACTTCATATTTGATAGTTTTTGCGTAGTTCGGAATTTACACAGGTGTTTTCTGTATATCGTGTTTTCGAGTAACCTCTCTTCTAGATGTTGATGAAATCTTGTGGGTCATACTGATAAGACATGCAGTGGGTCCTTAAAAGACATGAAGAGGAAGCATCTACCTAATAACATTATTTTAGACCTGGAAATATGCATGGTTATCCAGTTACAATTCATATATTGCATGCAATATACCATATAGGTACTTATACATTCATTCCATGTTCTTATTTAATTATTTTGAAATATTTTATATATGGACCGTACAAATATACTTATATTATCTAAAGCTTGGCACTCTCGATTATAAAGATGGTGGCGTTCTGTAGTCTCATTAGGTGTAGAGGAAACCGGAGGACCCGGAGAAAACCACCGATTTCGTATGGACCACCATACAACCTCATAGCCTGCATGCATGCACACAACTCCCCATATACAGCCAGGCCGAGAATCGTACTGGGATCGTCAGCGGGGAGAGCAGAGTTTGTTACCTCCCTGCTGACCAAGCACCTTAATAAAACACGGAGGATAAAGTGTTCTTATTTATTAATATTGCTATAGCTATGTATATCATATTGTTAATGAAAATAAATAAAACAAGGCCTATAGTTTATCAAAACAATAATTCTAATGATATCATATTTTATGGTATAATTTGTGGTGATCATACATTTTGTTAACATTTATGTTTTTTTTTTTTTTTTATTTTGGAGCTCACCTGATAAACAAGCCGACTTATTATGACCACAAAACAAGAACAATTTTCATTGTAAGTGTAGTATGGCAATACAAGGTATATGGGTCAAGTACATGCATACATGGAGTTTGTTCTTGAGTACAATTACTTCAGAAATATACAAGTACAAGTACAGGTACAAGTACAGGATAATTTTAGTGTACTCGAGTACAAATACAAGAATAAAGGGTGTCTCTGTACTTAAGTGCAGGTATAATTTCATTTTAATCATTTACATAAAGAAAACAGAAATATTTATACTTCTCTGAATCATGTACTCACCTCAATAATTATCAATAAACCTCTTATTATGGTACCACAGTATAACTACCTCTAACTGTAAAAAAATGATATTTATATTTTAGGCTATGGTACACGTGTACTCATGATGCACACCTTAGTACTCTTAACTTTTAAATATAAACATTTATACTTGAAATATACAATTGACGTTTTCGAGTGAAGCAGGTACAAGTACATGCACTTCTTGGGCCAAGTACAAGGCAAGTACTAAAAATCATATTCGAATAATTTAATTATACCATGTAACATATACACCATGAATCTATATTCATTCTTTTTGTGATATATATAAAAATTGTCTCCTGGTTTGCGAAAGGTTTTTTTTTTACCAGAATAATGAGATATACGTTCGGATAAAAATGTTGAGACACAGGGCATTCCAACAAATAATAATACGATTGAAAGCATGACTTCAAGGTACATGCACAATCTAAATGAACTAGATAAGAGAATTTCAGTATTTTTACAATCTGATTATCCATGATGACTTCCGGTCGGTGACCATTTAGAAATTTTTTTTTCCACATCATAAGCATCACATCCTTGTGAATATTTATTAGGGTCACGTGGTCAGGCATATACAGTTGAACTTAACACGCACGGATCCAGGCACAAACAAAACCCATGTTATAAATCTGTGGCCATCACTGAAATATATAGGGACCGCAGGTGTTAATTTTTACGAGCAGCTGGTAAATAGCACGTGATTTGATCCTAAACAACCGACAAATGTAGGGGACCTGTTGAAAATAATCCCGATAACTGCTTTGTTGGTATTAATTCACATGCGGGTATTGCTAGTGCACTGGAGCGATAGTGTACTTTGATCATCATGCTGTGTACACCAGAAGCCATCAGCGAAGCTCGCGTGGGAATATGGCAACCGCGCGAGCTCACAGTACTATATAGTGATCCAGTCCAGCTTGTTTTTATCTAAAAATAAAAATTCAACACAAAATGCTATGAAAAACACATATTTTAAAATGCATCATCAACTCTTTAAAAGGCTTGGGCTCAGTTTTGGAATTGACGATGTGATATATAGAGTGCACTGTAGATAATCTAATGTATAATTGCAAGGGGGAAATATACACCAAGCATGCACGTTAAACAGGTTAATTATCATTCGATAAATCCATTTGCACAATGTTGTTTATGAAAGTCCTCGATGATAAGAAATAGGCAATCATAAAGAGTTAGCAGCAACGTATGATATAAAACTAATCATATGAGGACACACTAAATGTACTTAATTTAATGATAGAATTCATGTATTCCTTTTTTTGTTTTAATAATTTCATAATGTTATGGAACACATTCCGTCCCATGTATATATAGAGTGCATAGTGCATTCCAATTTTATGCATGAAGTCATTTCAATATTCTCCTTCTCCTTTATTATATACTTAGATAAAGGATCATATGCATGTACTCGTGTTGATGCATGTTATGTAAATATATATTTTGTATATTAATAAGTGGAACAGACTTTCTTTTCATCCATCATGTTGATATGCAGTTCCATGAAGCATTACAGCTCGTCAGCTTTTAGATGGTTTGGGCACGGGAGATTCTCTAATGATGTATATTGATAAAAAAACTCAAGTTTAAAATTAAATTAAGACTAATATAGACTATAGTGTATAGCATTTTCAGTCTTACATACCAGACTATACCTTTAAGGACGTATCTGGTTACTGAAGTCGCAAATATGTATCGTGTGTTCTCACGCAGACTCCCCCTACAAAAGCAAAGCCATTTTTTCTCAGACCGGCCTGACACCCCCCCCCCCCACCCCCCCTCCGTTTTCCGGACCTTCCTTGGGACCTTTTTTTGGGCTTTGTCATTAGTCCTCCTGGGTTTGACCCATCCTTTTCCTAAATCCTTGATCAGCCCCTGCCCTATGCATGTCATGTGTTCTCTCCATCTTAAACATTTCTAGTTTAATCTTGAACGTAACTGGTTAACAACATTGTTGCCTTTATATCCCACCACTTTTTGCATGGTATAGGGAAAAATTTAAACTCATTGTGGTCATATACGGCCAGACGGTGAGTCACGGTCTATTATATTTATTCCTACTTACAGCTATTACAATACTGGCCTGCCCCCCCCCCCCCCCGACCTCGGAAAGCAACTTGGTTGGGTAACGTGATTTTTTCCTCTTTTAAATGAAGATTGAGTGGGAATGGGGGAGGGGTTATGTTATGTTATTTATGATTTATGTTACGGGGAGGATGATTTTGTTGTATACACCTATAACCAAACGTTACACATTGCCAATCAAATGCATTTGTTTGCATTAATCGCCCAGTATTAGAATTTCCTATAGATTTTATGTATCCCTGTCATTCATAGTAAGTTGTGTTTAGCGTATTTCAATCGCCGAATACTAGAATTTCCCTTCATACATTTTTCTTTTTTTTTCAAAGGATGTCACATTAAGAAAAGAGAGGATGGTGTTGGGGTGGTTGGGGGTGGGGGGGGGGAGTTTGTAACACGGGTACTGGAGAGCCTGGTAGACTTCATACATAAACACATACACAACAACAAAAACGTGTATACCATGTATGCCATCTTTGGTTGGCCATAAATGAAATGTCATCTCTTTAGGCCAAGATTAAATTCATTTTTTTTATTTGGCTATTCTTGTACATCATCTGTTCAGGCCATTTTGTATATCAGCTGTTTTGGCCATGCTGTATACCATCTGTTTTGGCCATGCTGTATACCATCTGTTTAGGTCATGTTGTATACCATATGTTATATACCAACTATTTCTGACATTTTGTACACCATCTGTTCAGGCCATTTTATATATCAGCTGTTTTGGCCATGCTGTATACCATCTGTTTAGGTCATGTTGTATACCATCTGTTTAGGTCATGTTGTATACCATCTGTTTAGGTCATGTTGTATACCATCTGTTTAGGTCATGTTGTATACCATCTGTTTAGGTCATGTTGTATACCATCTGTTTAGGTCATGTTGTATACCATCTGTTTAGGTCATGTTGTATACCATCTGTTTAGGTCATGTTGTATACCATCTGTTATATACCAACTATTTCTGACATTTTGTACACCATCTACGTACCATCTATAGGTAATGTTGTGTACCATATACTTAGGCCATATTGTATATCAGCTGTTTATGCCATGTTTCATGCCATCTGTTTAGGGCATAATGTGTACTAACTGTTTAGGCCATGCTATATACCTCCTGATTAGGCCATGTCGTATATCGTTTAGGCTGTGATGTTAAGGCTACTTTGTATACAATCTGTTAAGTCAATACTGTATACCTTCTGTTTATACCGTGTTGCATTCTATCTGTTTAGGCCATCTTTTATACCATCTGTTAAGGGCATGTTATAAACCATTTGTTTAGGCTACATTGTAAACCATTTGTTAAGTTCATACTGTAAACCTTCTGTTTAGACCGTGTTGCATTCCACCTGTTTAGGCAATCTTTTATACCATCTGTTCAGGGTTTAGGTTACCTTGTATACCATCTGTTAAGTCCATACTGTATACATTCTGTTTAGACCGTGTTCTATTACATCTGTTCAGGCAATCTTTTATATCATCTGTCCAGGGCATACTATAAACCATCTGTTTAGGCGACCTTGTATACCCTCTGTTATGTCCATACTGTATATATTCTGTTGAGACAAGTCGGATTCCATCTGTTTAGGCCAGCTTTCATACCATCTGCTTAGGCCATGTTGTAAACCATCTGTTGAGGTCATGTCGTTTATCACCTGGTTTAGGTCATGTCGTTTATCACCTGCCTAGGCCTTGTTGTGTACATCTATTTAGTTCATTTGGTATACCATCTGTCAAGTCCATGTTGTATATTATATTTTAGTCCATGTTTAATATAATTTGTTTAGGTCATGATTAACTTAATTTGTTTAGGCTATGTTTAATTTAATTTGTTTGCGCTATGTTGTACATCATTTGTTTATGCTGTGTTTTATATATCATCTGTATATAAGCCATGTTTTATAACATTTTGGGGGGATTTGCAGTATACCTTTTCAGTTTATACCTTATTGTCAGGCTCCTGTTTGGACTTAGTCGACACCTTCTGCCTTAGGAAACAATTATCAGTCACAACGGAGTTCATAATTAAGTTAAATATTACATATTGACACACATGTGAGGTGATATATGTGTGTATGTGTGTGCGCACAATTGGGTAATTCGAACTATTCCCGACAGGTTGAGCTCTGTGTGTTATATGATGGTTAAACGCATACCCTTACATGTACACACACACAAACATAAGCAATATTAATTTTCACTCCTGGATTCAAGAATTCCAGTATCATGCTATCAAGGTTAGGTTTCATAAAATACACGTCCCCTGCTACTGCAACCTGAACGATATTATTTTTTCATACTCCGATTTAATACTTAAAATGGTCTAAAGGTCAATTCAACCGAAGCCGAAGGTGTAAGGATGATATAAGGCTACTTCAGCTTGTTATGACGTGTTATTTTATGATTTGTAAATGAATAGTTCAGGCCAATATAACAAGATATGCTCATATTGGTATGTTTATGATATTAAATGTAGAGACAAAGCCATATACAGAAGGAAAATTGTGAATTTTTCAAATCCTTTCCCACAAATCGCACATGATCTTGCAGACTATTAATATGCAAAATGGATATTGAATAACCACCTGAACGACCTTATATTTTTAAAGGCATTCTACCAGTTCTTTTAGTATTTTTATGCAGCAGATAGATATAGTATAGGAAGCAGTGACAAGCATTGGTCTTTAGGTTGCAGGATTGGTGAAAAGAAAAGTTACAAAATATCATATTTGGATTTTTTATTTATAGAAAGGAAAACCCATCAAAGTATTTTTCATTATTTGCACAAATTGACAGTTCAGGGACTCGAGACGTTTTGGTAACTGAGACAATTCCCATATGACCTGTGAAAATTTACTTCCGGGTCCTACCCATGACAACGAAGGTTTACTTCCGGACAGATCGCGTGATAGATTTTAGATATGTGAGAATGGGGCTTCTCCCTGTGTAAAAGCTCAATACCTCAGTTTGCTCATGAACATGATCCTAAATTTTTCTCTTGAAATATTAGTAAAACTGGAATCTACTGGAAATAAATGATTTTCTCTTAACTCATTAATTGTATTAACAGGATTACCTGTTGGATGACGAAACAGATTGTGTTCACACACATTATTTGTTTAATGGGACAGCCGATTTTATTTTACAGTTTTGTTTACTATGGCTTAACATATCCATTATTCTATACACCATATGCTTTGACGTACAATTTATTATCTTGCGCATTTTTAAATTCGGTTGATTGGATGTATTAAAGTCAATTTTATTTTGTAAGTACACATAATTTAGGAAGATGTTTTTGTGACTGTTTATGCAGCACAGATTTAGATTGATCAACACACCACACGGGGTAGGTCGTTGATGTAAACATAGGTCATTCAAGTTATTTTTCATTTTGTTATTTTTCTAACCTCGGTACCAAGGATTAGAAACACAACACATTATACAACAACCTGTGTTTTGGTATAAATAAAGTTAAATATATTTTATACAGTTGAATCAAGGAAAGGTAGCAACATCAGTTTTGAGGATATATATATATATACACACGTATTACCTTAATCATCTATTTGGTGGTATATTTGTGGTATTGAGCTTTTCTATATCTTTAAACACCAGTTTATTCTAAACCTGTGTTTTCCCGTCCAGTTTCCAATCATGTACCCATCATCGGCCATGCTATTTTTGCCAAAACACATCGGCTGTGATTAATACCGCATAAAAAGTCCAGCATCAGCCTTGGTTGATGGACATAAGATTAACCAGGATGGACGATACTACGTTTAAACCTGCGTCGACTTTGTCAGGGGACGGCCTTGCCCTTCATCTTCACAAAACTTAGATAGAGGTAAAGCTCGCCCTGCGGCGGTTTATATTTTGACGGACGGGGGTGTGTTTGAAGGGAGCTGATCCCGAATCAATCTCCTCATATCCTTAAGTCCACAAGCAGGCCTGTTTGCGTTGTCGATATGCAGTCTGGCTGAGTCGGGCTGATGGGGCTAATAGTCGCATGAAATATGAAGTTCTGTGACAGTGACATGGCCGGCACCCCATTACACTTCTAATAACCGACTCCATGGGCCCAACATCAAAGGCACTGGCCGCTTGTTTTATTGAGTATAATTATATTGTGTTTGGGCCTTGGTGAAAGGTCGATTCCGAACATAAAATATGTTTCTGTATGATTAAATCATGAAGTCACTCATTTCTCCGTGCTTTCAAGCTCCCTGGCTTTTCTATCAGTTAAGTGTGTGCAATGTCCCAATAGCCAAAGCCGGAAAAGTCTGCCCGAGTCCCGGGGAGTGATTCACAACCAACCCTCCGGACAGGTTGACCAGATTCTTGCCCGTCTTTTCTCCGTGTTTCCTCTCTGTTTTGCTATAATAAGGACAGTAATTGGTTCTTTGTTCTTTCGGACTAGTATTCAATGGGGGGAAAATGTCCCATTGACTGGTATTCAATGGGGAAAGAATGTCCAATGTTATTTGATGCCAATCGTGTGTTTCGTTTTATATATATGGACGGTGTCAAGCTGAAGTCTCTGTTGTGTTTTATTATTAGAAAATAACTATATTTATAATCTTTCTGTACCAGGTTTATTCATATTACTTGACTATGTTTGCAAGATCACGTAATCTTGAAACAATGAGTGAACGCTGGCTGTATGTTTATAAAATGCCAATGTTTGAACAAGACTGATTTGAAAAAGTAACATAACATTTCTTTATCACTCTTTTGTATATAACTATACTATATTAATGCTTCCATACCTTGCTATAATATAGCTCTTATTTATATTTTATGTAATACATATTTGTGTGTCATGCATATGTGGACATTCTTTGTATGTGGTTATTTCACAAACCCACACTCACGCAAGGACGCTAGGTAAGGTAAAAAGGAGACGTACGATTTTAACTTTTATATATGTAACGTCAAGCCTACTTTTGGACTCAAGAACGCTCCATGAATCTCCCATAAAACAGCAGAAAGACAAGTGTGTACAACTGAAATGACATTTTATTATTTTGTGACTAAACACAAAATGTGAAGAGACATCACAAATGCACGTGGCTTCCCAGAGGGCATATATGGCCGCTTCTGAGGCCACTTCCGGTATTGGGATCACGTGACATACAATCATGTGACATGGTCACCTGACACGACTGTTCAAAAAGACGCACAAGAATGCTCAACACGTAAAACACAACCACGGAACACAACTTTAGAAGCGTAAAAATATGATTCAATAAATAACATAGGCATTCGTTATGAACGGCAAAAAGGCATGTTTTCAGATAGTAAAGATAGTAAACCGACCCTGTGAACAGTGATATGAACAGAACCCAAACTGGAAAAATCGCCCCCAGGTTAAAGGTCCAGAGTCTAGGAGTCAACCACGGACCCCGCTGGTCCCATTTGTATTTTTATCAGGAGAGATTATATACATATATGTATATTTATAAATATATGTATATCAATTAATTAACATATATTTATAAATATATATATATATATATATATATATATATATATATATTTATGAATATATGAATATCAGAAATTAAATATATATTATAAATATATATATAGTCACAAATATACATATATTTATAAATATACATATATTCATAAATATATATAGCATATTTATATGTATATATATCGTATATCGGAAATATACATATCTATAGATATATTTCTAGGTATATATTTATAAATACACATATATTTAATCATAAATTATATTTATAAATCTGTATATATAGTATATCTCCGATATACGGACGTCTCTCAATTACGGACTGCTTTATTCTTGAAGAATATCTATCGTGCTTTAAACACGTTCTTTATATGTCATCTCTGGACCTGATCTCGTCCGTAATTGGGAGATCAAATGTGTGTATATGTATGTATATATCATGTATAGTTTAATGGAGAAAACCCCCACAGAAATAGTATATAGACTCACATGACTTAGATATGAATAACACCCCTCAAACGTCCATTCTGATTGCACCGAATCGGCAGTATAAGCATCACGTCTCGCTAGAGACGAGATTTAAAGAGATCCACGTGACTTGGATATACCGTAAAATATCCATCAACGCACCTTATTTTTGGTTCTGGAAACTGGAATGAACTCCGAGTAGCAAGCACTCTGACCCAAAACCTGTTAACTATTCTCTTCCGTTGAATTCCCGCTGGCAGGTTCTGGGCTATCTTTTTGTAAACTTCCATTTGTTATTGTCTGTCCCTCTTTCATTCTTTTCTTCTGTTTCATACGTCTATTTTGAAACCATATTTTCACCTGTGTTTCGTTCAGTCCTAGGGCGGCGGCAATTTCTATTCGCCGAGCCCGCGTAAGGTACTTATTGAAATGAAATTCTTTTTCTAGTTCGGTCAGTTGTTTGTTTGTGAAGTTTGTTCTGCCTGAATTTGGTTGTGACACGAAGCCGTAGTCGCCGGGTTTCTGACCTGAAAGAACAGGAATAAAAAGATCTTATTAGAATAAAGTTTACACTGATGTTCAGATGAGTATATATTGGAAAGCGAAGTTGGTATATTGTGAAAAAAGCAATTTTAAAAACGGTAAAGAAAAAATTATTTTGATTCAAAATAATCAAAGGCTTTTGCCTCGGACAGGATGCCTCATATAGTGCTGTAACGTGTTACACGAAAACATTATCGTGCACATGGTCAATCATATATGATCTATTCACCGTCACATTTATATATATACAAATGTATTTGAATATCAAACAAAAAATAAATACCTGATTACATATAGAAAAGTGTCACATGCTCAATAATCTTAGTACATATATTTTTGAGTCAGATTTCCGAGCCCAAAGTGATCTTCGCCTTCTAATGGTCCATATATTTAAACAGCTTCTATGCATGTAAGAAAAATGCGTTGTAAGAAAAAAAAAAAAACACACATAAGAAAGGATTTGTGATAAAATGCGAAGGTAAAACAGCAACACATTAAGTGGGCGCCAACACTTTATATCCTGGACGAATAATATTATATAAACCCCCGTGCATGTGTTTTAAATCAAACAACACAACAGCTTCAATGAAGGGCGAGCCACCTTGCCCGCAGCATTATGCCCACAAGACAGGCCATGCAGCATCACTCAGGCTCAGGACCAGGAGAATGGCGCGGGACAAGGGATGCTGCAGCTTCTTAAACTGTATTATCTACGTTGAATTAGGGGATCTCAAACTGACAGGAACTCCCGGTGGACGCGAGAAGAACAATCCACTCTGCTTGTAATCCAGAGAACAACAAAGCTCCGCCACATCAAGCAATTAGGAAACATTTACCAACAAAACTCCCACGGGCCGCCATCTACATCTTCTGTTCATTAGTATATGTAAAGTTTATGTAGGAAGGATACTTTGAAATATCTCCAATGCTGTATACACTTGAGCTATGGAATATTGACCATATTTACCCAGGCCTGGTATGCTATTAACAGTGAATTATACAATATGTTTGCAAACCTATCATATCCATGATTAACGGAGGAGAGGAGAAAAGCTGCCCATCATCACAGTAAAAAAATATAACATTATATATCTAGCATTATACAAATGTAACATTATATATCAAATATATGTATTTCTGTGGGTAGATAACTTGTATGACCCACTGCCAATGTCAAGAACGATTCGGAACGCTTATTGGATAATGTAACAGCGCTCCCAGTTTTTAACAAAACATTATAGATTTAAAATTCGTAATTCCTTGTTCGTCTATTTCGTTCGATGTGTTGCTGGCTCGCCTGTTCCTCTCTCAACTTTTTTTTTCTCCGCCAGACGATTTAACTATCATAGTTAGATGTTCCTTGATCAATTTCGCAAGGACACTCACTCATGTCTTCAAATAGAATCCACCCCTTTGCATGTTTCGTCCCCCTTGCATGTGGCCAAGAACACTGACAGAATTAACTTAATAATAAATAATCAAGCGAATAAAGGTTACGTCCCAAAAAATACATGTCACATTTCACCGGAAAGCTTAGAATCATTCCCCATCCCCTTTATTTTTTATGGAAGATGATGAAATGACCATATTAAAAAATATTATAAGATAGTATGTAAAAGGGTATTCCAGCCCTGTGATTTCGGGGGGAAAAAAGAAAAAAGGGCGGAAAAAGAAACATGTAACATCGGGTCGTAGAGTTCGTCACACTAATCATACAGAGAATACATATGCGGGCTGTGGACGGCAGGCTGGGCTTGGAGCAGTCAAGAAGATTAAAGGTTTTTATATGAAATCTGAAAATATCCAGGTTGCCATGAGGCTTGACAACTCTAGATCAGAAAGAAAAGACAATGGCGTAGAAAAGATAAAACACAGCCGAGTCAGATTCATGAATTTGAAAATCGGCCTTCTTATGACAAGTGATTCCTGGAGGCAGAAACAGGGATCATTTGTATGTAGGTGTAGTGGGGACTTTGGCTTTTTCATCCAGCCCGACTTGACTTTAAACAGCAGCTACAAAAGCAGTTGATTGCCACCTTCTAAGCCCCTTCCTGTAAGGGTTGCCTCAGTAAGGCCCGGGGCTGGCATGAATACGGGAACACGAACAACGTGCCCGCTGTACAAGCGGTGGCCCTGTTGACAGTGTGTCATGCTAGGCTCAACGCCCGTCTCCAGGCCTTTGATAGTGACACCGAAACAAAACACTATTGAGATGAGAGACGACCATCTCGAAGGTCCGCTCTTTGATCTTTTACTGTCGTCCTATGCGCCATTGTTTTCCCTGCATGAATAGCAACAATTGCCAGTTCGTGATTGGGGCGCCCGCTGTAGGGATGGCGGGCGATGCGGGCGCTGGGAGTAAGAAAAACCTTGTCGTAACTTGAGGATAAAACAGCATAAAAAGGCGGAAAGGGTGCTCCGGTATAGCTGACTCTGGCTTCATATCCCGTCACCTCGCTTTCCACAGATGACAGTTACTGCTAGAATCGTCAGCCATCGCTTTATCGGTCGTAATCGGCCCGGGCTGGCCCACCTTGTGTCAGCAACCTATGAAATTTGCACAACAAATAAAGAACCTTATTCTAGATGCAGACTTTAGAATACCACGGAAACTCGACTGCAATTAGCGGAGGCGATGGGCTGGTACGCTTTGGGTGTTAACTGCAATTAAGCCGCTATAGATAGGCCAACTCACGACCAACGAACGACTGTTTTAGTGTCAGTGATATTTTCCATAAAGTTCAAGCAGCTGTGTGGTCTAGCTTTAAAATCAAAGCGAGACAAAATACGGGAATTTGTAAACCCTGCTTTCAATACTCAAGTGAATGTTTTATGGCTGGGTATATAAACAGAAAACAAAGAAACACATGCCTAGTTTAGGCGGGGCTGTAAATGACTCGTTAATAGCACAATTGACACCATACAATGCTGGACAGATTTCCGCTCAACGGCGAGAGCTGTTATGTTTTATCATCTGCCAGAACCCGAGTGTCTCGTAAAACTAAAGTGTTTGTTGTAAACCACAAATTAATGTGTCCACTGATATGACTGGCTTTCATGTTCAACTCAGTATCTCACCAGGACACAAACCTTCTACACTGTCTTGAGTCATGATTTTTTCTCTATGATATCAAAGGGAACTGAACAGTGCATGCATAAGTTTAATAAAACGTGACGATATTTGAACTGAACGTATAATGTATTAACCAACACCTTGAATATGCAGTGAATCCTGCCACTATTTAGCTATTCAAAATAATTTACGTTGATACCATATTCAGGTACTTATATGTATGTAATAATGCTATATCTATATATTTATGTCTCTATGCATATATATATAATATTATATATACACTTTATTTACGAACTATATATACATATATATATGTGGTATATATATATATATATATATATATATATATATATATGCACATGTGTGTCACCCTGATTGATATAAACAATTACTTTAATTCGGAACAAATATCGATATTGGGAGAACGCACACATGTATATGATTTTTTGTATTAATTATATGTTTTTGTTCGATTGAATAGTAATAATAGTTTACCTACTACAACTACAATCACAACTACTACTTCTACTATGGCTACTACTAATAATAATAGTTATAATTATAATTATAATTATAATAAAATTATTATTATTGTTCTTCTTTTTATTATTATATTATTATTAGTAGTAGTAGTAGTAGTTTTAGTTATAGTAGTAGTAGTAGTAGTAGTAGTAGTAGATTAGTAGTTGCAGTAATAGTAAAAGTAGCTGCAGTGGTTGTAGTAGTAGTCGTAGTAGAATTAGTAATATAGTTTAGCATATATCATTATCACCGTGATGTATAGTATCCACTTTAATTCTCTCTCTCTCTCTCTCTCGATCTCTATCTCTCTGTTTGTTCCTATTTGTCTCTGTTTTTACATTCTCTTATTAAAAACATTTGAAGCACGCAAATAAGCATACATCATTAATGCCTCTAATCTAGTTTAGCGTGTCTAAACCCTCGCTGATGCTTCTATTTATCATTAAACACCTCACACGGAACGGCCCGCTGACCCCGGATCGGGTGATTCAATCCCACCCCTGACAGTATAGTGGAGACTGACTTAATGAATCATATCTGTCAACGTCTGAAGAGAGACTGTGTCACTGTAGCCGCGACGGAAGGGGGGGGGCAGTATGGGGCCTGGGGGACGAGACAAGCTCGCATGCTAGACCCGCGTCCAAAATACAGGACTGATCTATCCTCGAACAAAGCTGTATTCGTGGGTATTGATTTGACATATAAATACCACAGGTTGTCCCGCACCCGTCTGTCAAATCATAACTTGCCTGGAAATTCAGAATGACTGAACTGTCCGTGACTCAAAACTACTTTCTATGTTGAGTATCGTGTAAGTTACAGTGGGACTGCGCATCAGCGTATCCTCACTACCTTGTCTGTCCATCAAAGTTTTATATGCAGAAAACCTAGTCCAATAAAATTATCTTAGATCTATATTATATTTTATTTTTAGCCATGGAGTCTTTACAATTTTGATTTGTACACTAAAATGTATTGTCCCCTGCTGGAATGTACATGATTAATAATAAAAAAATAACTTCAACCTGATTTATATTCTATTTATATGTTGTATATATATATATATATATATATATATATATATATATATAGAGAGAGAGAGAGAGAGAGAGGTGCAGAAAGAGAAATTGTGTGTGTGAGTGAGAGAAATGTGGGGAAAGTGAGATGGAGAGAACGTGAGAAAGAGACAGTGAAAGTGTTTATGTATTGGTTTCCGGGCGTAGATTGATTAAACTATGTATAAATAGTCAATTTGGACGAACTTGAATGAATATATACAGGTAATATCGACAGGTAATCGACTTAATAGACGCTGCTCATATTACTGGGATAAGAGATGCAGTTAATGCAGATCAAAGGGATACCGCCCGGCGCTGAGGCCAGAGCCAGGTCAGAGAGTGCAACCTAAGGGGCATACTGGGCTGGGTTCCCATCAGAGTAGTTCCCAAGATATGAATATCACTCAAAACGGTGTGTGTCGCGCACTTCTTGAAATGACCTACGTAATATCGTCAGTAATTTTATTACACGTCTTATATCACCTTTGATGAATATAGATCCAAGTCACAATGTTAGGCCATTAAAAAAATATTGTTTTACGCACTCTCCGAACAAAAAAAAATATGTTCTTAGACGGCATATATTTTTTCCCCTTTCCTTTACTGGTCCATATAACACTGAGTTAAATTTGGCCAGCTTCCCAAGAAAATAAATAAATTTTCTTAAGACATTGAGATGGTGAATAAGATTAACTTAATATCTAGCCCATAGTTCATAAATTTAATTATTCTTCTAATATATTTTGCCATGGTTAAAATGAGAAACATTACGGAGGGCCTTGTCTTCATTTGACAAAAGAAAAATCCACGTAAAACCGGAGAGGCTAATTAATTCTTAATGGCCTTATTTCCTGTGTACATGATCCTTTGTACATTTGAACCACTATATTCTTATTTTAATAAATTGTGTCCCTGAATCCCGTTAATATTACTAAATCATATATATATATGTATATATATATATATATATATATATATATATATATATATACATTTATATATATATATCTGTTTATTTGACTTTTATTCATTTATATGTTCATACATGCACGTATGATTTATTCTACTGCTTGAGTATATTGACTTTGACTTTACGTTCTTACAAACATCAAGGTATATACGATTAAACACACATATAGCCTTACATACATACCAATAAATGCTCGGCTATAAGCTTTTGTGTCACATCGCATTAACCCTAAAGGGGCCACACTTTACTCGTGTTAACAATGAGACAACCAGCGCTTCGTGCTTGTGGTAAGGGGCCCATTATATCCTACTTCCGCTTGAATCAACACGATTATGGTTTCACATGAAGTCTAGGACTCTATATACCTGATACTATTATCACAACCACACGCCACAAAGACCACATATAAATCGGGTAGGCTGAACCCGAGTCTCGCCACAATTTGTAATGTTTAAATACTTGTGGCTACAACATCCGATTAGTTTAGACGAGGCGTGAACACATTAAACGGTTGACAAATCTTCACAAATATGGAGACGTCCCTCTCACTTAAAGCTATATTGTAAGGAGGTATAACTGCGACCAATGAACGCTTGTGAGATTTATACATAGGCTTCTTGCTTCGATATTCCATATGGATTTAAGCATGGTTTTGTTGCTGTATATAGATTTATAAAATGCGCATTATGTGCTTATTGCTACGATACTGTATACAGTTATATATATATACACGGGCTTGATGCTACGATACTCTATACATATTTATACACGGGCTTGATGCTACGATACTCTATACATATTTATACACGGGCTTGCTGCTACGATACTCTATACATATTTATACACGGGCTTGATGCTACGATACTCTATACATATTTATACACGGGCTTGATGCTACGATACTCTATACATATTTATACACGGGCTTGATGCTACGATACTCTATACATATTTATACACGGGCTTGATGCTACGATACTCTATACATATTTATACACGGGCTTGATGCTACGATACTCTATACATATTTATACACGGGCTTGATGCTACGATACTCTATACATATTTATACACGGGCTTGATGCTACGATACTCTATACATATTTATACACGGGCTTGCTGCTACGATACTACTGTTTAAATATCTATACATGGGTTTGCTGCTACGATACTGTATACATATTTGCTGCTACAATATTTTATATATACATATATTTAGACATGGGTTGCTTTGTAACGATATGGGTTGCTGTGACCATGCATGGGCGTGATTTTACGATACGATGTACAGCTTCGTACAATGGACTTGCTGCTACGATATACTATATACAGATTTATGCTATGCATTTACTGCTACAATACCATATCTAACTTTGACCATGCTACAATACTGTATATACAAAGTGGACCATGGGCTTGCTACCACGACAGCAACGATACTGAATATACATATTTATACACTGGCTTACTGCTACGATACTGTATATACTGTAAATAGACCCCCTGTGAATTAAGAAAAGTTTTGGCCTTATTAAACAGATTTCTCTGTATATATGTCATTTTAAGGTAGCATAAATGATAGTCGCCCTAGCTATAATAGAAGTGACCGATATGGCATAACACTGGCTTGAAGATGACACAGCCAAGGTAACATGGATTCATGTAATCTAAAAATATCTTTTCTAATTTTATCTTGTGCCACTCATGCATGTAAGGCCTGACCTGTACAGAGCTACATATCCCAAAGTACTGGGATCAATAAAACACAATAGGTGTTGCATACATAATATTTTCTGGTTCTTCGTCCCCCGAGAATTTTGAGAGTACGTATGGAAGCGGTTATCCCAAATTAAAAGCTGCAAATAATGGGATAAATAAAACTATAATAAAATCATAAAACCATACTGTTTTTGTATAATAGATGAATGTATCATGTGAATATCCTGCATATTATAATATGAAAGGAGGATGCATATATAGAATATCATATGTATAAATAATTTTATATATTTACTGTTATACGCACTTCAGTTAAACTAATTGTTGCACTCGTCAGGTAAAACTGTCTGATGGATAAACTGTTATGTGGTTTGTGAATGTTGAAGAAAAATATGTCTGGCCAAATTATTGATTCTTCTAGAATTATATACCTGGTTCAATATATGATAAAGCACTCACTCTTGCAAAACCAACAACAGGTTAATACACATATCCAAAGATAACGGCACAGGTACAAAGGTTCATGCATGCATATATACACATATACGATATATATATGTGTGTGTGTGTGTTTTTTTGTGTGCATGTGCGTGTGTGAATGTGTAGTTTTGGTAGGAGAGAAAGGGAGAGAGAGAGGGAGAGAGTAAGAGAGAAAGAGAGAGAGACAGTTTCAAAGAAGCCAGAATTGTATATCGTACCGTATAAATGTTCACTAATCTACAAATATTTGACGTATTATATCTGTTTGTCTATATCAAATCGGAATTTACATCTAATCTGAGTTAGTGATATTAATAATGTAATACCACATATATTGATTTAACATTGTGTATGTGAATAACCTCATAAATATAATATACATTGTGATAAGTTGACGATAAGTAATCATGGAAATAATGTATATTAATGTATAAGCTATTAAACCAAAGCGGGTGGGGCATAAAAATCATGTCACTTTGCAATGTATTCAATTCCATGACTAATAGACCATCTGTGGGAAAATTTGCAGTGATTTGTTACTGCTCACATGCGGGTACAATATTTTTTTTGCTGCAATAAACTCTAATGGACTGCGCTGGGAACTTATGAATAATTCATGAGTGAAAGGTTTATATTAGCAATAACTGCAGTGCTAAATTATTTAAATTCTAGTCTGGCTAAGTGAAATAACTTCCAGGCTTCTGTGTTGTATGTGGCAACTCGGGGTTGAGAACGGAAAACAAAACTCGCAGTTGGAAAGGGAATAAATCAAACTGATTAACCAACTCACGAGTCGAGGCGAGGTGCAAAACTGCAGGAAAATGGCCACTTGAAAAACTCTCCTCTCTAATTTATTGCGACATTTATATGATATGCAAACACTACTGTGCAAATGCCGGTCTCAGAATCAGACGCTCTGACAAACCGGTGCCAAATTGCAGCATTTTAGCTAACCATGCCCGCAATTTCTGTCACGTAGGGCATAATATATTCTCTTGGGTAGAGTGAAATCCTATTAGCGCCATTTACAGCTGGCGTCTATTCGCATATAATTTGATAATGTAGACACGATTGACCCCAATAAACAACGATCCGCAGTGATTCTCCCCGACAGATTGGTCCCTGCCCGTGAGATGCCCATTGAGTGCGAAACTAACGCACGAGACCGTGGCCAGTCATGACCTCGACACGCAGGGGTTATACTTCCCTGGAAACCGCTGTTGCGTGGACACTGTATAGTGTACACCAGAGAACCGTCAATATTTCAATATAGTCTCTTTCATGTTCGCAGCTGTCACGAACATATGCCCTCCTATTTAAACCTAAACCTTGTAATTATACGTGTCAGTTATACTGCCATAAACATTTACATATGGTAAAGTCAAATACCATGCGTTATATAAATGATATCACTGTGTATATTTTAATATTTCACATTCAATTGGACCTTCATTTGTGGATTTTTATATGTAAATTTACTGGTTAAAAACAGGACCGTATCAACTTATGCCCCTTCATTTGACCAAACAAAGTGTTTAGTTGAATGATGCGCACATCTATGTTAATGCATGCATATCGTGTCCGTCGGTTCGTACATGTGACGAGGACCAAGAATAGGCAATCATTAATTACAAATAAAGCAGTTCTTATCTATATAAAGCATGGAACTGGTTTAACCAAATAAACATTATAACAATAAAAAAGGTCATTTCATTATTAGTATATCTCAAAATTGTTACAATACATGTATAATTTTAATTGACATTAATGAAAAGAAGGCTAGATGAAGGGAAGAGTAGGAAATTTGCCAGTATTTGCGTGTCACTTTGTAAGGTAGACTATTGAAACTTTGATATACTCATTTCAAAGTTACGTAAAGTTAAAAATGTATATATATATATATATATATATATATATATATATATATATATATATATATATATATATATTAGAGATATTAGAGATATATGTCATTAGACATCTATAAAAAATATTCATTTACTTTCCCTTAATTTACTTGACATTTTCGATATGGATGTACATGGTGTTGATTATATGTAAACAAATTATATATATACCTCATATATACCTCCGAAGGTCTCTCCTTTATTCAGGCTTTGCTTCCGTTTTTGGACCCTCAGGTCAACTTGGGATGGAATTCGAGGGGAACGTTGAATGCTTGTGTTTGTAGGATCAACCCGTTTAATGCTTCCAATTTCATGGAAGCCCAACATTTGTTTGGATTGGTGGTGTTAGCAGCGAGTTATCCAACTTAGGCCAATGCACAAGGGGGGACTAATGCTAGTGGAGCCACAGTGGTCTGCGGCTAGATCAAAGGCTTATTAAGTGCTGATTCAGTGAATCAATGAGAATAAGACCAGGAACGGCGAAGCCAGTCTAGACTTCCTGGCTCAAGATACACCAAACTCCCCAGCTTGTTTGGTTCCCATTTATCAGCAGTTCATGGCGGAAAATGAAGCCAAACAAATCCCCATATAGCAACGCACACGCACCCCACTTTGGGTACCCACGCTGTTTTATATAGACGATCAAGGGTTTTTATTTAATATAATTGTCTACCGACATGTTTTACATAATGTAAATGATGAATTATTTTATACTTATTTAACGATAACTGTCCTTGAATTCATATTCTAGGATTATAACAATCACTACGATTCGACAATAAATCTATGGTGTTAATAACCCAAGTCCACTTTGCGGGGGGTCTTCTGGTCGCGCAGCTTTACTTTCTATGTCACAGTTTTGTGACACCATGTTTTTATTATTGTGTTTTTGTTTCTTTGCCTTTCAATGTCGATGTTACTGACTGGACTAGTGATCCTTACTTTACTTGGCTGTGTTGCTACTTAATTACTATAAACTTATGTTTTCGCAAAATTATACGTAGCTAATTACCAAGATGTAAACATTTCTGCAAGTCCTTTGATACAATTCCTCTAAACACGTAAGAAGTTCAAGGACCATGTACTCTTGTGCTTACTTTAATGGCTTACCATAACATGTCAATGTTATAGCATTGACCAACAATCCTTAGACTTTACTAGGCTGTGTTACTACTTATTGTTCTATATCCTTATTTTTGTCTTGTTATTTCTTAACTATCTACCAAGATGTAAAAATTTTGTAAAATGTCCCTAAAACGTAAACGAAAGTTCCTAAAATGGTTCTTCCATATATACGTCAGAAGGTCAAGGAATAAAAATGATTATTTTTGGGGAGCAATTCCTTTTGCGAATATGAGGGGGGCTTGCCCCCTTAATATTGTATACCATTTTTTACCCCTCCAACAACACGTGGTTATTATAAAGAATGTCATTTCGCAATGAAACAAAAGCTCGATTTGAATTTCTGTGTTTAATGGCTTGATTCACAATTTCACAGAGAAAGCCGAATCGTGCCGCATGGTTTGTGTCATGATTACCAGCAGATAGCTGAAGAATTAGTAACAGGAAGGAAAACGGAATTTGCACAGAAATAGAAATTACGACTACCAGCGGGACCTCGTTAAATGGACGCATTTTGGAGGTGGTCGTCTGAGCGAGGTCTGATATAAAGAGCAGAAAAAAAGAATTGGGACCGTGAGAAAGTGGTCGGTATATATTTTGAGATGGTCCCTAAAGTGAGGTGGTCGTTATTCGAGCCCTAACTATACAATAACTTGCGGGTGAGGACACGGTCATGTCCGGGCTATGTACAAGGGCGTTCTTCTGACGTTTACTTGGAACTTGGAGGTTAAACCACCTTACTTGGAAGATGAGGGTGAAATAGCCACCCTATATTCTCCATACAAATACATTCCAATCTTTAGAGTTTCTTTTGGGTATCCTTTTAATCCTTTTTGTAATCCTAAAACACTAACCTCGCAAAAATAGAGAAACCAACCACAGGGGCTGCCATTTTGCGAATAGACTAAAAAAGTGAGTGTTACACGTCGCATGTCGGAGTTAAGGGTATATAAATATACCGCTAGTGCATGGTAATAATAACCGGTATGTTTTACACACATATGTGATATATTTATTTATTTTCGATAAGGTTATGAATGTAGTTTGAAAAAGAAAAACAAACAAGAATATACTCAATGATTATGGTAGAAAATGAGCATTGACTGAATTGAAAACTCACAATTAGCTTTGGAAAATGTGTCAACGCAACAGATTCTTTTTACAATTTTTATCATGACTTGATATCCTGACATATCACATTATATTCCGTAACATTCTTTTTTTTATTGGTTGGTTTTATTATATATATAGATGCTAAACCAAGCACTTGCCTGTACAAATAAAAACGTCATATAAGTGTAGTGACAAATGATCAAGGTGTTTTATGTGCATGGTTTAACACGTATTTATCAATATATTTTTTGTATAAACTTGTTTACTGCACGAGAATTGTTGCATAAACGCAAATATGTACATGTTTGTGTATATACTGTTTTCATAATAAAGGGGTTTCATTGTATTTTTTATTACTCTTTTTTTGTAGATTGAATTCGTCGCTTGTGATTTTTAAAAATGTTTGACCTCCTTGAATGCATGAATTATACTGTTTCAGCAAGACCTAAAAACCTAGCTGTAATTTATAGAAATGTTAAATCTTTGTTTACTCAAGGTCATTATTGTAAAACCGTTTGTTTCCTTCCCTAAGTTATATATATATATATATAAATATATATATATATATATATACATATATATATATATATATATATATATATATATATACAAGGGGAATTTACGTAGTTGCATACAAAATGTACTGCAATGGTGCCTTATATCGTGAAGTTTTAAAGCAAGTATTACAGTATCTGTTATATAATATAATATTACCATAATATAAGTATGACAATACATTCAGTATATTATGATATTATGCATGAAAGAGTAAGCGAAATACCAAAGGGTATTGCTATACAACATGTATACACAAAGTGTTCATGAGTAAATCCCACTTTATTTTTACTAAAAAAATATGCTTGCATAAATTATGACGCATTATTTCTGGAGCCTTTAAATATATTCTTAAGGGAGCGTACACGAGTGTTTACGATTTAATAAATCCGGATGTGTCACTCATTGTTCCCGTTTATGACACATTTCCTATACCATTTTCCATTGAAGTCCTTTGATGAATATTGAATGAATCTGGTATGTATAGACCCATGGAATCTATACAATAGCCCCCTGAGGAAAAAAATACACACGATTATCTATACCAAATATTGCAAGCTGTCATTTAACAATTGATTTTTATATACACTTGTATACTTGTTGCACCTGTCTCACAACATTGTATAGACATTATATATGTCTCTCTCAATTTATATATTCTCTCTTTGTTTGTCTGTCTGTCTGTCTGTGAGTGTGTCTGTCTCTATGTTTATGTGTTTCTAAATGTGTTTATATGTGTAAAGGGGGCACGATTATAATATACAATAAATATGAACACCTATTCACATGTATTTATATTTCATACATAAAATCTTACATATATTCTTCATGCTTGTGGAAGTGGTATTTATAACTTATTATGAAATGATCTGTTTGACAATACCTGAGTAATATAAATAATGCACGAATAGAGGAATTTATATGATTATTGTATATATTTTGTTTATTTATATGGATATTTGAATAAGGGAACTTGCACATGCAAACGCTTCATATATAAATGGAAACTGGAGTTATGGTCTTCTGGGTTACCCTGCATTTAATCGAGTTCAGATTACCCCCCCCCCCCCGAACCTGATTTCAACTAGGTTCTCTCATTCTTTCGATTACCCCCTCACTAATTTATTTAAAATGATATTGTTATATGCGTTTAGTTCATTATATGTTAATTAAATATAACGCTTTCAATATAGAAAATTTAATGCTAGAAAACAATACATGAAAATATTAATTATATGATTAATTATATTAATATTGACTCCAACACTTCATCAGCGCTCCTGATGCATTTCATAAAAAAACAAAAGCTAAATAAATTTAAGATTCGACATTATTTTAATTAATACGGATAAAAAATAAATCATATTAATTATAAGTAAATAGAACCAAAGAAACACATTTTTTAGAGGGTAATCTAAAATCATCTGAAGCTGGGGTGAATGGATAAAGCTACAAAGGAAAGAAGATAAAACGGCGTATATATCATGATTAAATTTTCAAATGAATTTTCGTGCACATTGATTTTTATATGTATACATGCATAAATATACCCGTATAATTGCTGTTATTTAAGCTCAAGTTTTGGTATATAAAAGAAACATCTGATTACCGTAAAAAAAACAAGGAACAGCGCGGGCCTATATGCAGTTAACTGAATGAACGCCATATCAATACTGCGTAGAGGCATTTATATGATTTTGTCATGTACAGCGCTGGGACCGTCGGTCCGTTTGAAGTATCGTTTGATGACCCTGTTTTACTACAACCTTAATGTTTCACTAGCTCAATATGCACAGGTGGCCATGTTGATGGCCTCGTTTTGATGGCCTTACTCATGTCACCTTAACGGGTGACAACTCATAAAATTGTCATCTATAAAAGACGTATAAAAACAACCTAAGAAGACCATAAAAGACCGCGGGCTATATATATACACACACGTACGGTCATCTTACGGCAAAGCTGTAAGTATACGTATAAATTGACTTCCTTTGCTGGATATATATAGGGGAGTAATTATATGAAAAATACGCTATCTTGATAACGATATTACGATAATTTTATCACACTGATATCGATAACAACAATAATATATAGTGATATTAATGAGGATGATTATATAAATTGTGGATATTGAATATGATGTTGATGACATATATATTTGAACGATACATACAGCTTATTTTGATTTACCAACATATATATATATATATATATATATATATATATATATATATATATATATATATATATATCTGACCCGATAAGAGATCGGACATTGGGCCGCATATTTAATATATGCAAAAACATATCTTAAGATGACCAATATCAAAACATGATGTACCTATGCATGCTATTGAAATTGATTTAGGTATTCAATTTGTAACCCCCTCCCTTAAAATAATAGAATGGTAAATTTAAAACACATGTAAGTGCAAATTTCAATTTATTCTTGAAACAACTTGCGAGTAACCTGTCCAAATTTTGCCCGAGACTGGCGTGTTATTTTATTTCTAGCCTTGTTGTATTCAATACTAAAAAGGTTTATATTGTATTATATACAGAAAGCAACTGTTGGGTGAAAAATTGAACAACCTTTGATGGTTTTATTTATTTAATTCATTTAAACATATTTATATACAGGGTAACCCGTTCAGACAAGATTGTCTGATCTGCCACATGCAGGGCCCTGACGGAAAATACAATTTATGCTATATAAACCCATGTAAAATGCAATGATCAATAAAAATATGATAAAAGTGGCTTACAACAAAATGATATTAAATATGATTAATATATATGATTAATTATGACACCCACCGTTTTACCTTGTACATCTTGAAAAAAAGTTTGAAACATTTAAAATTTCTGTTTGATTTTACTGTTGATATAATAAATGTATTTAATTCATATATAAGTATATAAAATATTAAAATTTAATATATTGAAAATATATCAATGTAATCCTATTATTAATATCAGTATATGAACACCGGCAGATGTATATATAATTATATACATATTATTGGCTTGTCTTGCTCAATAACAATACAGTCCATTTTGCCTCATCAATTATTTCCCCATATATTTCTTCTAATATGTATTATTTACGTAATATATATTTATATATTTTCACTTGAGTGTATAAGCTTATATACATTTCTTGTCACATAAAGCACTTCAAATTGATGTATTCTATCACAAACTTACAATAACGATAAATATGCACAGAATGTTTTAGAGTATGGTGTAGGTTTTAAGATTAACGGTTGATTAAATCGGCAGTGTTAACAGAACCGCGGCAGTTGTTTTTAAAACATTGGCATTTCATATTGGCAGTCATGTCACAGCGTAGCGGCACGTTTGATGCTTGCAGAGATGATTTATTATATTGACTTGATGAAGGATCCCATCAAACTTCGTTTATGGCCATTCCCATAGCAATTCCTGTATACTGCGGGTTTTGTTGCGAATTTTAAGTAATGAATAGTTGTCTCCCTTTTACAATACACAATCCCTGTCTGACTGATGGTCACCAAACATGGATTTAATCATTTAAATGAGAAATAGACGCGCTTAAAATCCCAATTAATGAAGAGAGAGTATTAACGACGTGTTAACAATAGAGGCGGCTACCTGACAAAACAGCACCTGAACTTTCACATATTTTCCACTTACGGGTCTGTCTACTAATCTCTGGTTTTATGATTGAAGACTGGTCCTTGTGTCAGCGTGATAGAACGATGCTATATAAGGAACGGGGCCCTCGTGTCTCACTGATTAACCGATTACCAGCCCAGCGAATCCCCCCTCGTCTAACATGGCTTCCCCCAATTGTTAGGTTTTAAATGGGCGACATGATAGTTAATAAATCAGGGCTTAACAGCCCCCGTTCCTCGTGGTATTGTCTCCAGATTCATTGCCACTTTTATCATTCATGCTCTCTTTTATACACTCTGAGATATATGACTTTAACTCGGCGGGATAATCTGTTTTATTTTAACTCACGTTTCCTCAGATGGAAACAGATCTCTTCCGATGTTGATTACCTTATATTCTGTAATCCAATACATAAATATGTATTTGTCACATTTATCTTCTTGGCATTTATATATTTATATATAAGAGTCTTTAAATGCCCTATAATGTTATAAATATTAAAATATTTATATATATTCATTGTGTACATATTATACTTGAATATAGATGGAGGAACACATTGTTACACCAATATCATTTACATTTACTCATTTTTTATTATATAAATTATATATGTATATGTATATTTATAATGGTTAATTTTATTACTAAAACAGCCCTCCGTATATATATGTGCGGTGTGTGTATGTGTGATGGTGTGTGGAAAGGTGTGCATGGGTGGGGGCGGGTGTCACATATATATTATCTGGTGAATAGGTTCGTTTACTTTATATTTCTGACATGAAAATATATGTGGTAGTTGTATAGTGATCATGCAATATATAGGCAGAAGGTAGTTATGTTTTTATATAATTGTTCCTTTATAGTTGTTTCTCTATTGTTAATCTTGCCTTGTACGTTGATTTGTAACCAATAATATGATCAAACACTTTTTATTTCCCTAGACTATATATATATATATATATATATATATATATATATATATATATATATATATATATATACATATATATATATATATGCTTATGCATATATATGCTTATGCATATTTATAATTTAAATAATATATATACCATTTGCAGAAAACAGTATTTTTGTTTACTCCTGATAAATATGGAGTCCTATATAAAAATATCTGAATTTGTTGCGTTAATATTTATATAAAAAAGAGGAGAATAGCCGAGGCGTCTCATGTCCATTGTATATATATATAAGAGTTATGAACAATTGACGCATGGGCACCATGAAGATATATATATATATAAATATATATATATATATATATATATATATATATATATATATATATATATATATATACATATATATTATGTTACAATGCTAACGTAAATCCGTATATATTTGATCTTTGGGCTTCATCTGTGGCAGTGCAATGCCCACGAAAATAAATTCCAACGATTATTTCTGAATCAACAGTATATGAACTAAATGAATCAAGCGAAGTCGTAGTAACAATGAATGTCACATAAATAAGGCAATCCCGGGGATAAGACAATTTACGTTGGAGACAGCGGCAGATCCCCGCCTGGGAAAACCCTCCATAGGGCCCGACTTTTAAGTCTGGTGCGGTTCTTCTTGACAAATACCGAGTAAGGTCTATCAAAAGAAGATAAGGGGAAGACTTCTGGGGTTCGTGCCTGATTACGTAATACCGTAAACAATAAAGCAATCTGTTTCAGTCTGTCAAAATGATCAGGCTTGATGAAGAAAAATCGGCCCAGTTTTTAAGCGGCCAGTCAGCATAAACAGAGCGCCAGTCTCCAGACTGCAATAAAGAAAACATTTCTCTCAAGACAATTTCCATTTCGGTCGCACTGGGAGAAGCTTTATTTGAATATTTAATGCACTAAATCAAATGAGCTCTCTGAGACAGGGGGCCACTTGGCCACGCTGATTGAGTCGTACCCATATCAGACATAGAAGCGAAGAGCAAGTCGCACAACAAAGTCACTCAAAACTATACCCACTGAATTCCACATGCAGGTGACCGTTTAACATACATATGGTGCTTGTATGTTTAGAACACTATATGGTCTGCAAAGAGACTGGGATTTAAAGGTTTAAGGAAATCAAGGGTAAAAAATGTTCTACAAGTGTGTGAACTGATGCCTCCGCATATATACTTATTTTAAAAATATAGAAAATTCACACATTTATGTATAATGTATAACTTTTAAGTTAGTTAAGTTAAGATAAAAGTTATTATATAATTATATTTATAATAACAGTTCCAATTACTAATTCTTGTTAATGCTATTATTATAATTATCTCTATTATGTGATATGAAAATATAGTATAATGACAGAATAAAGAGCAATTCTAACTATTCGTATCTTTTATATACTCATTTAGTGGCTGTACTGTGATGGATTTCTTTGCAAAAATAAAGCATGAGTAATTGAGATATTATGATTTTTCGATTTGCAATGATACACTGAGCATTTAGAGTTCAGTGAATAGCACCGAAATGTAAAATAGAAATAAGGAAAATAATCAATTGACCTGTAAAATAATTTGAAATTATAATATGGTAAATATATGACGTAAAAAATAACCTTTATCATTCAAGTTCACGTTTTTGCGGAGAATTAAATGCGGACCTAATTGATTGTAAGTGTTTCCCTGAAATCTCCTATCCGTTCCGAGGGAGACAGGTACATTATTTTATCGAATACCAAACAAAAAATGAAGTTAAAAGTTCAGGGACATGTAGTATAGTTGTTATTGATACAATGGTATAAACTCTCTCGGGTTCTTGAGTCAAGCTGTACTTTCCAGTTACACCTAGTGCACCCGGCACTCGGGTCACGTGACCCACACGACAGACCGCGAGACTTTTCACGTCAGAAAAAGACCGACGTATCAATGAGAACTTTGTTATTACTTGACTTTCGTGTTATCGTAATCTGCAACAGAGCGGTGGCAAAGAAACTGCGAATAAAAGCACACCCTTGCGCGACTGACTGAAGTGTGATTTTATAAAGCCTCCTTTTATCAGTGTGTCCTACAATTATTGTGTAATCACCGTGCTACGTGAAGCCTGGGGGCCTTTCATGCACGTCGGGTTATTCAGAGCTGAAAAAGTAACTTGCAATTTGGAGGCATGGGCCTTTCTTTGCTTTGCAGCAGTTGTTGGCGGTGTAGGGGACCGACTCTGTCCTCACAAGTCTGTAGAATCCCCGTCTGTAATCTACCTTATAATTTGCTCTGAGATGATTAGAGGGTAGAATCGAGGGGACCAAATATCAACAACAAAGGGAGATATGGCCAGTTTCGCTCACGCAGTCCGTTGCCCAATATAAGCTCTCCGATGAGCTAAATCACTGGGAAAAAAAGATGCATTTGGTTACTGATCTGTGTGATTTGATAAAGGAACATTTGCTTAAATATTGCTTATATGTCATATATAACAATCAAAGCATAATAGTTATGATTGTTTACAAATACAAACCATATAATATACATGGATATGTTTTAATTTAATAGGAACACATATATGCAGTAGCGTATTCATGTACAGACAGGCGAGGTCCAACATGAGAGTTTATAAATATATATATATATATTAATGCTATTTTATGTGCATAAGTGCTTGTGTACAGTGGTTATATGATGACGTCACAAACTTGTGGCCTTCAGAAGCGATGAGTAGAATAGTTAAATGCTCCAAAGGAGCTAGATAATAAGCATTTAACATGAAAGTATAACTGCATGTTTGTGGCAGACACGCAAGAGAATAAACAGTGACATCACGATAGACTGTACGTAATGAACTCGGTTCCCGACTCAATAGTACCGTTACGTTTTATTTTTTTGTACGAGTGTATTGCGACCATGAATGTCAGGGAATTTCTCACAACCATGCAACAGTATATATGTGCCTGTTGTTTTACTATCAGTTTTTACGTATTTTACGTATTCTACAATCTTCTGTTTAATATAAATACATTGGTTTCAGCTTACTTGTCATGTAAGTCGTGTATATAGAAGTATCTGTCAGTGCTCAACTGTATACGACAAAACATGTATTATTATTTATGAGAAACCTATATATTGTGTATAAACAACGATATATAATTTGTTTAAACTAAATAGTCATGTAATTCGTGAAGAGATATCTGTCAGTGCTCAACTATATTTGACAGAAGACGTCCCATTATTTGTGAGAATTCTCTATATATATATACGTGATAACATTAATACATTGGTTTCAAGTAAATAGCCTTGTAATACGTGTAGAGATATCTTACATTCTGTCAGTACTCAACTATATATGTAAAAGACCAGGTACTATTATTGATGGGGATCCTGACAAGCCAATTAAATTGTGTAATCAATAATTAACGTACATGACCGGCAGGTCAGCTACGCAAGGGTGCCGCTTTTGTTCATATACGGAGCCACAAGCTAGGAGCACATGTTACATTTAAACCAATCAGCTATTTTATACAGTGATCTAAGGAGTTGTATAAAAACCTCAGCAGCTGTCAATCCAAGTGTTCTTACTCAAAACCACCTCAAAGGTGAATTGTTCATATTTCAAAGCAGGATTTCTTTCATGTTTACCTGAGCACAAACGTGGCTGCATCTCTCCGATGGCGCTAGAGAAAGATGAGAACACGCTGTGAATTTAATAGATGGCGACTTGTCGTGAGGTACAGGGAAGGTATGCACGGAGCACGGATACACCTGATGGGCGGCATATCAAAGGTATTAACACCTGAAACAACACGTGTCAGCCCAGCTTCTACGACGATGAGGATTAATCACCTTACAGTCACTATCACCGACCAACTGCTTGTTAATAACATGTATTAATTTAAAATGTCACCGGTGTTGAAAGAGACTCCCAATGAATCGGTACGACCTATCTTAGTGTATGACGGGCCGAGTATCCGCTGCTGAAGTTACAATTCTCTCCCCATTTAATTCCACTCATTTAAAGATTAAACTGTCTTGTACACAGAGTGAACCATGACTTCCGTACGCGGAGGCCATAAACACACCGCTAAAACCAGAACAAGGGGGGCTGAGTTGGAAAAAACTCCGACTTCAGCCGGTTAGCTCGTTTGTCATGGAATTGGGAACCACGATAAGCCTGCAGTAGACGCGCCAATTACATATAATGGGCCGCCGGCACACGCCTTGAGGCTCATGAAATATTGAGGATACAATGGGCATCATAGCCTGCAAGAAGCAAGAAATATAACCCATCCATTTCTGTGCTGCCTTATTGGATAAAATATGGGTTTGGTGGTGACAGAGGGTCTTTTGCGCTGCCGGCTTGACCCGGAACTCCATGAGGGCACCGGGAGGTGGAGACCTGGTTTCTTCTTTGACAAATCACCTTTCTCTCTTTTCTCTACTCGCTTAAATACTACCACGCCAACACAGAGTGACTGGCTGCTGTCACAGTGCTGCAGAAGAGATCTGCAGAACCGCAATGTAAGCCCTACTAGGCTGTATCATCTCATCAATACAGTCATCAGTTTCTCCCCCGAAAAATTTATCATCCGATACTATATACTTGGCTGAGTTTACACCGGGGGATAGAGACGGTATTTCTCTCCGCTTTCCATACAGACCCCAACGGATTGATTCAATTCTATTGCCCGGCACTTGGGATTAAACCACGTGGCCCAGGGCACATGAATCTCTTTTCAGCGTACGTTCTGTCATCTTTTACGGACATTGCTTCAGTTCCTATTTCCCATATGATTAAATGGAACGGGAGGATAAATAAATGGGAATATTGCAAGTGGCGGAATTGTGGTCAACTGAAGTATTAAGTCATAACCTAAGTGTGTGAATTATACCATATATTCTGATTGAATGAAATTAATCACGACAAAACATTTAATAAGTATATATATATAATAGTAAAATATATGTTATATATAACAGAAGTGGATAAAATATCTTCCATATATAGTCGAAGAAAATATCTTACATATAATGGGTACAATATTTTATCCAAATAGTATATATATATATATATATATATATATATTATATTTGGACCTGTCTAAAAGACCACCTGTCCATTAACACCACCCTTGAGCGAACCGGAAGCATTTACGTTATAAATGACCTTTCTAGTAAAACCACTTGAGAATTAAGACCACCTTTTGCCATTCCCATATGTGGTCTTAATACGCCGTTTCACTGTATATATAGACATTCAAAATATGTGTGTTGATTTGATTTTGCTAAAACAATAGACAACATGCTCTGTATTGAAATATTGTTTATTATATCTTATATAGTGTGAAACGAAAAGCTTAGGTATTTATGTATCAAATAATAATGTTATACAAAGGCAGTTCTGGTATTTCCTATACTGTCAATTTGCCTTAAACGATATATACTCTTAAATATATACTTTCTCCAATATATAAACATATATTGCATACTCTTTCAAACATGTATTGCTTCATGGTTACAGCTAAGACCAAGACAGAAAAAGCTGATCAAATATTTATTACCAGTGCAAGTGGCTTCTCTTAGGAAGTGATTGAAATGTCGACAGAACATGGTATGTCAACAGAACAAAGAAAAGTAGGGGACCAATAATCTGGAAAACACTGAAAGATGACAATTTTGCCTCTGTGCATGCACCATTCCCCAACAATTCAAACATGCATGTAGGCATACGTACATGATTGTCTAAAGAAGAAAGGGGGGGGGGGGCTAATTGAAAAAAAAGATTACCTAATGACAGAACCAAAGGCTTATAGATATATAGTTATAAGATAATAAGTTAATATAATAATAATAATATAAGTTAAATGTCTTTGTAAGAGTGGATGAAAGTTTTGGACAGGTTTCCCCACTAAATCTAAAATTTAAATATAATGAAGAAGAAAATAATACATTTAATATAGAATAATTACAATAACTAGGGATTCCTATTTTGTTCCCACCTATATATATATATATATATATATATATATAGAGAGAGAGAGAGAGAGAGAGAGAGAGAGAGAGAGAGAGAGCTGTTGGGTAAACGTGTACAATGCGTGAATTAATAGCAGATGAATATATACCACATTGTATATAATCCTTTCTAAAGATCCTCTAAGATTAAATCCCTTTTGTGGGCAATTATGACCTGCATGAAGTAAAATGTAATCATATAAGGCAAAGAATCATACACTAGATAAATGATATGTCATATAAATATATAAATTTCATTTTTATCCCTGAATGGCCATTTGTCATTTTGGAATAAAAAGTGCAACAAGAAAAAGAAGTATTGCATGCATGGATAAGCGCAATGCTGTTTCAACTATATCTCCACCTAGGATTAAATCTTGTTTTGAAAGAAGAAGCAGAGTTCCTGCTGTTTCCAGCAGCCATATAAATTACACATGGCCCAGGATTAGTTGATTTAAATGCAGAAGGGAACCGCTTTTAGTAACAGAAAGTCGGAACCAAAGACAGTCTCGAGGGACCTAATGAAATTCTTGACATTGCGACGTACGGGCAAAAACGGCGCCGGAGCTTAGTGGGCGAACGCGGGCACCTGGGGCCTGGGTAACCGAGATCTAATCACTGGTGGCTCATTATTAAAGTCTACGTCATTGCATTATCCAAACACTGGCAAGCAACAAGAACAACAAAATCTTACCAATCTTTTTTTTCAAGCTTAGGAATTCTTCCAGTTTTTCATGCTATATGACAAGGCTTACGTCAGAGTTAGTTTGCATGATTACTGTTCCGGTTAAAATGTTTTATATTCGCCACTGCGCAGCGTTGATAAGTCTCATTTCTATCGGCATAAAACATGAGTTTCTCCATGCCGAGGATGCTATCAGCTAATCCAAACATGTCGCAGTTGATCAGCCGAAACTCTATCAGGTTTATTTTTTAAAGAGTTCGTTTATTTTTCCGACAATAAAAAAAACAACCATCCTCGAGTATTTAAATATAAGACTTTGAAATTGCAAAATATATATTTACATGCATTAGAATCATTATACGGATATATGAGACAAATGGTGTATTATGTTTCAATTATCTTCACATCTTCGTGTTTAAAGGGCGGTGTACGTGGGGGAAAAACTTTCCATACTTTTTCTGAATTCTAGACACAGCTGGAAAAAGTACAAAGGCCTCATTTCATTCACGTGTCCCTTGTGCTGTCCAATAAAATAGAAAGACAGCGGTGTTTTGTGGTGTTAACGACAACCATAAAGCGGCAGCCGGTTTACGTTATCCGTAGCGACATGTCGTGACAAGAGTACATGAAGTAAGGTGAAGTCCGCCGCTGCCGACACAAAACCTGCGCAGTCACCGGCGCCGCTTCAGATGACGGGCTGAAGTACCTTGCTGTTGCAGGGAAAGAGACGCTGTTTGTTCTGGGTGGTTTATGTCGACAGCCATGGGTGAACCAGGACAGGTGCTGGTTAAGGCAGATCGTCACAATGCGGCAACACGCTACCCATCATGACCTGTTGACGGTCTGGTTTATCCTGCACACAATAAGAGCTGAATACACGCGTTCTTAGCAGCTGTTAATTTATACTTTTCATTCGTCTTCCCTGCTCAAAGCACCTACCGCTAATTCATGTAAAAAAACTACCCTTAGTGGCCGGAGTTATTTTCTAATTAGTAAATTTCCTAAGTGTAGCATTATATGATAAATTAACATCTTATTATTATTATTATTAGTATTATTATATATATATATAATTATAAATAAATATTCATATAAAATAATATTCAGTGAGAAACTTAATGGATAAATTTAATTCAACAGATTACACATTATTATTATATATTATTATATTTATTATTTATATTTTGTAAATACAAATTTCTGTCTAATATATACGAGTGGTATGTCCAGAATTCTGTTTTCCGAATTGCAACATAAAGGTTTAAGGCAACAGTTTTGACATATTTGAGAGCAACTAGTCAGGGTTTGATAAAAGGCAAGAAAATATGGAGAGATGTTATTCCGATGACAATCTTAAGGCGGTCACTATCTGTAGAGATAAACGGTGATTGAACCCGTATCGGCCGAGAAGTTTCCGGAATAATACTTTGGGAGACCACACTCACGCTGCAGAATTATAAAGTCGGTTAAATATATAAAGATAATTTCATAACCATATAAAAGCAACTGCAGGAGATACATCATTAGTAGTTTCCTTTAACTCTATACATATAACAATGAAGTTGTCTTAAAAAAACAAAGCTTGAAAAGTGGCATTAAGAAATGTTGAGCAACTATAAACTCATTCCTACAAGGGAATTTTAATTACAGTAATGTTTACCTGGTAAATCGAACATATAATCAAGTTTAACATGTTGATGTTTCCATGTTCAATGTTCCCTATACCGAAACAAACTGTGATTGCAACCTGGACGGATCCTTCCAAGACGATAGACGATATGAACCAAGTAAAGTGTACCCTAAGAATAATATGTCAGTGCCAACGTTTTTCAGATGAATGATATTCGGGCCATGGTCCTCTTGGCGAAATTTCCCTAGCTGGAACGGTATTCCTAAGCCGAAAGTTCACTGAAATATTTCCTAGACTTACGCTTCCTCCATGGGCCCTTGTTCTCAAAGACTAATTAGCCAAATGAATTTTCTTAGAAGAACGCTGTCTAGTTCAATTAATTCCCAAAGAAACGTTCCGAGGACATTGCTCCTCATGCAGAAGAACGTTCAGAGTAGCGAAATTCCTTAGACAAACGTTTCATAACATTAAAAAAAAGGTTCTCTAAACCATTTTATACCTATATATATAGATAAACTCTAAGATCGTGCAGTGTACTCTCGATGATCGTTATCTTCCCTTATATTTCCAGCAGAACGATTCCTGCATGGACCACACAGTTCCTGTACTGATGTTCCAAGAAGGTTTCCTTGACAAATGTTACTGAGAGAAATTCTATACACCAAAATCCCTTTGAAAATGTTTACTGAAACCAGGTTTCACGACTCATGCGTACATGTATATACCAGCTTTTTGGGCAAATGATCCTAGAATATGTTTTCTTGTATCGATGTTTGTTGCATAACAGTTCCGAGGGGCAATTTTCCTAATGTCGAACGTTTCCCTATATATAGACAACGCTCAGGGACGATTTATATGACAATGTGTTTTACAAGATAGAGATAATTTTCACTGGACCCATGGTCGCTAGAATGATATTTCTTAGACTTATACGGGTGTTGGCATAATGAATTAGCCCTAAATAAAAGGTCCCATGATGAGCATTTCATAAACAAATGTTCCCTAAACATTATCAGAAGCTTGAGCCCTTAGCAATTGTTTCGCAGATAGTGGTTTTGTGGACTATTTTAATGCTGCTCTTTGTACCACTGTTTTTTTTAAGGAAAAGCCAGAGAAAATTATTTCTATGTGGATGTTCACTGAACAAGAACGCTTTGGCACAATTTTTCTTTTAATCAGAGCAATTTTATCACAATTCTAATGAATTATATCCACATGCAGGCATATATATGCATGAATTATATCAACCATTGTTCATGCGACCATGCAGTCATCCGTTCCTGAAATCGAGGCAATACAGTTTCTCTTTCATTTTACCTGCGCAAGGAGGTATTGCATGTTTTTATTGACTTTTTTGGTAAACTGGTTGGTTGGTTTGTCTGTTAGCAGTTTTAATCGTAATGAAAAAAAAACTTTGAGGAAGGTGAGGGCAATACTCATTGAACATTAAAATTCACTTTATTACATATTGGAGGTAAATCAGAACCACCTTACTTTCGAAAGGATTAGTTACCGTTGTGCATGGGACACGCCAACGGACTCTGCCGGATGAGGGCGATGGTATTCAGTGGTACGTATGACCGCTGTTATTCTGAAGAAAAGGGCTGCCCTGAGATGAGACCATGGAGTTGCTGGAGTGACACACTTTTTCTAGGCTAATATTCATAATTGTCTTGGATAGCTCATCCCAAAATTTGGTCAGCATCCTGTTAATATACCGGATTTAGTAATCTATAGAATATTAGCGGAGGAACACATATGAGGTATCTTCCTGCTTGCTATTTGTTTATATATATTTATATTAATATATATATATACAAATGAAGAGAATATGCACTAGCTATAAGCGCTAACCCTAGTAATTAAGGAGTCTTAATAATAATACAAGAAGGATTATGGGTAACCTGTACTTCCGTGTGTGAATAAGCGAGTTATGCACGACTGAATACATCTGTCTGAGGCAGGTGTCTCGTCAAAAGTCGGAAGTCAGAGCATACGTGGTACACGGTGCGTTTTTTTTTTTTTTTCTCTCTCTCTCTCTTACTTCGCCCGCATCAATGGGTTCATCTTTACGTTAAAGTCACTTCTACTCTCTGGTTAAAGATATAGGTACAAATATCTGTATGCTGTATGTAAAGCATTTCCTTATGCACATGTGCGACTTTTGGAGTTTTCTTGTAGAAAAAAAGTCTCGTGTTTCTATCCCCTTTTTTCAGTGAGATCCCCCGGTGCATGTGTGCGAAAAGTTTAGAAATGTCTATATAGAAAACTCTAGCTTTTTTATATTCCAATAAAAACTTCTCAGTGTTTCATTTATCTCACAGTTTGCTGGAACTTAGTCACCTACGGGGTTTGTCAACACCGATTGTCGGTTAGGGTTTTCTTTATGGAGCGTGTATTGTCCACATCAAACCGCTATTAATGTGACCCTTGGGGGAAGCAGGGTCTGGATTGGGGCTGATACAGCCGGCGTGTACACAGCACTTTTAATCAAACCACCTGTAAATAGCGGACATCGTGCGAAGAATGTATCCATTATTAACAATAATGTTGCAACTAATCTAGTATTACGCCGCACGACAGGGAATAGACCCGTCTTATGACAACCGACTACAACGGTTTGTTCAATATTTACAACAATTTGATGTCCTAGACGGGGTTTGTAAAACAGACCTCAACATCACGTACATCTTCCTAAACGCTACATTAATGGGTACTTGCACGTAAACTGGGTGGAAGTTGGGAAAAATCTTTTGTTGTTGGTTTTTGCTGACGTTCGCGTAGCCATACACAGCCCATTGTGGCGGTAATGCGGTTATAAACAGACCAGCACGTCTGTACGGGTTCGTACGCATGATTACACGATTAGCAAATGAGGTGGAAAGGCCACGCTGTTAACAAGCAAACAAATCATAAAATACGGGCAATGCAGTAATCGTTAAACACGTATTGCATGATAGTAATCAGAAATTATGATACAATATATAGCTTAAAGACATGCAACATTTTATCCAGGTTTCTTCTAAGCTACGTTTAAAGAAAATACTTTTTTAGTCAATCTTTTAACAAAGTTTCCTAAAATTTAAAATACTGGGGTACTCGTATATTTTGGTAATTAAATATAACATTCATCTGTTTTATTTTAACAAAGAAACATACTTTATACAGATGAGATAAAATCACACCATGGGTATCGTTAGTATAAATTCATAGGAAATTAAAAAATGTTATTAATTTTACTTTGTTCAATGGAGTTGTTATGTTCTCCATTGTACGACCAAAGCTTATATATCTTGTATAAGCAGTTACGAATAGAGATTTGGAAAACATGTCTTGAGTTACAGGTAAAGGTATGAAGTAATTAAACATAGGCACATATAATATATATCATGAAGTATAATGGCCATTAGCCTAATCAATGTTGATTTTTTTTTATAACAGCGGCTGACAGCATATGTACATTAGCTGCTCC
This sequence comes from Sipunculus nudus, assembly GCA_026874595.1. Lineage (NCBI taxonomy): Eukaryota > Metazoa > Annelida > Sipuncula > Golfingiida > Sipunculidae > Sipunculus > Sipunculus nudus. The sequence goes on from CM049317.1 coordinate 56,391,409, forward strand.
GCGCACCGTCTATGGCGTGCAGTGCGACTAGCAGACATGACGATATCAAAGGCTTGGAGAGGGCTCAAGTACTCGTGTACAATTACGGCGTCCCGCTTTTCCCCCGGACCCCAGAAAACCGCACGAAATGCTGGCAAGACTCAGTTCCCCAGGCCGCAAAGTAAAAACAATTTGTCACTAACGAGGGACTTTTACGAGCCCCCCTAATTCCCTCTCTATATCTGTTATGCAGAAATCATGTTAAGGCCAATAAAAGTATATTCGTCGGCCTCATAGCTTTGATCGTGTGCATGACTGTGGCCCGTTCGGCTTCGGCTTGGGCTGTTTTAGATGGCTTTTTATTTCGAGTAAATTGTTGCCCATCTTTCTCTCCCACTCAAGACCCAAGAACTTACCCCCCGTGACATATGGGTTGTATACGACTTGCCTGAAGACATTGGTCAAACGGGTGCGGGTAACTTTATGGCCTCACTCTGTAGACGCATGGTTCCGTTGAATGGAATTAGGGCTGTCTTGTTTGATAAGGAAGGAGGTTTTATGCGTGTATCATAGGTATAAACTGCTGATGGTACGCAACATGGCGAACATAAACATGACGAAACATGAACTTAAGATATGTAAGTACGGGTGCCTATATGTATGTGTGTATGTATTTCAACTTGTTTATTTACAAAATAAACTAATGTCTGACACGTCCGACAAAAAAAGAAAGGCGCACGACTATGTGTAAACAGTGGAACCTGTCTGAAGGATCACCTGTCTAATAAGACCACCTGCCTATTAAGACAAACCTTGAGTGAACCGAAAGTATTCACATTGGTTACCTGTCTAATAAGAACACCTGTGAATTAAGACCATTTTTTCCAGTCCCACGGGATTGTTTTATTATAAAGATTATACTGTTTTTAATATTTGTATATATTATACATGTAGACATGTCATAACAGTTCACTGTTACTCGACACAGACCAATGTATAATTATATGAAATTAATCAGCTTGAGAGATATGATAATGATATTATGTTGATGTATACATGAGCAGCTTAAACCTTAATCAACGGCTAGCGTAACCGTATACGGACATGCATACATGCATGTGTTTGCTTCTGAAGTACAAAATATACTCAAAATAATTACACGTATATTGAGCAAATGTCAGACACACCTGAATATAAATACGAAAAAAATGAAAAGTATATTGGTGAATGCTAAAGTGGCCTGAATAAAAACTACATAGAAGAGAACCGGAAATCCGTATTTTTAAATATTTGTCAAAAGCTACATAAATATTTGCAATAATGTGTGCAATAATTATCACGCTATAAGCTTTTTTGGCTAAATACAAAAAGTTTTCCAGCATGCAAAGCAATTCTAACATACGGACTTAATATATCCTTTCACCTGTCTTTTGCATTGTAATGGTTTTGTTTGTTAGTATTAACATGGTCTTCGTGTAATTCCTGTTTACCATAAGCCTAGAGAGCAGAGGTTCTATTTTGCGCATGCGCGTCAACTCCCAAACAAAGAGAAGAAACGTGAAAGAAGAAACACAGAAGAAACATCGATTGAAAGCATTGGAAATCCTGATTGTAAAATTACGCGGTAGTGCCACCAGGTGGCGTGCGCTCAACCTTTATATTTTGCGCCAATGATTACGCTTGGTACAGGTTTATTTCCACTTGTGTACAGCAGAAAGCAAACAGAATACAATACTGCCAGATACAATAATATTTTAAGAAGGAAACCGTATACCTCATGTTTATATGACATACTTGCATGGTAAATGAATAGGCCTCTTTAAATTTAGGTTCATGGCCTGTTTGTGGCGTAAACTATCTATTGGATTATAAGAATGATATGTTACCGTTTTAGGGATTCTGGATTTCATTTTTTATATGCACGGGGATCAGAGTAATAAAGAAGACAGCATTAAGCAGTGATGAAGTCCAGTCCACAACATCCGAGTCAGGCCACTGGAGTCCGAGTCTAAATCCGTACTCGGAACCAAAGTCAAGGTCCGAATCCTTGCTGTTCGAGTGTAAGGCCACCTTCTTCGAGTCCGAGTCACTTAGAACCCGAGTCCAAGTCCGAGTAAAAAAAAAAACAAATTTCTTTTTCAAAAGAAATATTAAATGGAAATTAGAGTTTATCATGTGTATTTTATGTCAGTTCACACATGGTTTTAACTAGAATGTTTAATTTCATTTAGTTCCTTATGCCGAACTAATTCTTGGTAAATATTGTTTTAAGGCTAATATTGTGTTTCTACAGTTCGCACATATATCATATATATGTCTTTATGGTATGTATCATAACTTTTTTCCTATACTGCATGGGCTCCAGATGGACTCGGCCTGTTTTCTCAAGTCCTTATCTCCGAGTAAAGTACAAGTCCAAGTCCAGTGCCTCGAGCCCACGTCCGAGTCCCTATAAAAGCGGACTAGAGTCCGGAGTCGCGTCCTACTTCACTGTCATTAAAATATTTGAGTAAATATGAGTTTCAATAGACACCTCACCTGATACATTGTAGAAAAAAATTGACGCCAATAAATATAAAGGAGCCAATTACATTCGATTAAACATACGGTCTCGAGGTCTCGGGGCCACTGGCCTCAGTTTCGATCTTGGTCTCTGATTGGCCGAGGATTATACTGACTGGAGTTTCAGAACTATAGGGGAGGGTTATTAGGGTTGCACCCCGCCCTTACAATTCTCGAAAATATCTTTTCTCTACAAAGAAATTAGTAAAATAAACTAATTCCTATATAATGTTATACTTTAGAATTATAAGTAAACTGTCAATTATTTCATTATTTGATTTGTAATTGAATTTTTAATTTTTGAAAATTGTTTTGACTTTTCATTGATCAGTTCCCCACAACCACCCTTACACAAATTGGTTAAAATAATCAAAACGTAGATTAAAAAGAAAACAGAAAAAAGACAAGCAAAAGGAGCGTCATAAATATAACACCACTATATAACTCTGGGGCATGATACTAGAACAAACGGCAGAACACCACTGCAAAACTACCGTGTTACAGTCAACACTACACGAAGTACAAGCTGATCATTCAAAGAGTTATAAGCACAAAGTGACGTTCAAAATGCCTAATAGGACTGTTTGGACAACATATCAAGTTGATCCATATACAACCCTACCTGAACGTCTTGTAAAACCAAACAAGGCTCATATTCATACGTTATATGGACGAAAATCGATACAGTTATAATACAAATATAAATATAAATATATATATATATATATATATATATATATATATACATACATGTATATATGTGTGTTTATATATATATTGCAGACCATATGTTTGACCTTGACCTAAGTTTCTTGACCTTGAACGTTGCGACCTTCATAACCTTAACCATATAATTTTTGTCATTCATTTGACCATTGACCATGCATAAAGGAAAACGAATTGAAAATCCGGGTATTACAAAAAAAGCTGAATATCTTTTAGATCTGGGGGTACAGATTTCTCGCAAGCTCTCGTGCAAATCTCGTGAGACCATTCATGGTTAAGGACAAGAAAATCATAACCGGGGCTTCAACAACGGCAAATGGGACTGGTAAAAGGCATCTTAGAGCGTTTGATGGGAACAACAGAGAGGATAAGAGCTAAGTGTATGAAAGAACGTTGATGGTCCTTCGAGAGAAGAGTTAGCAGAGCGTTATATTGTACAGAAGGTCCCTTAGTACCCCTCCTAAACTACAGTCGGGACTGTTGTCTGTACGGGGACAGCACGGATTTGGCTTCACCGCGACTGATTGAAGATGTCAGGGATTGAGGCACAAGTACATCTCGACACCACCCCAGACAAGTTAGAACATCTGTTAGGGGTTCGCCTGCTTGAGCATTTGGACACCTTATCATAGGGCGCTGACATAGGCTGGTGGGACGTGACTATGATGGATGAGTCTCCCTTGCCCGTAGGACCCAACCTGCCAAGCCGATTCAGCAGAAGACTTGCAGCACCGCAGTTGCAAAATTGAAACATTTTAATTTGTCATTATTGTCGTGTAATTGTGTGACCTTTGCCCTCCCAGAGGGCAACAAAGGTCACCGATATGGAGGTCCAATTTACGGGAGACCGGAGGCGAGAAGGGGTTTGCGGCTCCATGCCGAGCCCGGGACCCTTGTCCCAGACATTTTTCAAGAACGATGAGAAAATAATGGTATCATTAAAGCTGGCGAAAATCCCATCCCATATTCCTATCAGAGAGTGCTAAATAAACCAAGACTGCACGCCCGGTTTGCTAAGAAGCATTGAACGAGCGGCGACATCACCGGCCACGGGAAGTTGGCTGAGGATGGTCCCTCCGTAGATGTCCACTTTTTTTCCTTCTTCCAGCCGGTGTGCGTAATACAGCGTAATGGATCAACAACCCTTAGGCTTGAGATAAATCCGTCCGAGACAGCCCCTTGTCCCGGCAAGCTTGTCAATGGACACGATACGGCCATGTACGAGACCTTGTTTGGGATCCGTTTAGATGGGTCAGTAAGTGCAACAGAATGCCGAATTGAGTGATAACTCTTAGTATAAAGATAGTATCCGATTTTTTTTATCGCTCATCTTTACTTAAATCACTTCATTTAATTTTTTTTCATACAAATCTCGCGTTATTCGTACCTCACTCTGATACAAGCTCATTTGGTTTCCATTGGAATTATTTCCGCCTGGTTCTCTGAGCAATATTGAAAAATAAATATATAAATTATATATATATATATTTGATTTTATGTGTAATATATATATATATATATATATATATATATATATATATATGGGCTCGGTCTATACATGTGCCCGTTACTGCCCATAATTTACATGTGTCGGTGTATTTGTTTATGTCTTTGCTTGCTCATGCGTATGACATATCATGAGTAGAAGGACATGTACCGTATGACCTCGGGTATAAGGTCACCAGTCTGTATGAAGTGCCATGTTGACACGATAATTATGATTAGAGTAATTGGAGAAGAACAAAGCAAACTTAGATGACCTATATGATCGCGAGGCATAGCGTTATTAGGAAAAGTCAAATAAAGCTTCACACGGAATACTTAGCCTAGAGACACTGGATGATTTATAACGTATCTATGCACACCAAGTCTCAAACATAACTGTCAGGCAATAAAACGACAAATACATGTACGTATATGTTTGTGTGCTTTTTTTTTTAATAATTTACGTACATCACGTGTTAAATAATACACCTAAACCTGCGATGCCCTCAATGCTTTATCATATATTTATCTGTTCTTTCATGTTGAGATTACCTTCATAAAAAATAAAGTGCTGGGAAAATTTGTTATGAAATTAGAATCAGTTCATGAATTTTTCGCCATTATGCATGTCTAACATGAACCATTACGCATGTCTATGTCAGCACATGTGTATGCATGTGTGCATACATAAATATATACTCGTACATCTTATAATGAAGTTTATATACAAACATTTATATGCAAATAAATAAATAAGTATAAGCAAATGAAATAGATCAACTTTTGTATCGTATTTAACTCAAAAGAATCAAATATGATTATTCATGCATAGGAAATAATGAAGTAATCAATGATATTTATATATATATATATATATATATATATGAATAAATTAGTAAATTTTTATATATATCTATTACAAATAAAATATGTATAATTTTTAAATTATATATAATAATGTATATATTATATTATGATTATGTAATAGATATGATATTTATTACTTTTATAATAAAGAGAGGTAAAAGTGGGTCTTACCGTAAGATGTGCTAGCTACAGAAGCAAAGACAAAACGCATGCAGTAAATTATATAAAATGATAAACGTATGCAATGGTTATCTAGTTCTGAATAGACCTTTCTTGTGACACAATTTTCTAAAGTTATCTTCTTAACTAAACCTGCATGCAGGTAATACAATAATCTATTCATTTTTTTATAAACCTAACACGCATTTTTCTGATTTCCTAAAACAATTACTTCAAAAATGCTTATATAAGAGGAGTTATATTTTCAGCTCTAAAGAATGAATCATGTATCATAGTTTTTATTGAGAATTAAAATTTTATAATTGATTTCCGTAGATATTCGAATTGGTGGCAGAGCAATTGAAAAATATTTTCATATATCATGGATATGTATGAATTATGATCAATAGAATACATTATTGCTTCTTTATATATATATATATATATATATATATATATATATATATGTTAAAACTGTTATATACAAAGCTACATATTTCTCAAATAAGCTTTAAATGTATATTCACGGTTTACATGTAGCTGTATCACTTACTTTTTTATTATGTTAAAGAACACATAGTTTGACATGCATATATTTATATATATATATATATATATATATATATATATATATATATGTATATATATATATATATATATTCGTAAATCTATGCATATCAAATTGTTAAATGCCTCTTGAAAAGAAAGCATTTGCAATGCCCGTTTAATTATAACACATCAACTGAAAGATAAAAAAAGACTCTTGACATAGATTTTACATCTAGTCTCTCAAAGAAAAAATCATCAAATAAAATTACTTACTTTAAAGCATGCAGAATAACTAGAGATCGAACGGCGGAACATGAAAGGCTCGTTTTATGGCGGGGAAAATATATTACGTGCAGAAGGAATAGACATATAAGATATATAACCCCTGTTTCTCTATTGGGTTTAATGGGAGAGGCAAAACCATAACCGATGGACAGATATGGCTGTTTTATGACTTAAGTCATGCACGTATCTCTGCCATAAAAGGTATCTTCCCGCCGAGCTCCAAGATCCGGCGAGGTATATGAATTATATGACTTATTCAATCATGGTTGTATATGACGCATGTGCTAATTGAATGGCTGGTAAGAAATTAACCTTTGCTGACATGCGGAGAGGCATGGAGACACCGTAAGCTCAATTATTACTTAGCGGGCTGTCAAAATGTATTAGTTCTATTTACTTAAGATTTGTAAGTGAGGTAATGAGTTTAGATGAACAAGAGCTTAACCAATTAGAACATGATCTAATTTATTCCAAATTTGCACAATACGCCCCCGCGGTTTCAGCAGATACATAGTTATGTATTCGGGTCACCCCGACTGGGCTTATTTCATGCTATGAATATTCATAAGGGAGGTATCTCCTACAAAAGCTACCATTGTCCCGGTCGCTTTAATTAAAAGTTGAGGCACGGGGCAGCCGGGCTCTCTATGCTCGGCGGATGAACGTAAATCAGATAGAAGCTGCCTATCGCTTTAGAAATAATTCATGTTTAATTTCCTGTGAGTATTGAAGTTTATGACTAGCCCCACCGTGGGCCGCATCAACTGGCCGCTCAGAGCGCCTCAAAATTTATCGACCAAATCTGACCCCTTCACAGTACTTTGTCGAGGTATGGCCACTGCATGCATGATACCTATAGGTCTGCTCACGTTTCAGCCATGAATACATATATTGTTTAATCTGTGAATATCTTTATAATGTATATATAATGAAATGTAAGCCACAATAAAATAAATCGTGAAGCACACCAAAAACACAAGTGAGTGGCATTCTAACAATTATTAAACGTCATAAACGTCATAAACGTCATATCTTTCTCTCTCTCTCTCTCTCTCTATATATATATATATATATATATATATATATATATATATAGAGAGAGAGAGAGAGAGAGAGAAAGAAATATAGAGAGATAGATACATATACGTATATACTATATATTATGGGTAGATAGATAGATAGATAGATAGATACAAATACATGTATACTATATATATAATATACTATATATATATATATTATATAAAGGCCTATCATATATGCGTGTATGTGCTGCCTTGTTATATAATATACCGTTAGATTAAACAATTACATTTAATAAAACGAACAACCGGGATCCATGTAAAAAAAATTGTTTGCAATAATAAGATGATAAAAGAGGGTAAAAAAATTAGAATTTAAATAATTAAAAAAAGATGTTCGTTTACTTCTTTTGCCAACGTTATTGAGATAGGACCAATAAAGCAATATCTGGTAATACATCACGCATAAGGTCAGTCTTAAGATACGTTATATATAGAATATATTTGAACATCAAACAAAACTAAAATATTGGTTCCATATACATATGCACGTATTCAATAATAATTGTTAGGGTGTGTATGAAACAAGGATATTTACATAATTATCATGTACTTTTCTATTTCAAACTTTCGTTTTACATTCTGTAGAGTTCTTGCCTTTCGGACACAAAAAAAAACTACCCCAGAGTAACTACATTAAATAAATTAGGCCCGGCGGCCCTGGAGACAGGGGGCTATATATTGTAATGTAGACACTTAGTTATCCCAATCAAGGGACGCTGAGATAACGAGGCCGAGGCGAGATGAGGGATACATTTCATAATTAGCACAATAATACATGGAGTGAGGGGTTGCTCCATCCCGGAAACACTGAAGTGAGGTCAGACAGAAGAGTGCTCTGCCACGTTTCCTAAGCCATGAATAGCTGTCCAAGAAACGACGTAGTTTGTTCAACAGAGCTGGCGGCATCAATAGCAACCAGTCCCCATTATGCCGGTCCCTGATCTATCAGATTGTTGCCATAAAGAAAGACACATGCAGGGTCGGTAGGAGACCATCGAGTTCTAATACCCGGGTGTCGCGGGATGAAAAACCTCACTGATAGTTGGCCGTGGATTGCGGTGCTGTGTTTGCAGACAGAGCACAATCTGATTGGGTTACTATTTGATCCAGGCTTTAGGGGTCGTTTCACGCCGGAAAGCCGCAAAAGCAACAATAGGAACTACATCTAAGACAGATAAAATGTGACTTAGACCACGGCTCACTATTAGTCTCTACATGAATTCTTTTGGCTCATATGTAAATGACGTGACCCGTACTGATACCGTTTCACAAACAACGGTTTTATGACCGAGAACCCCGGAAAATTCAATCTAGACATTAGTACACAGGAAAGAAAAGAACAGCGGGTCCAATTTTTCAGCAGTTCCAATGATCAAAGGGCCTATAAAAAGTAGATTGCGACACATGTTACCGAGCAATATAAACCCTATGAAAACATAATTATTACTTTCAACAAACCTTTGAATTATTATGGCCCGCTATCATATAGACACAAGCCGTAGTGTAGATGGGGACATAGATTACGGGTTGTTACTGAGGCACTGGGGTTGCTGTCATGTCATCTATATGAGGAGAGATTCCATTGAGTGGCTTGGCGGGCTCTGGTTTCTGCCTCCCATAAGCTTAGACTACAAGCGATCGCCGGGACGCCATAGGGCAAATAGAATCTGGCTTTCACTTCCTCTATGGGAATGACTATGTTGTGTACCAGTTGTCTGTACCGTACTGTCGAACATGTGCAGCCGGCCGCGTGCCTCGCATGCCCTCAGCGTAAGTATCAAAACAATAAAAAATATCATATATATATATATATATATATATATATATATATATATATATATATATATATATATATTCATACAAAAAGCTAGGAGTTACTAAAAGTAAAACTAGACAGAGGACATTCGATGTACACATGGGATACAACTTATTTCGTAGTATTTGTACTGCAATTGTATGGATACATGGGTGTTTTACAAGCGATTGCGAGTCACAAGTAAAGACCGTACACAGAAATAAGTGTATGATTAAAATATAGATATATTTACTCTATATTATATATTTACTGTATATTATATATTTATGTATACTGGCGTCTGCCTCGTATATATATATATATATATATATATATATATATATATATATATATATATATATATTATGTTAATAAATATATGTGTATGTATATAAATATATATTCATAAATAAATACATACTTTCACACATACACATATATAAAGATATATATATATATATATATATATATATATATATGCGTCAATTATTACATTATTATGATATTGGACAAAATAGACAGACGACGAAGTTTCCGATTTTCTTATGTATAAATAATGATCGGGTTATAGTTTTGTCATAACTTCCTGTTATTAATAATTTTGAAATATTCTACACGAATAAAGTAAAGATATATCATTGTACAGACATATGATCTCCAAAAGCACTATCTGATGAGGAGAAACTAATACCGGGAGTCCAATGAAGGTTCCGCCAAATATGTATGCATGTTTAAGGTATTGTCTTTTTTATTCAAATATATTAAAAAGCCTTTCAAAATTAAACATTAAGTAATTACATCCATAAAAATAATTCATCATAATCAAAATTTTCGTTTAATCTAGATTAAAGCGCTTTAGATGCCCTGTAAAGAGAACGAAATTGATTCCATCATTAATTTTAACAAAACATTTTTAACGAAAAAAAATCCTTTTTTTTTCCTCTGTTCTCATCAAGCAAAAATGATCACTGCGAGGTGAGGTAAAATGATCTACCTTCCATTTGATCAAATATTTATACTGTTTAATTTATATGCTTCTCTTGGGCAACATATACATGTCAAATTGAAATACATTTAATGCAACACTCTAGTGTGGTGGATTGGAATGTAATATACACAGCGTAAAAATTAAACTAAATTCATTTATCTGAGCAGGATCAATTGAAAATCGCACAGAATAGTTACGCCAAGTTCCTTTAATCTACACAGCTATTCTTGATGAAGTGCAAAAATAGCACTGAAGGCGAGCCATTTATAAGTGTGATACAACTACCCGGCCTGGGAGGCATTTAATTTGACAAGGACGCTTATTTGATAATTTGTGGATTCTTTTAACTTCATTATCTGCGCCCTCGATCATTTTTCAATATTCTTGAGTGCAGTGGATCGTTAGGGTGGCGTTGATTCGATTTTGATGACGCGGACACCTGGCACTGCGACCCTGACGGACCCGTGGTCAGCCTAAGTAGACAGTGGTCAGGCCTAGTCTAGTGTGACATGACCCAATAAGCCGTGTGGTCAGCAGCTGTTGATGGAAAACAGCGTAACTGACGGACAGATCCCCCACGTGGGCTTACACAGCGAGAACTAAGCCCGTATCATCGTAACATTTATCAGAATGAGATTTTAATCAAGTTAATCTCTTGACTTTCCCGATATTGATAGTTATCAGTGTTTTACACGGTATTTGTACTTTTTACACAGACACGGAAATGTGATACAGAAGTGAAACACTTTCCAGATCGCCCCAGGAGAAACGTTCGTCACAGGGGGTGGAAGTCCTGCTTTTTTAAAGGCATTAATCACAAGCGATATGACATTCTGCGGGGGCAGGTAAAAACACAGTCGTGTAAATTCACCTAACTACCATGGGTAGCCAAGAAATATTAGATCTGGCTTTTTTAAATGAACCAGAGGACATAATGTTGATACTGCTTTCAAAGAAGAGGCATTAATCAAGGTTCCGATGACAGCTGAACCAGCAGGATACGATACAGAACTAAGAGTAGCAGAAGAACGCTGGTACCTTGCGGAGATAAAGCTTCTCCACCAACCCAGACTCCCTATACTTCAATACCAGCGCCGACAGTATCGCAGGAATGCTAGTTTATTGCGATTTAATGACAAAACTATCCACCACATGCGCAGTTGACGTGATGACACGCTACGGGAGCAGGGGACGTCTTTGAGGAGGTCAGCTGGAACATATAATAACATCTAACATGACCTGGACACTGCACAGTCGCTGCCTCTACTTCGGATCTAAGCGCCCGGCGCAAGCATTCAGGTAAGCACTTCTGATGACAATATTGACTTATAATGATGCATGTTATGCGTTTTGGAGACTTATATATGTAACCTTACCTCCTGCAGACGGCTTGGCTGTACTCCGTTTGACTGTCATCCACTTGTACGTAGTGAGCTGACTGGAATCTGCCTGCTGAGACAAATGGGGAGGGGGCCCGTGGGTGCCATTCACTTCCCCGTAGGGCCCGGGGCTTGGGGATGTTCCATGGCACATACTGGTAGGACTAGAATGGTAGGGCACGTCATATGGCGTGGCTGGGGACTGGGGCATTCCCAGAGACAGATCGGCCCCTCCACTGTTTACACTGGAGGTGCCGTAGTAGTTGCTGTACACGGCGTTTGGCATAGGGTCCAGACAGGTATGATAAGGTATACCGCCGTAGGCCTGTGAGGGTTGGGATGGGGTGGGGGCGTGCGCGTGGGGGTACTGACCCCCACCCATCGCACCCGGCCCTTCCAGCCCGTCCGTACCCAGTTCTGGCTGCACCATTCCGTATCCCAACTGGCCCGTGTCATGGTAAGCATTGTTTACGTTTGAGTACGAATACCCCGCTGTGGACACGGCCGGGGGTCCAAAGTGCGTTGTTGTATAAGTGTTGTTGTCTAAGTTACAAAGCGTGTAGTCACTATTCGAATTCATAACTGACAATAGTGCGGTGTTGAACGTGTCAATGATACCGTTCCAATTAGCTGTCCCAGTCGAGATAAATCTCCAATAGATGAAGCCAAATTACACAGCCTACTTGACAGGATTATGAGCGCTGAAACGGTCACGTGGCTGACGGCGACCAATCAGGGCGGGCGGTGACATGTTCAAGCTTCGAGCCGCACAAATGATGGATGGTCTGACAAAATGTTACCACTCTCTTTGCCGGGGTTTCCCTCGTCATTGCGGACTTGGCCCAGCGCGCGTACAGCCATGCGCCTGTGCCCAGTCCATACGCTGCCTCTGCCTGCGTCCAAATGACGCTAGCCCAGTCACGAGAATCCTAGTCATCCATCGGTTGCCATGGCGATACCTGAAACCTCAGGAACGGTGCATAATGGTGGATAGAAATCGAACCAGGTACGTCTACGTACCAGTCATTTTGGCGCGCGTGTCACTTTCACTGAGCAGACGAACACTGGTTGTACAGCAGACGACAGATGGGGTAGAGACATTCTGGCCTGTAGGACTTGTCCGGTCTATAGTTGCTTCTCATAGCAAACTGAGCAACCCTCCTCCCTTCCGCTCACTTGCTGCCTATGAAAATATTTTGAATCTATCCACTCGACTTATTGTGGCGGGCTTTTGTAGCTGTGTAATATATACGCGTCCTTAGCACTTATTGCAGGTTTGCCTTATTCGCTCCTGTTCACACCAACAAAGCCAAGCCATCCGTTACGATTGCCTAGTGCTCTCTGGCTTTGTAAACGTTCAGTGGCTCGGGCTCAACTTCACTCAGGCGTGCATCTATCCCCTAACAGACCAACACTCCAGCGCCTCTTTCGGTCTTTTGTCATTTAATTCAATTGCGTCACCTTTAAATTATTTCAACCGATGCTGGAAGCTGGGCGCGGCGCGGATCCAAGTGAGCCAGGATCATCCTCTTATTGACTCTCGGCGTATTAAGACTACATCATGACTCCTCTCACCAGCCCGAACAAATTTACGGAAATGCATACTTATGGCTCGCACCTGTTGACCAGAGTATGTCGGTGAATTAGAGGGTCAGGCACGTTTCTTGACGGATGGACCTTGTATTGAGAACCCTCTTACATCTGCTTAAAGTTTATCTCATTTCCATAACGGAAATGTTTCAACAATCAAGCTGTTGTATCTGTTGTTTTACATTGTGTGGATACAAATTTATTTCCTTAATAGACATTAAATTTTCTCACAGACATATCTCATGTTTTAGTTTTTAAATGTAGATTTAAATAATGACACGTTATTGCTTTCATCTTTGTAACCACATTCATTGGTGTTCAATTTTATTCAATACAATTTTAACAGTGCCCGATTCATTTCCCCTTTATATTGCATGTTTACAGGCGTGTGTGTATGGGTTGTGACCATTTTATCAGTGTTAAATTTAGTTTTACACACATTTTACATTAACTGCCTTATTTTCTTCTTTTTCCAATTGTATAATTACAGGTTTGCATGTGTATTGAGACCATTGTATTATTACAATATTTATCTTACTATACTTGAAATAATTTACTTATGACATAAACATTGTCAAAATAAAAGGCATTACTACTTTGTCAAGATAATCTTTAGGAGGGTGGAGGTATATAAGAGGGAGGAGTTATACCTTTCATGGCAAATATTGGCAAATCACTAATTTTGTCAACTTCATCAACACATAAAATATTGTTTAGACCGTTCTAAAGTGTATCTTTGCCTAAAATTCAAGTTGAACCACAGTCATGCAGATGTATACTGTCTTTACACCTTTTAATAATAGAGCAAGCTACGTTTTTGGTTGTCGTCGTTTCATTGTTTGAAAGTATTTTATTTTATTATTTTCTCGTAGAAATGTGATGGTTATTCTGAGCTACAACTCGGTCTTGAGATTCTGAATGGTTACACTTCTCTCTGTCTGTCTGTCTGTCTCTCTCTCTGTCTCTCTCTCTGTCTCTGTCTCTCTCTCTCTCTGTCTCTCATACACACATACACACAAACACTTTATTAAACACTCATACACTAATCATTTAACAAATGACAAGGTACACAGGAGAAGTGATTTTATTTTTCAAATCCAGTAATCAATGGACACTCATTTACCTTATCTGAGCAGTCAAAATGTATTTGCTTTTATGTTTTATATAATTTAAATATCAGTTCGAGGCAAATGAAAACGGTTCAACTTTGACTTAAAATAACCTGACATTTTGAGTATTAAAACTATATATATATATATATATATATATATATATATATATATATATATATATATATATATATATATATATAAATATATATATATATATATATATATATAAAAGACTGTAAAATATGCTTAAGTAAAAGTATAAATTATGATGACTATATATAAGCTATATGAATTATAAGTATTGCCCATACATACACACACACAAATATCTTTCTCTCTCTAAATATATATGTCTGTGTGTGTGTGTGTGTGTGTCATCCAATAGCCTCAGTGATATACTTTTAATTATCTTTACCTACTCTTAATTGTTGACAACTGGCCAACATTTTTATATAGTTTATTATCATTACATACACAAACACATATGTATGTATATAAATAATCATATATAAATACATTAATATATCTGTACGCCAGTTGTTAAAGCCCAATGACATAAAATATTCAATTATATACACCAGAGAAATTACACTTGTCGGGTTTACATGTGTACGAAAATGTAAATAGAAAATAAGACATGTGTATACGATATGTTAATACATTTGTGGACCGTGAGAATCTTTACTGATACTATGTATAATATAAAAGGTTAGACTGATATATGCATGTCTCTATGAATATACAAACACACATATATCATGTAAACATATCGGTAAGCCCACGTGCCGGCTCTTGGACAATCTGGCTCTGTCTGTACAAAGCCGGCCGACTTTACAGCAACATCTGCGTGCGGCTAATCCTGTTAAGTAGAAACGCTTCGAATTTACATATAACGACCCGACAAGGGGCCGGGTGTTGCAAGCGGCAACCATGTCGTTTCAGTGTCGAGTTAAACGAAAATCCTTGTTGAAGGCCCGTGTGTAAATATACCAAACATATTATAACGGACCGCGGCATAATAGGCAGGGCTTTGAGAAGCTCGATCGTACCCATAAGCCGGATTATATAGAGTGGCGAATGGGAAAGGGGCGCAAATCGCCAGCCTGTTGCTGATAGACACAGGCTTATTGTAATGGTACTCTCTGGGGATAGGGGTAGTCGGCTTCACTGACAGGGGCATATACAGTTAGTGACGCGGGGGAGGGCGCGGGAGGGGCGGATGGTGCTAAGGTTAGCTAAAGTCCTGACCCCTGCGCTCGGAGAAGTCCCACAGTTGAAACGGATGGGATCTTGAGAAATTGCCAACGTAATACACAATGTCGTTTGATGGTGGTTTCTTATATCTGGAAAATATGTCCATTTGACACGCATATCTAGAATATATATGTGTAAGCTGAGCCCCCAAGAGACGTGTTTGTATAAGAGATGAGTAAATATTTGTGATGGAAAGATGGGAAACATTACTTAATATGATACGTGTTAATTAATTTCAGCACTGAAGCTGCCACAGTACATTGACTCGCAGTTTCCATAAATCAACCTTTTATATATTTCAGACGTTATAGAATTTATGATGAGAGATGACAAATAATTTTGGATATATCATGTTGTTATAAAATATATTTAGCAGCACGCAGATGTGGCATAAATTTAAATTATTGATCCGGGGTGCTATATGATGAATTTAGCCCTCTAGCCTCGCCATTTCAGCACATTTTATTTTTAACATACGTACATATTGAACTTAAAAAAAATGTTCACACCTACATATTCTAGCTAATAAATATAAACATACAATTTAAAATATAAATATAAATATACCATTTATTTATTTTTTTTTTAATTTTTACATTTTACATAATAATATGTTTATCATGGAGATCAAAGTTATACCTTTATCTCTATATATAACTCATATCTCTTGATTGACAGGTGTCAATAATATACCCACGCATCTTTATCAATAATTGATAATTGTTTCTCACTAAAAAAAATATTGACCCAAGCGTACCATGCAGGTACCGCTTTTATTTCTATTATCTATTATTATTCGAATGTCATGATGCAAAGTGACATCGACATGAATCATAAAATTCGTCTGTATATATATATATATATATATATATATATATATATATATATATATATATATATATATATATATAAATATATATATATATATATATATATATATGGATACTCATGATACATCCACAAAAAAAATTAAACTTTATTAATTTACATTAATTTTGATAATAAAACCATGCGTTATGTGAAGTATATGTATATGTACAATTTATACAGTGTAAAATCTTACAAATTCATTAAATAAATAAATCTGTAAAATCCATGGAACAAACAACTTGTTTCATGCAGTAAATATCCAAGTGGCAGTTAAGGTTCGAATGTAATGAATAAAAATGGACCAGCATAAGTGAAAGTTGATCTAAACTTCATGTTAAAACTAACCCTGTACCCTTATCAATAGGTTTTATAGGTAATCACTTTCCCTTTCCCTTGCATATTATTTGTAGTTATAAATAGTTTATACACTCCCTGTATATAAAAATGATAATACATTTTATGCATTTGGTTATATTTTATACACTTCAAAATGTTGGTTATTTAAAATGTATTTAATATTTAAAATAATTAAATGATTAAACCATAATAACATGATATTGCATGATGATTAAAGAGAAGTAAAAACATACACTGCACCTTATATTCCTGATAGTTTTGAAAATCTTAAAGATTTATAATGAGAAAGGGATATATATGCAGAAATGTATTAAGGTGACATTTTCACCAAGTTCACTTCTTCAGTATAGTTGTATACAATATAAAGAAAATAAGTTACATTATAGCTATATATAGATTCGGATGTGACGAAATTATGGCCAATTAATACGTATAGGGGCAAGGAGAAGAATTTTTGTTTTATAATAAGTAATAATTATCCTTCTATGATTGGCCGTTTCAAAGCGTATAAACTTTTCATTACAGTTATTGCAATTTGATATCGTTTGAGGAATATATACAAAATGTCTTAATCATGCATGCTAAAACAAAATTATGAAGGCTATTGCCTGAGCTTGGCTCTCATCATTTAACTTTTCTTACCTGAAACTATAACATTCTATTCAATATTTCAGATATTCATTACAAAACACGCGTATATATGATATGTCCACGTAAGGTTTAATGATTTTTATGTGCTTTTTTATGATATTGATCAAATTAAATTTAATTATATACATAAAGTTACCACATATTTATATTTAAGAAGTTAATGTTATGACCACCTGCGGTGTTCTGCCATGCAGATGAAGAATAATTTGACAAACGCATACTTCCATAAAAAAATCAGAAAAAAACAC
Source organism: Sipunculus nudus (assembly GCA_026874595.1). Taxonomy (NCBI): domain Eukaryota; kingdom Metazoa; phylum Annelida; class Sipuncula; order Golfingiida; family Sipunculidae; genus Sipunculus; species Sipunculus nudus. The sequence continues at coordinate 56,409,350 of CM049317.1, forward strand.
TCTAAAGAACCACCTATATAAATGCTATGCTCTCCGAGACTGGGTATATATATATACATGACTGTCTAATTATATAATTGCTGACCAATTAGCATTTCCACTGTATTTGATTTATATTAAGAAGAAAGTAAAAGCAGAAACAGATCTATAGATAATTAATGTAGCGTCAACTTTATCTGTAGCACAGTTAAATAAATAGAACATTTCGGCCGGCAATGATTGTGTATACCGTGTACAAATCGGGGTATATATATATATATATATATATATATATATATATATATATATATATATATATATATAGTGCATGAGTGGTGAAAAATGAATGCTATATCATTATCTTTGTCCATGATTTAATGAGGCGCGGTGGGATGTAAAACACTTAGATATTCAGTTACTTATTTACAATCAACAGCTAAATAATATTAATATATTGTCAAATGTTCTTACACAATTATAAAACGGTGTTATTTATTCTATACTTGTGACAGGGCCATAATAATCACCTTTCATTTTCTACTTGTATACCTAAATAATACTAATATTTGAGCGTCATCTAATTTTTCATTATACCGTACTTTTGCGCATCTTATGTAGACTTTTATATATATTAGACTTTTATATATATTTTATTTACACAATTGTGCTTAATTTGTATTTTAACTTCGTTTTATGTATTTACTGTTGCATATACTTTTCATAACGAAACTCGACCACTTTTATTTGTACTTAAACTTTAGCTGTTTTTACATCGACACGTTTTCGCTTCAAAATTCTGTGATTGTATGATGTAATTTTAGTTTATGGACTTATTGAATATTGTATTTTATTGTGATGTATTTGTATATTACAGGGCCCTTATATATATATATGTAAACAGAATTTTATTCTGATAAAGGCTACCCTGAAAGATATTGTTATAAATAAATAAATAAATATATTTTATTATTTTATTTGATAAACCATACTTACATGCACGTGTAAATGCAGCAGTTGAGTACGTATATATTTTAACTAGATTAACTACATATTGTTTCTATACACTGTAATATATACCTTCACAAATGTTTTCTAGTATCCATATTTGTTATATTGTTTTCAGAGGAACCTTTATACACTTGAAGACGAATTAATTAAAAAAGTTAAATTAGATATAATTGCCCATATGCATGATTTGAAGTAAATAAATAATAATAACAGAGAGAAAAACTGTTTACATATAGTATATATGAGAGAAACAGAGAGAGAGAGAGAGAGAGAGAGAGAGAGAGAGAGAGAGAGAGAGAGAGAGCTAGAGAGAGCATGCACCTTATATGTCCATGTGTGTATGTGCGTGTGTTTTAAACTGGTGTTAAGGGTGAAAACGCATCAAAACATCCAGTAATCCTCTGTGTGATTATTTGTTAACTTAAAGTATGTTTTTTTTTTTACTGGGGAAAACATTCAACTAAACATTTTTTTTAGATTATATATATTCTATACATGCAGTCAAACGGTAATGTATATTCTGCAGTTAGAGAGAGAGAGAGAGAGAGAGGGAGAGGGAGAGAGAGAGAGAGAGAGATTGTAAACAAAACACATATGATAACAAAGACACGTCATATGAACGCCATTGTTATGTGGAACACAGCTATAGATATAAAGAAATCAGATTAATTTATAATCACCTGCGTGTATTTTTATATATACATGCAGGTGCATGTATAAACACATATATATATATTTATCAATACAGCTATAGGTAAACGTATATAAATACACGTACAAAAGTATACCGAATATCGGTACTGTGTATACAATATGGCTGTTATACAGGTGTCATCAAAGCAAGACTTATTTACATACGGTGTTGTTAAATGAATTTATAGTGTGAACATATGCCAGGATATACACTTGGAAAAAACATAAGTATACACTACACTTGTAACCCATAGTGCATATTTATTGTAATAACATATGTGTCTTATTTATTTATTTTTTGTTATTATTGATTTTCCCCCTTATTTCTTAAGTCTAGGAATCGATGGTTATTTCAATTATTAATATAAAAACCAACTGTGGATATACATAATTCTATACCCTTGATGATAATCCCCCACGCAGTCCGTGACTATATAAGTTTTGGCCTCTATTATATATTATGCCAGATAGAATGCTATCTGGTTTATTATATTTTTATATTTTCGAGGCCAGTATAAAGGAAATATTGTTTGGAAACTGCAGCACCAGGCTTTTATACGTATAAAGTTACATGTATATATATGTCTTATTAATTACTCTTACATAGATGAAAGATTTTACTTTTTGTATGACTATATGAAAATATGAACTTTTGATATAGAGTATTATATATAATATATATGTTCGATAGTAATTATAAAAAAGAAAGTTGCAGGAGTAAAATATTTGTGGTTAATTTTCTTTTGTATTGATTTAAAATTACTTTTATCAATTTAATATATTTATTTCAAACACATACACATTAAATATACTGCATTTATAGTAAAAAAAAAGATATATATTCTTATGTAGCTTCTATTACATGTAACGGACTTTATTTGATCGTTGAAATTTGATAATCTTTTAGTTTTAGAATTGAGAAAATATTCTTATTTCGGTCTGCCCTTTATAAAAATAATAATATACTGATTAAGAACATATAATAATATATTCGAACGTTTATGATAAATACCATATACATATAGCCTCTGGCGTGTTAAATAATATTATTATTCAATTGTGATAATAATACATTTTAATACACTTTCATGGAATTAAAAATAGCATGTGAATAGTTGGAAATGCCAGTTTGAATCAACAATTCTCAATTGTATAAAGGGGTGCAACGTTACATCATATACACACAGTATCACACACTGGAAAATATTAACATTATAATCACTTTGCCAGTTAATTAAATTGAAAAAAAAAAGATATATATGGGAAGGATCATACGATTAGTTATTTAAGAACATTTCCAGACATTATGAAACAGTATCCCTGGAAAATATAGAAATGATATTAACTCCTACACCTATTGTATACATGCTTCTTAAAGAAGTTTCAACTCGGACTATATGGCAACATTAACAGTCGTAATAAATACGTATGCAAACCAAAGTCTTATAAGCTGCAAGGAACCAAAACGTTTAGTATGTATAAAGCACGGCAGGGTCGCTGGTTGTTAGGCGAGGTCAACAGCAAAGTGTGCGGTAGGGTTTGGAAATATTGACACAATTTCAATTATTCAACTTTGTCTATTTACTGAGGCTAACCTAGATGTGGAGGGGAACACAGGGCCCTGGTTCCTGGCCTTCTGCAATGACAGTAATGTAATTAATACCGCCCGGACGCCAGGTGCCCGGCTTGACGTTATGCAGACTAAAGGTAACTTAACTCCCTTATATACATATATTGAATGTCAGCGGGTTTAATAGGCGTCGGTCCTTATGCGTACAGATTAGGGTGATGATAAAGATGATGATTATGATGATGATGATACTTATAATAATAATAATAATAATAATAATAATAATAATAATAATAATAATAATAATAATAATAATAATAATAATAATAATAATAATAATAATAATAATAATTAAGACATGGTCATCCGCCGAACAATTAAGTCACAAATTGTCTATAATGATAGATATATAAACAACTAGAACTGCGATTCGAGACTACATGCGTTCCTCCGCCATTGATACATTGACCATGGCCCTTGGCCGGAAAGAAGAAACTGCCCTGTTTTACAATAGAAAAGAATCATTTAAATCATTAACATATTATGGTAATCCAGGTGACTTCCAAAGTTTAATGTTCCCTGTTCGTTAAAAAAAGTTAAAAAAAATTTCATCCAAATCTGTCCACAAGTAATATTGTACTTTTTATACTATAATTAAGATGACAACATACAAACAAATTAACCAAGGTAGCCAATAATTATAATACCTTCGTTCTGGCGGATTTATGATAATGACCATCAGCAAAAACATTGTGTGTTGACATCATACATTTGTAACTCTTCATATAAACATAGGTTACATTGACATTTGTCAACGCTCATTCATGTAGATTCTGATAATTATATCCAGTTGGATTTATAATATAAAATTAAACAGCGTGATTTATATACATATTGTAACCCCTGGTTCTTGCCCTCACCAATATATATATATATATATATATATATATATATATATATATATATATATATATATATATATATATATATATATATATATATATATATGTATGTATGTATATATATATAAATATATATATATATATATATATATATTCATATTTAAACGTTCATACTTACTGCCTAGGTTTAAATTACTCACGAGGGTATATCCGTCACGTGACCTTGATCAGGTCATACTTGGCGTGCAAGTTGAACTGGTCTATTTACCATGCATACACTATAGCATTATTCACCTTGTATATAACAAATGCTACTTGACTTAAATGCAAAGCAAATATAACAATGTACACATATATTTATATTAAACATATACAAAGACTGGTGATATTTCCGATTGTGCAAATCGAGAGAAGCATTATATATACAGATAGCAGGCAGCTCTATTTACACACACACACACACACACACACACAAACTAAATTACATATAGAAAGGATACATCTAATTACCATATAACTGACTTTTTGTATAAAATATTTAAGAAGGTTCTGCACAAGGGGAAATTTTCTAATTTGTGAATATATATTGTTTATGATATGACGTGTAATATAAAACAACTAAAATATAATACGACAAGCAGACGACCAAATGATTTGAAAATCCAGATGACTCCTTTTTAGAAAGCATTGGTTGCATTTGTCAAAATAACAAAATATACTTATCGTTTTTATATAGAACAAAATTGAAAGAATGACGACTTAAATACGTGTACATAACTAAGTCTTTATAATTGCAGTCAATTTCATCAAAATGTATGTAGACATATTTAATTTGCACCTTTGGAGACAATTGATATGCGCCTCTTTTATAATGTATATCCAGAGATAACCCTAAATCTTAAATATTCTGCTTTGCATGAAATCATTTGTCTAATTTTCAGTTAACCACGCATATAGAATGAAATCAGAACAGAATATATAAGCATTGTCGTCAGTCTCACTGAACGTAAATAACACATGTTCTGTATCTATAATAATAAATAATGAATTGTTAAACTTTATCACATCTATAGAATAGAAAACAATGTAGCATGAATTACATGCAACTAAATATTTGATGCAATGTTTGTTCAAGAATAACATATATACAGGCATGCAATTTAAGTGATCTATCTCTTTCATTTTTTTTTGTTCGTTTCCCTCAAATCCTCTACCCCCCCCCCCCTCTCTCTCTCTCTCTCTCTCTCTCTCTCTCTCTCTCTCTCTCTCTCCTTCTCTCTGTCTTTTCTCTGCATGTATGTGTCTTTCTGCCCATTAAAGTCCGGCTGTGAATAAAGTCTAACATAAGCCAGGATGTGTGTGTTTATGTGTGTGTGAGGAGTTCTTCCACTGTAAACTGACAAGAGCTGGCCATGCAACGCGCACTGAATTAACACAGTCAAGCAATCATTAAAGCGTGGTACGCTATTACATTAATCTTGTGCCGATTTTCTAAATGTTCACCGAGCCGAAACAAATAGAGCTTGGGCCACGGTGGAACTTACTGAATTGTGCAGTATTTGTAGGTTTCCCAATCAATCACTTTTATTTATTTTCGGTGCTGCCGTTTCTATTGTTGTTTTTGGGGCTGTGTCCACGCACCGTGAATTGATTTTGACTGCAGAATAACCCCTGGTTCTTGCCCTCACCAATATCTCACCTGTCGTGTACCTGAATTTCTAATTTCGCACGTTGATTTAACCTGGCCAAAACAAACTTTCCACCAAAAAAATAAAAACTACTTGATTTTTTTTTTCAAGGAAAATTTGCAAACCCCAAATTAATAATATTTTTTTAAATAACGTTGGTTTACAAGATTTAAAAAAAAAATATTGGTTTACATGAAAACAGGATGAAAATGAATTGATAAATCTATAATGCAAATGAACGACTTTACGAATTGCGCGGAGGATAAGGTTTCGTGAATACATGACTAAACCGAGTGATTCGCTTTGCTATTTGGAGAAAAACTTATAAAATTAACTTGCTAAACACATGCACATTCACAGAAACATATAAATAGAACCAGGATTTATATTCTTAATTTATTCATATTTTAAATATTATTTTTGGTTATATCATCGGCTATATTATATTTATGAATATAAAGGTGTATCAAGTATTAAGGTACACCCCTCTTAAATAAGCGAGTAAATGACATAAGTATGCATATTTAACCAGGTATATACGCCGATCCCACAGGTGTACCTAATGGCGCCATATGCTTCCACCATGGTTTGTATGGGGCCGGTGTAACCTAAAAGGCGGAGGTTGTCAGAGAAACACTGGAGTTATATCTTGTAAGTGTTACATGTCAAGTGATCTGAACGCTCTGATGACAAGGAACGGGTTGTGACGGTGACACTGGTCTCTATACCTTCCCAAACATCACACGCTTCCGCTCCTATACCGGCGGAATAACAGGAGTATATAAAGAATGGTACGCCCTGTGTCTGTAACTCACAGTAAAAGAATTTCACTGGAAAAGCCCGAAATATATATATGCACGATTTGTTACAAAACGACCTAATTAGTGGGTGTACGTGTGGGCGTTAAAAGGACTTGTGACTTGACGTAGTTTTCATATATACATGTATATGTGTATGTGTGTTAAAAACACTTGTGACTTGGTTTATATATATATATATATATATATATATATATATATATATATATATATATATATATATATATATATATATATTTTCTATGAGAAATTGTATTACAGAGCCTATATCATACTTATGTTGGATGTATGTGTCGGTGTTAGTAGAACACTTGGCTGCATGAGTTGTATTTATATATGTATATGAATGTGTATAAATATTACATAATATAGATATACATATAGATTTGTGACTTGTGACTTGAATTAGTCTGAATTTATTTAATTATACAGGATTCCTCATAAATAGAGGCAATTTGTTCACGATCATACTTTTTTTTGTAATGATAGAAAACATAAACTTATATATAGTTACTGTAGTTTATTATTAATTTACATCGAGACACATAAACAGATGTCAAAACAACGGGCATGTAGATTATATCATAGACACCCATACAAAGGGATTAAAATGACATTGTATTATTATCTGGCATGTTAATATGTACCTCTGTCATATTAATTCCTGAAAATGGGAATTACATATATGACTAAATATTGATTCATTAATATACCCACAACTGAGAAAAACTACAGGGCTATATGCTCATTTCTCGATATGTATATATGCATGTCAGACAAATGTTATCATACTTGATCTGTTTCATTAATATATATATATATGTAAATATTTGTATATTTATGTGTGTGTGTTCTAAATGCACATATGTGGGAGTATTTTCTACAACATTGTATTGAAGTTAATAAATAATTATTTTCATATCTAAAGTTAATCAGTTGTACATATTAATTATCTGATTAGTCTTCTTATGTATTAATAAAGACAGCTCTCAGTTAAACTGGAGTACATGAATTATAATGAATTAATAAAGATTGATATAAAGGTTTACATAAAACTTTGACAAATAATAATAATAATAATAATAATAATAATAATAATAATAATAATAATAATAATAACAATAATGATTATAATAATAATAATAAAACAATAATAATAATAATAATAATAATAATAATAATAATAATAATAATAATAATAATAATAATAATAATAATAATAATAATAATAATTACTTTTGTTGTGTGTTCGATAAAAAAATCATATGATCAGGGAAAAGCATGAAAATAATAGATTTTTTTGCTGAACAGGTAAAAGCACTACATAACAAAGGAAATCTTATCAAAAGTGTATTATTTTATCTTCTTGAAAGATAAAAATTCGAAATTAAAATGTTCAATGCGGGGGTTAAAAATGACGCGGGCAGTGCCTGAAAAACACCTTTTTTTGCCTCATATCTGTTTTTATTCCACGTATACATATATGTTTTGCATCAAAGTAAAGAAATAGTCTTAAAATCATGAACATGCTCATATAATTTCATATTAATAATACATAAGTATACTGTTTTCAACAAAAATTACGAACATCAAACACACGTTTTGTTACAAAAAAAAAAGAATGTAGTTATAAAAGAAATATTAAATAATGCTGCATCAATTATTTATAATAAATATAGTGATTTCAGCGAACACAGTGGAAAGAGTTTTTGCCATGCTTTTAGAAGGGGATAAGTTATTACTTAAACATTGGAGTCATTGTTTTTAAAGCTCGGCATTCGTGCGGGGTAGCAACCCGTGTGACGCGATAAACAGACCAGATACAGTCTGACTTCTACGAGATGATTTATACATTCTGGCAGAGTCGTCGACAGAAAATATCTGGCCCTGTTCACGAGTTGGCGGGCAGAAATGGTGGCGTTTATTCCCCCTGGATGAGGGGCGATATGTCCAGCGTTGTGTGAGAGAACTGATTTATGCCGAGAACAACGCGGTTGCCGTCCATGCATTATAACGACTTGTATGTGCCGGCCGGCCTTCACTCGGTCATAAATCACGTCGAACAGTAAACGCGCACCCCCGGTGTAAACCAGGCCGTCTCGCCAGCGCGATAGCTTTTATTTCGATAGACTGGACGCGAGGTTGGAGACTTGGTCCCATATCCTAGGCTGGGGTTTTTATTCAGTGGCGCTAAATTGCACGAGATTGGTAAAATACCTCCAGTTGCCCTTTGATCAAAACTTGGGACGGAACACTTCGCAGTGGGGACCTCCGCACTGTATTACATCTACCGAACTCCGACCTGCCTTTATCGAGTGTGGCTCACTTAATGACGGTGGTTGAGAGGAAAATCAGTGCGACCAGCGGCGTGAGAGCGCTTGGGTTTCTTTTCTAATTTATCGGGAATCCTTGGGAGGGTATTATTCCGTCATCTATTTGACCGGGTGTCACTCCGGCTCTCTTACAAGGTTCAAGCGTCTCATAAACCGGCCTGTTTCAGCCGCCCGGCCAGCCTCCGGCTATATTCATGCGGCTCCATCCAGCAGGTCCGCCAGAGAGGGTGGTGAAATTACTGTAAGTCCAAAAGGTCCTCAGACAATACAGTCAAATACCGCAAGTGATAGAACTGTCAAAATATACCGACTGTGCGCTGCAAGTGCGACTAAGCACTCACTGCAAAGCCAGTGGCTTCTCTTGTAAGCTCACCGTATTTTTTTCCTTGGACCAGTACTCTCGCAGAGCAGGCAACAGACCAGCGTAGTATTTAAGTACGTTTACAGTTGTGTCCTTTTTATTTTATTTTTTTGTACTTCATTAAGGCAGTTTAGGATTCAGATTGTATAGTCTTTTCTTTGCTTCTTGTACCTCTTTGTCTCACCGATTACGCATAAAAAGAAATTCCATCTGAAATACTATTGATATGTTTTATCAAGTCCATTTAAATCACTTGGTCAAAGCACTATATTATAAATAGACTATATCTCTATTTATCATATAAAATGAAAGGAAAGTTGAGATCACCACCTTGATATATATGTATATTTTTTATTAACACAACGTAAATTAGACGGGATTTTCTGAACAAATCGTGAAAGAAAAGGTTAAACTTGAGTAAAAGTAACTATGCACTTGTAATAATATCAAAATAGATTTGTCAAACATGTAATAACCTTGATCATACCTCAACTATATGCCCCCCCCCCCAGTCTATACAGCTTAAACCCCCTTGATTTTGTAACACCCGTGACTATATATAGGTTAACATTGCACGATTGGCTGGAAAATTATTAATGGTATCAACCCTAGCAAGAAATGTATCTAAAATCTTAATTGAATTATAAAATGGATTATGCATGGTTTAACTGAGTTATTACATACGTACCTATAGTTGATTTAAGGTATGTGTATCAACTAAAGATAATATCTTGAACATTTAAAAAAAGGCCAAAAAACGACGACCCGATGGTACGCAGGTTGTTTTGTTTATATTACAGCTAAAATACAAACACGTTCAACAATGACATCTGGCGGCAAGTCAGAAGAACTAGAGTTTTTAAGTAGAGTTTTGTAACTAGTGACCTTTCAACTTCCACAAATATGCTACGAATCACCTTCGGTTACATGTTTTATTTTCTGTTTGTCAACATAGACGCATGTCGTGGTTTACAAATAGCTTGTAGATAAACAAGCTCTTACACATCCATCAAAATGAAGTTGTAAAAAACCTTTCGAGGCAGGAATTACCTACAGTTTATTAAAATGTACGCAGAATATGCCAGATATCAAATAAATTTTATACATATGACAGGTGAATAACTGGGTTTAATACCAAATGCCCTTCTGTAATCGGGATTTAAGGGATTTACACTCACCAAAGAGGGGTTATAACCCAATAAACCTAATTAAAGTTATAAACTCATAAGGTGGGGGTCAATTTATTGCCTCGTGGGTTTGTTTTGTGATGTAAGCATTGCATCTATAATAGATACTTGACCTCAAGTGTGACGTCACGGAGAGGATTTAGAAATGTTTTAAGTGTAGCAGTATGAGTGGTATTATTCTTGTTGTACATTTTGAATGAATAATTTTTGTTCGGCCAGGAAACGGGCTACGTTTATGTAATATACATATAAATAGGTATATATATATATATATATATATATATATATATATATATATATACATATATATATATTTATATATATATACATATATATATATATATATATGTGTGTGTGTGTGTGTGTGTGTGTGTGTGTGTGTGTGAGGGTGTGTGTGTGTGTGTGAGGGTGTGTGTGTGTGTGTGTGTTATAACGTGATTTGTAACATAAATATACCTTTGCTTGAACAAAATCATACCCGAGGTATAAACCAAACCTGGGGTAAAATCTGGCCCTTTACACCGTCCTCTTGTAACATGACGTAAATGAGAGTCTGTGAGAAACTAAGCGAGTGGCCGAGTAGTTGGGTTTATAACAGCTTTCCCTATGCAAGTCCACTGCGGGCAGGCCAATAAATCCACGGCACATCAACGTAGGCATTACGTGGCTTGTCGGCTATTGTAGCCACATAACCCGGTATAAAAAGGAAATCCGTGCTTACTACATCAAAGAGCGCTGGATGCATTATTGATCATATAGGCTGCCTAAATAATTGAACGACGTGTGTTTGTCTGTTTATTTGTTTCATTATCAGATCCGTGGACAGCTGATTTGGCGTTGCGCGGCGACCCCCTAGCTCTCATATCGTGCCGGTGCCCGCACAAAACCACCCCACTTTGCTCCTGCAAAATTCATTTGTTTAAAACCTAATTGAATTAATTCTTTTACAAATGATGGCTCCAGCTTTCCCAGTTGGTAATAGTGCATGGACTCTTTGATTCAAACAAATTTGTTCAAAGATTTTCCCATTTTTAGCCATACAAAACAACATTAACCTTGCAAACATCTTAATCAATAAATATATATATATATATATATATATATATAGAGAGAGAGAGAGAGAGAGAGAGAGAGAGGGAGGGAGGGAGGGAGGGAGAGAGAGAGAGAGAGAGACAGACAGACAGACAGACAGATAGACAGAGACACAGACAGAGAAACAGACAAAGAGAGAGAATCAGAGAGAATAGATCCACATTTAGTCTTGCACAATTTGTAAATTTTTATTTCTGTCGTGTCAACGTTGTTCTTGTTAGTTGCGCGACCACTCACACGGGGGCGCTGCAATCTCTCAAACCCAACCGAAAAATCCCAGCTATGTATATGTTGTCATAAATCTATGAGGATGGCGTTAAAACCAAGAGGAACCCTGTGGAGAAATAGTGTTCATTATAGTGGCTTCATATCTTGTGCCAGTTTATTTGATGAGTGGTACCTGTCGGGTGTTTGCTGTTTGCAATCATTCATCGTGGGCAAAGAGTGGCTAAGTTGTAAAACGCATTCAGTCACGAGGACTGCCGGGTCTACGTTTGTAGTGCAACTGTTAATGTTCACAAACGGTACTAAAAAGGCCATAGAGCCCTTCAGACAAGTGTGTGTGAGCTATATAGTATTCTGATTGGTAAACATGATGTATTATTTAGCAAAGAAAGGACCCTAAATGATGGGCCAAACGACTTGCTGTGTTTGTTTCTCTCGTTAAGTGTGTACCTGCCGGTCGTATGACCCTCTTGTAAAGAGAACATAATTAGAAATGTCAAATAAACATCATGTTTTATTCATACCTAATGTGCCTATATGCTTGTATTTCAACCTGATATCGTTTTATAACGGGGGAGTTATTGCTTATAACAGAGGCGGCGGCTGTTCTGTGTTTTTGATGTTATAATGAATTTTTTTACCGTCCAGGTGATAGCTGCAAAGGTAATTATCGTTGCATGCATTCCCGTTAGCGTTACTCACATTCACGTATCGTTTCACGAAGATTATTTTTTTCATCTCAGATTTCCTAGTTTCAAATTGAGAAATGCTTGGTTTAAACTATTTAAAGTTGTATAGATATTAAAGTTGAGGAAATCTCTACCATATCCCGCAGTTACCATTTTTATTTATTTTTTTAAGTTGTGTATACAACAAAAGAGACGTAGCTATTTTCCAATTTATATTTGCCTCGCCGATTTATATTTATTTAAAAGATCACTTATTTTCATTGTGTCAACATTATGGACGATATTAATATATAATTCCAGACCTATGTGGAGATGAGTATATATTATATATTACATGTACAATAATCATATCAGATAATAATATCAAATAAACCGTGAATAAATTTATAATATATAATTAAATGTATTTTATATGACAGATATATCAAGCTAAATATAGAGGCGTCTCTGGCTGCCTTTCTCTGTACTGCGTTTGTCTCTCTGTCTATCTCTAGCTCTCTCTCTCTCTCCCTCTTCTCTCTCTCTCTCTCTCTCTCTCTCTCTCTCTCTCTCTCTCTCTCTTCTCTTTCTCTCCCTTCATATATATATATATATATATATATATATATATATATATACATACATATACATATATATATTTGTATAGATATGAGCTTATCTATTAAAGTACCATGTACATGTAATAACACAAGAATAAATGCAATAAATACCTGCTTTAATTACCAATCTCACGCAGGGCTTATATATGACACTCAGTAATCAGTTAAGCATGATAGAGGGTACAAAAAACTCTTTCTGAAACAAAGCAAATATAATTCATAGTCTAGGTAGAAACAGAAACAGAATAATTCCTCAAATTCCTGGCAAACTGACAGAGTCAAACGTACAGGATACTGTATGATAATATTAAACGTCAAACCGTATAAATAGCATACATTTAGGTTAATATTATCCATGAAATAGATCTTTAGGATCATGTGCATCTTGATAAATATATAAATTTAAATGTGAAACAAAAGTTAGTTACACATATTTGCAATACACACAAGTACGCACATAAAATGGTTCAACTAACTGTTTGAATACACGAACGCATGTCATGAATGCACATGTGGTCGAAATTTAAATAAATGCGTAAATTAACTTGAAATGTGACCGAAAACGTGAGATATATCACGTAAATAGGACTAACGCCTCGTATACTTTACAATGTCTGACAGATTCGGATTAATTATTAATTATGATTTTCTATGTGTGCCTGAGCCAGGACCAGTTTGAATAATGAGATTTCACGGGACGCCTCGCTTCCGGATAACGTATAAATATCCAGTTGTCATCACTGGTAAAGGGTTAAAAATAACCTTGTAAATCCATGCATCTGGCTGGTTATACCGTTGTTGATTGTATGTTATTACATGAAATTGTTTTAGTTACAGAATATAAATATGGATTAATATTTCTAAAATTAATTTTAATTAAACATATACTCAACTTTCCTGAAAAAAATGTTTTCTCAGTTTAAGCTAATGTAAATGACACATTTGATTTAAATTGGGATTTGTATTGCTTGAAAATATTTTCTAAAAATTTAAATAAAATGTATACCTGTCTCGTGCATATAATATTCTGCATTCACTGGATTACATGTACAATATATTTTATCCATTAGTTTGTATCGTATTTTTTTCTATATGATAAACTCTACATGGACAATTTTGTGTGGGAATATATCAACTCGAATGGATTAACTTTATATATTTTAAATAACAATATATATATATGGTGCATGTTTATTGATGTACAGTTGTACCGTCATATATAGAAGCTCTGAAGACTCGGTTGGCCTGGCTGAACCAAGGTTACACGACAGGTACTATCCTCTCGTTCATTTGGAGAGACCTTGACCCCATCCGCCCTGACCCGCAAGGCCCTTAGGTCAGACTAGTGCACCGAGAATTCTGGGATAGCCTGCACTCCTGGGATAGGCGTGTATAATTCATGGGCTGTAATTGGCTGTGCGTCATATTGACTCTTGGAAAGTATAAACTGATCCATAATACACCCATATTAATGTGATAATACAGAAACCACACCCGGACTGTATCATAAATACGAGATCTGAAGGAAAGTATATAATAACGGAAACACAGAGTATATTGGTGTGTGCTCATATGTGTGAAATTCCAAATTCATAATTTATATGTTTGTTTAAAGTATATCATCTAATTTGTTATACATTAACCATAATTTGATTTTCAGTTATATATGATTATTTTTCTCTAAATTTTGTCTGAGATTGTCGCAAAATTTTTTATAAATACTATGCTTCTTTTTATTCAAAATACTGATGTGCAAAATGAAAGAGAATTTGTAACATAAATTTCTTCATTGGCTGAGGACTATAAAATGGATAATTATAAAAATAAGTTGTTTACCAAGCAAGGTATAACACTTCTATTGACCTAAGAGTATGTATGATAAATTTAGATAATGATAATATTATAATTGTGGCATTATGATCACTTCAATTAGCAACGGCAAATATAATAATAATATAATATTAATAATAATAATAATAATAATAATAATAATAATAATAATAATAATAATAATAATAATAATAATAATAATAATAATAATAATAATAATAATAATAATAATAAAAATCTTTTGAATTTTAACAGGTTAATTCGAAATTGAAAAGATTACTTGATTCTGATTGGGATTGATATTTTCCCCCAATAAATCGGATTGAAATGGAACTGAAGATAAGGTAAAAGTCTTCAGATGAAAATGAATTAGAGTTGAAAACATCTGAATTGATGCCAAGTATGATCCGGTATACACATTTCGATCCTGATGAACTAGTTCGTTCAGTCACTATATACCTCACAAGCCATTTATACCTTCTATAATTACCAAACATGTCATTAAATGAGTACCAGGTCTTTTTTCATACTGTTGACTACTGTCTCTATGACATATCATTATTCGAACCGTGGCAGGTTGTTATTAAACTGTCAGAAATAATGGCACATCACACCAGCGAGTTCTACCAAGATGTTGACGCCTAATGAAAGGTTACATGTATAATAACAGACATAAAGGGGCCCAACCTGAGAGGTATAAACGAGGCACAGAAAATGAATATGTAAATATTAAACATTTGAGAAACTTCAGTTTTGATGCTGTTCAGAATGTTCTTTTGCTGGTATGCCGAACATATATACCTTCGACAACTGTATATATATATATATATATATATATATATATATATATATATATATATATATATATATATATACACATAATCAATATAAACATGTAACACAAATATATTTGAGTCCCCAAGATATAAATATAATACTTTTTTTTCTGGCACCCAACATTTAGATACATTTTAGAATGTTTTCTTTATATTTGTATTATTATATATATGATGTATGGTATATAATATGCCTGAACTATATTGATTATATGTTAAATATAGTCATAAATATATCATAGGAGACAAAAATAAAAATATGAAAGACAGGGGAGAGAGAGAACGTATAAGATGAAGTGTAGTTCATATATTAAACAAGCAATACGTGCATGCATGTTTTCTGATGTTTGCTTTATATGTACATGTAATTTTATAAAGTATACTTTAAAAAAATCATGGGTTGTTATGAAATTAAAAGATATTTTACACAATTGCGGAAATTTCGTCCAAATCACAAAGAGTCAACTTCTTCTTAATTTTGCGTCTTTCGTCCTCTCAATGTGGTGCTCAACAAAAGTATCAGGCTCCTTATGGTATGTTAAGTAATTTAAAATGCAAGTATAAATATGAATCACACATGATGGTATTTCTCTTCTCCTGAAACCCTTACCGCCTTCTCCATTTCTGATTGGCTGTCAAACTTAAGTTGTTATCAAAAGGGAGGTTCCAGGGTACCTCGAGCGCACTGAGCATGCGCAGAACGTGACGGCACGCCACAGCTATCAAACAGGTAATAATTACGCTATAGTGAAAACAACTATACAAAGCCCCAATTCTTACTAAACTGCTGGTTTTCAATACGTGGATGGCTCTCTCATTATAAGGTATATATGAATCACACCCTTTAGAAGGTGTAAGCCCCCATGATATAAAGACAGAACTTATGCAAAGTTAATGACACCCTTTAAGCAATTCAAGCGAACACTAGTAATTGTAGCCGAGTGTGTGTGTGTCATAATAATTTTCATTTACTAAAAGGAGTGTTTATTCCCAGTGTTTATTCGTCTTCTTTTAATGTGGTTGTGCTCTAAGTATAGTAAAGACTTATTGGAGGCCTGGCTGTAAACCCATTGCATATATGATATCACGATGTATACTCACAGAAATATATGTTTACATAAATATATATCACATTAATTCTGATATAAACAAACCTTATCTCCCAACAAATCATATGGTTTATCTTCTCTTATCTTATATAAACCATTGTTTATGAATAACAGATAATAATGAAATTTAAGATTTATAAATATTAAAACATTAAAGAAAAATCTAGAATCGAATATACAGGGGCCACCATTATATTTCAGCCATTTCGTATAGGCATTCAACAGGCCGGTTTAAATATACCTGACTACGATGAGATTATGTTGTAGCTCGCTGAATTCACATCTGTTCAAAAACCACTGTGCCGAAAATCCTATATGTCCATGCGGAAATTGAACTGAGACACCCGAACATATCTTCTTATTCTGTAAACTTTATAACCAGGGAAGACTGGACTTTTCATGAAATTCGTCCGGGATTAAGAACTATTGACACCTTCCTATTTGGAAGCGAATACTTATAATTTGTATGTGAGGAGAAGAATTAATATATAGGGCTGTGCCCTGTTTTCTAACCCTCTTGCTATTATGCAATAAAATATTGTTTTAACTTAAACATGCTTTCATATTATAAACAAACTAGTAACCTATCGCCCTAATTGCATGCCCATAAAATTTTATTTATCTATAATAATTTTTACCTTTACTGTTCTCACACACCTGAGGCTCAGAAATATGTGGTTATAAATAAGATAAGTTTGTACAATGCTGATGTGACAGTAACAATATAAAGTCCCTCAGAATGGTAATGTTTAATATGAAAATCTAGTTTATTTTAAACCATTCATGGATTATTGGCATATAAACCAAAATGTGAGACAATATCAGAATACTTATTTTTTATTTTTCCTCTACCATATTTCTATCTACTCCGAAAACTTTTAAATTTTCATTAATTAAAAATAAAATTTCATTTTCAACCTGATAGACACACAGTAGAAGAAAGACAAGAAAAAAAGGTTTTCAGATATTTTCATATCGTTAAATATTAGTCCTCGTAAAAATGGCATATTTTTAATGGATGCATAAAATATATGTTACCTTTTGAGAAAATATTTTTCTTAAATGTTACAAAATCGAGTGAAACTTAATGTACCGTTAAATAAAATAAGCACACTGTCAAAAAGATCACTGTACCAGGTTTCAAATAATGTACACTTAATTGAGTCAAATATAAATTTCAAACAACTTTTGTATTGATTTAGATTTGAATAAATAATGATACTTTCATAAACTCATCCTGAAGAGTAATCATTTTATCGGTATGACATGTTTTGGTGAATCGGATGGTTTGAACGAAAGGCAGTGATATATTATATATATATATATATATATATATATATATATATATATATATATATATATATATATATATATTTATATATATATATATATTTAATTATTTATTTATTTACTTTTATATTTATTTATTTATACTGTTACAGATTTGTAAACTATTCATTAAGTCCCATGGGTCTAAGGGTTAAACAGATCATTTGAGCATTACAAATAAAAAAAAATATGTATGTGAGCTAAAAATATGTTATCGTTTTTGTACATTTGATGATATTGTATGCAAACAGATTGCATAATTTACAAATGTTATTATTAATTATTATTCAAATCTATTGCATAAATATTGATGCATGACATCTATTGTTGTTTCGTAAATGTCTCTCTACCCAATATCCATCTTTAACAATTTCAGATTTTCTACCAATATACGTGTGAATACCATTTACAGGATAATGTTTTTCTATAATCTTTATTCATTTGTGGAACAATAATTATAAAAATTGAAATCCCGCTACTCCATGCATGCTTAATGAGCAAATGACAAAAGACATTTGATAGCTTTCTTTAAAAAGATTTTATATCATTGAAATATAAATAATGAGGATTCCCTCGAAGTAAAATTCTCTTACTGGGGAACTGGAATTTCCCATGCACTGAGCTTCCATTTTTACTTGCTCTGGATTAATCTATTAAACTCGAAATTACAACAAAAAATTCCCAAAACAAACCTATAGATATAAAGGTCGAATTGTATTTAAATCTCAATTGGAATTTTTCCTAATCACAGCTGGATCATCTCCTGATCATAACAGGCATTTCTCGAAATCGCTGTTGGAATTTTACGTCCGAGATCTCTGAAGTCAAATGTGATAATCGATAATGTTTTGAAAGTTGATACCAAGGTCACGATCATAAAATTAATGAGTGAACTAATTATAAAAATGCGATATTCACGCCAAACAGATATTATTAATCATAAAACAAGCAATCTTGAATAGTTTATATAGGTTATAAACGGCCTAGGCGTATAATGCCTTTCAATTCCTTTCGTGAAATACAAACACAAAATTAAAGATCAAAAGTTTATAATTGAAAACGGTTATATAAATATATAAAGCAATATAGTTCATAAAGCAAATGATAAAGAAGTGTATATGGCAATACCGGTAATATATATATATATATATATATATATATATATATATATATATATATATGTATATATATATATATATATTCAATGAAACGTTTATTCATCATGCACTATAAACCTGCATAAAGAGAGTTGTTTACAACCATATAATAATAGTAATACTTATAATAATAAAAATAATATAATAATAAAAATGACAATAATAATAATGTATTCTATAATGCGCATATATCCATATTTTAAAATTTTGGAACAAAGCGTCTGACAAAACATGCAAGCATGAATAAAAATACTTTTCATGCATGCAATGATTATGCACAGAGAAAAACTCTACATAAATTGTTATACCACATATCCTAAAATCAATATTATAACTTTAAAACTTACCGTCGGGCAACTTATTTCACAAAAGATGGAGCATAGCAGTTGATATCTTTATAACCATAACCATTACCATGTTAAAAAAGTAAAACCCATATCGAAATGTAAAACAAATAACAACCGTCTTCTTCCAAATCGGACAGGTAAATATTATTGATATAATATATATTGTATAATGATAATCTTGATATAGAGTTTACTGATATCCTGAAATATATATATATATACAATATATATATATATATATATATATATATATACAATATATATATATATATATATATATATATATATATATATATATATATATATAAAGAAAATAAGAGCAAATGTCGAATGTAAAGCAATTCATTCTTAATCTGACAAATGATGATAGTACTTCCCATCTAAATTTTTTGTTGTTTTCCCCAATATAATGATATAAACCATTTTAAATTATATTTTATTTTGTTCTCTCAGATTCCCAATAGCTGAAAACACATGTAGTTTCTACCTTTGCTAAGTGTAGAGTTAGGAACGACTTACATTGCATATGTGGGAATTTGTGGAAATTTGACGACGATTAGGTTCTTTTCTTTCTTTTATTTGACTTTAATGACTTAATGGGAAAGAAAAACTAATTGGTATATGTGTACATAGCTATCACGCTTGAGGCACATTATCTCTATTGCTACTTACTGCATTTATGAGAAATTAAGTGTTTTGCCAAAGTTACTTAACTTCTGTTGTGTGGCAAATAGGCTGGTTAAGAAGTGCGTTGAACGGCCGTATATAAACTATATATTATGACATATTCTGTATTTAAATATAGATAATGATATGCAGAAACTAGAAGATAAGAACCTATGAATGCACATTAATGCATGCACATGCAGTTAGTGATTGAATTCTTTCATTATATATAGAATGAAGATATACTTTCAGTATAGAATTTTTTCGGTCGTTATATAATATGGAAAACACGTATTCAAACTGAATGTTAATGCATATCTTACCTTGTGTGAAATATATATTCTTTATATGTAAGAATTTTTTAGATGTGGCAAAACAGGAAAGCATGCATTCGTTAATACATTTAAGGATCTTAAGATAATGAACATTTAACATCTAAAATTTTAAAATATATATATTTTATTTATATATATATATGTAGGTGTGTGCATGTGGTCATATATAAGTGTTCTGCATACACATACAGACACACAAACACTGGGAAAAACACCTCAATTTGAAGTAGCTTAGTTTGTCACTGTAAACCCCGTTTGAACTTGGATAAAGGTCATATTTTATCAAATATCCTGTAGGTGTCGTTTTGTACATATTTCTTCCCGCAAATAATACTGATTCGTGATCTTATTCAGGTGTATCAGGGCAGAACTTGCTAAATATAGCACTGCATCTATATACAGAGGTATATATCTTGATTGCATATATGTATGTATATGTATATATGTACATATATATACTTTTTAAATATGGATATGTGTATATATCACTATAAATGATATATATACAGTTTATTTTTATATTTATATATACAGTTTATATGAGATGACTAGAATTTGCATCAAATCTTTGATGTGGAAAATTTAAATCAATTTCCTGATATATTTCTTTTGAACAATTTATTCAGAATGCCACAAATGGATTGAAAAACGGAAATTATCATGGCCAAGCACTAAGGCAGAACGGAAGTAGAGACGGAAGCCGGAAGTCACGCGACTGAAGCCAGTCATGTGACGTTTGAACTCTCGAGTCCATTTGTGTCAGCTATCTCTAATAACCTGTCGATATTACTGTGTGTATGCTTTAATATAGAATTATCGAAATTGTTGATATCTATCGAAACATGGCTAAATACTGCTTGTAAAATTTTAATTAAATAATAAATATTAATTTTACGTTAATTAATTCTATAAAAAGCATTACTTTGTCTTGAACATATTTATTTCAAATGAATTAGTAGACCAACTTGATTATCAGTACAGTTTGCAAAAAAACACTTATATATTATAATATACATGTATGACACAAAGGAGGCGTAAAGACAGTGGTTTTTATTATACACTGGACTGACAATGCCCTGAATGCAACATCCAACACGCATTTCTATATATATATATATATATATATATATATATATATATATATATATATAAATATATATATATATATATATATATATATATGTATATGTGTGTGTGTGTGTGTGTGTGTGTGTGTGTGTGTGTAGTCTATGAAAACACTCAGTGACATTCCTAACATAAGCATAATAGAAAGACAACTAATAGAAATCTAGTGTCATGTGTAAGGCGAGACAACATGTTCTATAGGTATAGATTTAAAATGGGCCTGAACTCGCTTGAAGTAATGAATATCCGTAAAAGACTGCAATATTTGATTCTGTATACGCCTTTGACGTGTCATATTTTAAAACGTTTTAATTCTGGTTAGAATTTTCTGCTAATGAAAGTTGTTAAGGACGTAAAAGATAACCTGTCTCACCGAAACTTAAGAGGTAAAAATAAAAAAAAATGTAAATGCACTTCACCAGTGGTACATAATTGGTGCAGTTATAGTAGAATTCAGGTGCAGTTACGTACATACACATATTGTCTTTGACATTTTACCTTACAAAGCATACAAAAGCAAATGTGTATGAAGGAATTATGAAAGGTTTAGAGATTACATTGTATTTCAATATGCGTACAATGTTTTAAACAATTTTTAAACATAAAATAAAACTTGCTCATATATATATATATATATATATATATATATATATATATATATATATATATATAATATATATATATGCATTTCTCATACATTCCGCCAAGCACTGAAAAACCACCTTTTAAAATAAAAGAAGAAAATTGGTCCAGTTCAATAAAGTCAACACGACCAAAGATTTTCTTTTTTTTTAGGGTAATGTATTAATTTTACCTTATACTTTTTATTCATCATATATTAACTAAATAAAACATGTAAGATATAGAAGGTTTAAAATATCCCAAACCTTAATCAAATTCCTAACTATATTGACATAAGTATGTATACACTTTAGCAGAGCTAATAAATCATTACATACAATTAAGCAGAAAATAAACAGAATTTCAACCTAATTTTAGAAATTCAGAAGAAATTATTCACAGTTATAACAATAAAATAAATACCGATATAAAGAAAGAACTGCTTTGAGAAATCGATCTGAGATTCCAGTTGATGGAATGTGATCAATTTCAAGCCAACTCCAGATTTATCTGTAATCGATTTCAGTTTATCCCTCGATTATCTGAAGCTATAATGTGGTCTGAAATCGACACACCTGTGCCGTTTCTGACACGCAAAATGGGTTTCAGCGTTCGGTGCAGGATTAGTATTAAATTAAACGAGAAATGTTAGAAAACCCGAATTATGAAAACTTATAAACAGGAATAGACTGATTTGGAAATGAATTGAATTGTTTTTACTTTTGGTTACGAGCAATAAACTAAAAATATATAAAACTGAATAATTCTTTTAACCACATATAGCAGTGTGCACGGACTCCTTGCATGGAGCTATATAGATATGTAAAAGTGATTTTTTAACTGTTCACGATATCCAAATTTTCATCAGGTGCTATATAGGACTTATAAACTAATTGTTTAAAATCATCTGTGTTTTCGAATAATAGAACTAACATATATAACATTAAATAATTCTTTTTAAATAGCAGTGTGCATGTTACTATGTAAACAGTGATTATTAACTTTTCATGATATATAAATTTTCATCAGCTGCTATAAAGGACTTTTCGAAGCTGGAAATGGTTAAGGAAATAAAATCGATTACAGAATGAATTAGTATTAGTTGGAAGTGATGATATTCGTGTGTTCTAAAGTTTTGTTGCTGCTTTGTTTTAAATTAAAGGTGTTTAACTATAATTGAAAGATAAATAAAACAATTATATACATATACGCTTATTTTGAATAATAAAATAAACAATATCTGATAATAAAATGATGATATGACACCTGTGAAATTAAAATAACTGGAAACGTACTGGCTAAAAAGGATGATGAATCCCATCTTTATATGATTCATGCAGAGCGCAGCTAAACTATGTTTTCCTTTTGTAATGTTAACATGTAATTATGTACATGTGCATCTCTCATCTCTCTTGTGTCCAACTAGAATATCTTATCCTGCTTGTTGTCCTGTTGAAATGCATATTTTATTAATTCAAGCTCCCTATATTATCAAAATATAGTTGCTGTCCACATATATATGGAGTATATGCATGGCCACATGTTTCCTTGATATAAATATATAATGTATTCGCCATTTATTATATATTTCAAGTCTTCTTGTTTATTATATTTTACAAAATGCTCTTATCAGATGAATAAGCATCGAGCCAAATTTTAATTTTAATAATAAAATAACTGCGTGCCGCCCTTACCAACCCCGCTGTTAACCATTTTATTACAAATATAAATGTGTGAATTATGTCACATTTTGATTGTTTGGTCTGGAGCATGAATGAATACCTTTACACCAGCTGATCTGCTAAAAGCATCTGCTTATGGAGTAACTCTGTTATTTATTATAAGATAAATAATTAAGACATGCCTACAGGAAACCATCATTCTGGTTATTTAAATGTCTCTTATTTTTTTGTAAATAATATTAGGTAAATATCAATGTAATGGATGTTAAAATTAAAAACATGGAATAATTAATTAGAAGATGAAACAATTACAAAGGTATGTGACTTATACTTCAATGCGGCATGTCTGGTGCGTGTATAGATTCTCAAGCAGCCGGACTTCATATTAAAACTTTCCAGAAACAGCAGTTTTTACAAGAGAAATATGCATATGTATTCATAATATGCATATATATATATATATATATATATATATATATATATATATGTATACCATCCCGATAAAAAAAGAGGATAAAGTACAGTGTTTCCTATACCTATAGGTATTATATATATATATATATATATATATATATATATATATATATCTGATTTTACTTTTATGCTATTTGAAACATGTAAACCCTAGGTATGAATACGTGTTTTATCCACTCAAACTGTAAATGCTGGGCATTATCAGCTTTGAAACCCCTTAATATATAGACTCTATCATGTACCACTTTAATATAGATCATGTTACTTTGTGTATATAGGCAATATACCACGGAGGGGAGCTTCAGTTGAATTATACCCTATTCAATCTTGAGGTGAGAAGGTTTACCCTTAAAAAATAAAAAAAAAAAACTAGGTTAATTTTTTTATTGTATTTATTTTCGGAAATTATGAAATATAAAATCGACCGATGGCGCAGGCCAATCGGCCGACGGATTGTCCATCGGCCGATGGGTAACCCATCAGTGGATCGACGGTTGGCGCAAGCCCATCGACTGATGGGTCAGATCGACCCATGGCGCGTGACATATTTGTATTAAAAAGGATATTGACATGTTGTTGTTGCAAGTCTACGCTTGTAGAATGACGCATATATTGATAAATAATTATATAAGTTTTATGTACAAGAGGTAAACCCTTTATTATGCCATAGGACTTGCGACATCGGAGTTCAAGCCTCCATGAGTGGTTTCGAAATTTATTTTTCTAAATCATTACGGAAATCTAATAGCAAAGTATTCCGAGGACAGACCGAAGGGCAAATTTGGGTGGTCCGCATATCTTCCGGGTAGAAGCCGGAGGAACATTATTTTGATGACCGTGCCTTCATCCACAATTTATAGTAGATCGGTTGTTTCTCAGGAAAAACACGTGTTTATATTTACACACTCAGGTCAGTAAAATTCTACTTTAGTTTTAAAGGTGTATTATATATTGTCAACAACACATTTATTTTATATATAAGGTGGGAGTAAATTGAACATTTAATGATTTTTAGACGATAATAAGACCTTAGTGAGAAGGCATGGATTTATATATATATATATATATATATATATATATATATATATATATACTCTAAAAGCTGCATGCATCCATGGAGACACGTTTCGTGGATAAGTTTGAAACGCCTGTTTGTCCCATTTTTTTTTAACACATCACAATATTCTCAACATATTTCACTGTAAAATGTGTTTCAAATAGCTGTAAACATATTTCAAATTCAACTTAAACATGTTTTGCTATTACACGCGTTTCAAAGCTTTTTCCTGTCAAACGTTATTCTTATTTGAAACACGTTTATTTTCACATGTTGGGTTTTGAAACATGTTTTCCAGAAAAACACCTCTGAACGCGTTTTAAATGCTAATAAACCTGTTTCAACTTGAAACTTCATTATATCTTGAAACGCCTTTTTGTCCCATTTTTTAAAACACGTTTTCAATGGTAAAACATGTTTTACCATTATACTAGTTGCTTTGTATTCAGTTTAAACTGAACACAATGAGAAACCTTACTCGTTGAAATTTGGATTAAATGTTAAGGAACACTTCGAAGTTACGAAGTTATGAATTTCTGAAATCTGAAACTTTGAATATCAGTATCAAACATTATTAAAACAATATACAATTACAGTATCTTTCAATCTATAACTCTGTAGCCTCTTTTACTTCACCTGGAACACCACACTCGCTTAGATAAGAAATAAAAACTTAAAGGTAGCAACACTGTTTGAAACCCCTTTATTTAAATTCATTTCAAAAGTGAGTTGTATTTATATAAAAAAAACCCTTAAAGTATACATTACTTTAAACCTGGTACAGTAATCTGTCTAATAATATACATTTTTTATTTTTCTTTTATTTCACATGATTTTGAAACATTTAAAACAATTAATTTTTATAGGTACGCTCTATTTTAAGCCCCCAGTAACTGTGATCCACTTTTTATTGAACTTATATCAAACTGCTTGACAATATTTTAAAGTGTTTTTGTGGGGTTTTTTTCTATATCATGATCCTGTCTACCCTGACAATAAAATTTTAAGTTTTTATTTAACAATTTATAGAATGAAAAAGTTGATTACTGTCACTAGGGGCTTAAAATGGTGTACTTTTTAAAAAAATATTATATATATATATATATATATATATATATGTAATTATGTTTGTATAATATTTACTGAGGTTCCTTCATTCACTGACCCTATTATATCAATTCATGTTAAACTGAAATTCCAATTTTAAATTAAAAAAAAAAAAAATAACTCATTGCAGCATTTTCAATCTTCTTCACTCCTGCTCAGATGTTTAATAAATGCAAAACAAGGCCTACAGGCCTAATACGAATCTATGCAAAGTTAAGGAGTATGAATGTTTATTTTTTAAAATTTAATATTGATCCTCTCATGTCCTGCATATCTACCTTAGCAATTATGGTTTCAGCCAAATGGACGTTTTGGACCGGCACGTATCGGACTAGGACATTTTACAACTATGATGTATCAGTCAAGATATTTCCGATATGTCCTTTCTGCCAGGGAGGGATATTGGAACAGATGAACAGACAATTTGGCAGCATGGTTTCAGAGAAGAACATTTAAAATTTTTTTTTTAGGTTTTTCCCTATAAAATCTAAGAACAAGTTCCTCTTTTAGCCTTGGTATTGAGTCACACCTAATCATGCATCCTGGCAATGGAGGCTTAGCTTTCCCCCAGGTCAAGGGTACCTAATGTGCCACATGTAACCCCACCACTGGTTCTTACAGACGGGAATTTGACCTGTTGGCAAATCTGAAATGGTTGGCAGTCTGCCAAAGTTATTTACAGATACAGAGCGTAACTTGACCATTGTAATGTATGACACAGTTGGCGGTTCTAGACGTCTAGACGATGTGTCTAGACTCATCGTCTAGGAGTCTAGACAGTATTTGGACAAAAGGCAGAGCCTGGTCATTTGCCATGCAGATGTCTGGACTGCACCTGAGTGCACTCATTGACCTTTTGACTTGACATGTTGAAAGTTGCCATGCTGCCAAATCGGTTTTCAAACACTGAAAACCTTTTTCAATTGTCTACACTGCTTTTTTTAAAGCTGCATTGACCCAATCTATTCTTATAAAACTGACAGAACAATACCATATAACAATTCTTGTAAAGTTAAAACCAATCAGCTTGACAGTTTCTTAAAAAAACAGTGTATAAGCTAGAAGAGTCTAAACTTACATTTTTGCTTGTAAAAAACAGATCGATGTAGGTGGCGCCACCAACACCTCAATTTCAAATATGATTCATGTGACAAACATTGGCATAAAATTTGGTGATGACAGCTCCAGCTGTTTCTGAGATTTTAAGTTTAGTTTGCTTTTTTGCAAAGATGACTAAGTTAAACCTCTTGTAAATCGGCCAAAAATCACCGAACTGGAGCCATTTAAAAAAAATTGCAAGAGATTGTTCTAGGGAACATCTTTTATATCCTTTTTTAACTTTTCCTGTATAAAATCTAGGAAAATCACTGAATCAAAACCATTTGAACAAATTTGAATAAAAGATATAACATTTGACTATATTCAGCTTCCCATAATTCGGCAAAAAGGCATTGAACAGAGACCATTTGAACAAACTTAAGAAAGCACTACCCTAGGAGCATTTCTGCCCAATACAAAATGTATTAAACAATTTGGCTTTACACTTTCAGAGATGACGATTTTGTAGCCCTCTATATGCTTCGGCATCGTAGACCCCCCCTACAAAAATCCCAATGCAGGTGGCGCCACCAATACCTCAATTTCAGATATGACTCAAGTGACCAACATTAACATAAAATTTGATGATGATAGCTCCAGCCGTTTCTGAAACTGTAATTTTAGCATGCAAATGACAAACGTCAACTTCTTTTAACTCGGTCAAAAATCACCGAAGTGGAACCATCGAACAAACTTGAAAGAGATTGTTCCAAGGAACATTTCTGTGAAATATTGGACAATTTTGCTGGACAGTTTCAGAGAAGAAGATTTTCAAAGGTTTTAAAGCTTTTTCTCTAAAAAAAATCTAAATTAATGCAGATACCCAATAATAAGCTCTAGGGCACCAAGTTTCACATGTGACTTAATTTTAAATGTAATTTGGAGGTGCTAGCTCCAACGGTTTCTGACTTACAGCCTTGGACGGCGGAGGGACGACGCCGCGGCATCGCATTAGCTCACAGGTTCGCTAAAACACTTCAACAGTAAATCCCTGCTTATCAATTAGCTCTCAGCAAGTCATATTTAAATATATATGTATGCCAAAAATAAGGAATTGAAGTAAAGCCCCCTATAAGGGGTAGGGAATGAGCATGTACTGAGGTAGAGATTTCTTGTACTTGACTCAAGCCTGGAAAGAGGGAAATGCGTATATTTTTTTCTCAAAAATCCCTATATGTGTAATTTTGCTTTTCTGCGTATTGTGGGTCTCTGGAAGGGTATTAGTCCCTCGGGGTAACAGTGAACCCAACCTTCCAAAAATCTTTGGTATGCCCCTTGGTCCAGTACTTATGGGTACCTCCTTTGCAAGTAAAATCCTATAATGACGTCATCATAGTTCTCTCAAAGTCCGCCATGTCCATTTTATGGGGTTATGAAAAATGTCACCAAGTCAAGGCATTCTTCTCAAATCATGTTATAACTTGTTGGCAGGAAAATCACATCATATAATCAATGTTTTCCACATCAATTATATATATATATATATATATATATATATATATATATATATATATATATATATATATATATATATATATATATGCATTTTCCTCTTTCTACCCCTGGTGTATAAATATTGGGCTTGTTTGCCTTACCAATCAGTCAGCAAAAACAAAAACACCTCTACAGGGGAAGTTGAAGAGACTATACTTTTAAGTACTATGTGGAATTAAATCTGTAGGTCAAACACTATCCAAACACGCCGGCAAGCATACAATTGTTTGGAATATTAGGGACAAATCCTTAAATCTCAAATGCGACTTACGACTTCTGTATTTTGTTGGCATTGTAGGTTATATATATATATATATATATATATATATTGGTGTTTGCTATATATTGTATTACTCTGTCAAGGTTTGATAAGTGCAGAGAGATAAAAAGCGTATATACACAAAGGACAGAGTCGGGACAGGTAGCTATATCTGTGGAGAAAAAAAAGGTGATTGGACCCGAAGGGGCAGAGACGAAGCCGGTGCAGCAGACTAGGACAGTCCACTTGATTTTATACATAATTTTAAATATAACCTAAGCAACACCTGGCGTATATATATATATCTCGGGATAAGTTTTCCTATATATATATATATAGTCTTTTTTATACCTCCTTATGAGCTAGATTATACCTTCTTCTGTTTTTAATAATCGTGCTTTATATAACTTAAAATAAAAGTAGTTTAACATAATAGGTCTTCTTCTCTCATACGTTCTATTGTTTTGATATGATAAATGAATGCAACTGGACGATTCAACGGAGATAGGTATATAAAAATGTAATTGGTCAATTTACTGTACATTTCGCTAAAATATCTTTGGATTCTCATGTAGAGACATAATTAAACTGAAAACATATATATATATATATATATATATATATATATATATATATATATATATATATATATATATATATATATATATATATATATAAAGCTGCAGGATTTAAGACTCCCAATGATATGAGGCTTATACAAATAAAAACGACATTTGAAAACAAACGATTTATAAACTAAAGTAAATATAAAGTACTATACTTATATAGTCATAATTGAATAATTATTGGTTAAACTGGGAAAATTACTAAAATCATTATTTCTAGTGGATTTTCTACTAATATTTTTAGGGTGTTTTACATGACGGTGTCGGGTATTAACAACGAATGCTGTATACAAAATTACTGAATTATAGCACAGACATTTATATGTACAAGTCTCTGAAATGTCATAGAAATAAACGTATATATATATATATGACTCATGCGTGGTGTGGAGCAGCTGTTAATAATTAATCGGATAATTAACAATGAACTGCGAGAGCAGATATATAGATGATATTAACTTATGTATATAAATGTATATATGTATGTATATAAATACTTCCGCTCAAACGGATATCACTCATCTGGCATGAAGGAAGTTTGATTCTGTAATGGGCGTGATAGGGTATAAACTGACCAGACGGAGTAGAAAACAAACTAAGCCAGAATGTACCGTGGGTCATTTTATAAACTTTTATAAACTTTTTATGCAGTGGGTATTTATCTGGACTTTTAAACAGGAATAACGCTCTTTGGTAACCACACTTACATTTGATATAACGTGTTGGTCCACTAGCTATTCTATATACTATTCTTGTGCAGGTGTGTTTGTGTTTGTGTTTTTGTTCAAACTAACTCACGCAGTCGTGCACGGAATCATTTAAAATTTCAGGGCACTTGGGGAATGGGCCAATGAAGAATCGATTAGATTCTGGTGACGGTCCGGCTCATGATCCGGATCCAGGATGGACTTCAAGGAATATTAACAAATATGCAGTCACATATGCCCGAATGAACATGGGAATATGGGCCGAATGAGTGAATGCAAACACGGAATACCCAACATAAAGGACCGCCCACATTGCGCAATTATGTCTCAAAGACATGTTGCTTGCGTCCCAACGTCTGTGGTAAAAACTGTGAACTTAATAACATTTGAATCTGATTATTTTTTTACTGAAATTTGAAACACAAAACAGGTTATATTGACCTCACCCAGAATATAAAAATGTTGTAGACCCCTTATATGTTGCAGTATTGCATATTTCTCCTCAAATTTGATACAATTTTTTTAAGTGCTGGAACAAGTTCGAAAACAAGTGATCGTGGGCTGGACCTTAAGGCAAATGCAGCTCTTTGTTGGAACGAATTGTGATTAAAATTTGAGGAAAATATTCTAACAAAGATCTTAGACGTTTTCGAAATAAATGACACTGACCTTTAAAAAAAGGTACAGGGCTGTCCCATTTGGGCGACTCTACAGGTGAATACAGGCTACCAGGCTGTCGCCTCATGGTCGCCGGGTGATCGCCTGTATGGTCGCCTGTAGTCGCCTGAAGTCGCCCCAAGACGCGTGACCTCGCAGCTGTTGCCTCTGGATTTTCAACATGTACAAAATTCTCACGCGACAGCTTTTTTGTCGCCAGTGAGCGTAGCCTGTCTTCTATTGGCGTAGGTGCTGTCGTAGGCTGTCGCCAGCTGACGCGAGCTGCCGTAGGTCCTGTCGTAGGCTGTCGCCAGGTGACGTGGGTTGTCGTGTGTTGTCGCGGGCTGTTGTTACTTGAAACAAGGCCCATCCTTGTGTCCGGCTCCTCACACAGCACATGGTAGAGAATCCTCGAAGCTTGTCGCGGGTGGACGGTGATTGCCCTTTGTCGCAGCGACTGCCGGTTGTCGATAGCTTGTCGTAGCTTGTCGTCAGACAGTCGCCAACCATTTGTAGCTTGCCGTAGACTATTGTCGTATCGGAGGTCCTGTCGCCTGGTTTTCGGCGACCATGAGGCGACAACCTGGTCGCCTGTAGAGTCGCGTAAGTGGGACAGCCCCAGTAAGCTTTTGATTAACCCCAGAACTTTTGAAAAATTTTGAACCTTTCCTCAAATTTCAAAAACAAGTATTTTTTCTACCAATTGCTTTGTACGATATTTCACTTTAAACGATAGAAGAGACCTTAGTTTCTGGACATGACACTGTACTCCTTTCTTACTCAACACAGTTCTCCTTTCCCACCAACTATAGTATTCCTGTCCCACCAACCACACCACTAATTTCCAAACCAACTACATGAACCCTTTCCCTCCAACCACACGAATCCTTTCCCACAAACCACACGACACTAATATGCCTGCACCCTTTCAACAAACCAAAGTGTTTAATCCCATCAACCACAGGACAACAGTACTTCTTTCCCACAAACCACATCATTCCTTTCACACCAACCACATCACTCCTTTCTCACCAACCACATCATTACTTTTCCAACAACCACAGTACTTTTTTCCTACCAACCACATCACCCCTTTCCCTCCAACCACAGTACTTCTTTCCCTCAAACCACAGTACTTCTTTTCAACCAATCACAGTTCTCCTTTCCCACCAACCACACTACTCCTTTCCCACTAACCACAGTACCCTTTTTCCAACAATCATAGTGTTCCTTTCCGATAAACACAGTGCTTCCAACCACAGGTACGCATTGCTTCTTTCCAACCAAACAGATGACTAAT
This sequence comes from Sipunculus nudus, assembly GCA_026874595.1. NCBI lineage: Eukaryota > Metazoa > Annelida > Sipuncula > Golfingiida > Sipunculidae > Sipunculus > Sipunculus nudus. The sequence goes on from CM049317.1 coordinate 56,442,310, forward strand.
AAACCACAATCCACAATGCTCCTTTCTCCTCAACAACAACGCTCTTTTCTAACCAACCACATGCTCCTTTCTCACACAAAATATTCCTTTACCACCAACCAAAGCGCTTCTTTCCCACCGACCACATTACTCCTTTCCCAACACCCAAAGTACTTCTTTCTCGTCAACCACAGTACTCCTTTCCAATAAAAACCATGGTAATCCTCTCCCACAAAACACAGTATTTCACTCCCACAAACCAAAGTACTCCCTTTCCACAAACCACAGTACTCCTTTCCCGCAAACCACAGCACTGCTTTCCCGTAAATCACAGCACTGCTTTCCCATAAACCACAGTACTCCTTTCCCGCAAACCACAGCACTGCTTTCCCGCAAACCACAGCACTGCTTTCCCGTAAATCACAGCACTGCTTTCCCGTAAATCACAGCACTGCTTTCCCGTAAATCACAGCACTGCTTTCCCACAAACCACAGTACTCCTTTCCCGCAAACCACAGCACTGCTTTCCCGTAAATCACAGCACTGCTTTCCCGTAAATCACAGCACTGCTTTCCCGTAAATCACAGCACTGCTTTCCCACAAACCACAGTACTCCTTTCCCGCAAACCACAGCACTGCTTTCCCGTAAATCACAGCACTGCTTTCCCGTAAATCACAGCACTGCTTTCCCATAAACCACAGTACTTCTTTCCCAAAAACATAGTATTTCTTTCCCCCAACCACACTAATCCTTTCCCACCAACTACAGTACGCCACTCTGTTGTTTATAGTGGCCTATTTTGATACCAAACGACTATTAACTAAAGATAATAGGACCATTAATAGAAATACGCCAGGAAACACCGATCCCACTACACACAGACTGTTCGTTTTGTTTATATCCACCTGTTTATAACATGTTGGGTTCCGCTAGGATAATCCAAACACATTTAACAAGAACATCTGCATGTTGGCATATCAGACAAACCAGAGGTTTGCGTTTTGCACGGCGTTTTACAACTAGCGACCTTTCAACATCAGCATATTTTCAACCAACCACCCTAGTTTTTTCTGTTGGTCAACATTCATGTTTGTCATCACTAACAGCTTGAAGATAAACACGCTCATACACCCGTCAGAGAGGCGTTATAAGTATATTTCTTAACAGGAATTAAACAGAGTTCATTTAAGGTGCCCATTCACCTGCTTCTTAAAAAAGAATTTATGTGATTTCTGGCTTCCTCTGTGTATATATTATTTATCTATGGGCAATTCTGGTTAAGAAAAATTCTTATAACGCCTCCATGAAGGATGTATAAACTTGTTTACCAACAACGTTTTTGTAAACACTGCAATGTTGACAAATGGCAAATACATATAACCTAAGGTGGAAGGTTGCATATATGACGAGGTAGCAAGGTATCTTGTTGCAAAATGCAAAATTTGCGAAGCTCTAGCTTATCTGACTTGCCACCAGATGCCCTTGTTGAATTTTGGCGGGCCCCCACATGTTATAAACATGTTTATATAAACAATAAAAGGAGCCTATGTGCGACGAAAACACGTTTTCTTGTCTATTTTTATAAAATATCCAAGGGATTATCTTTTACTTTATAAAATACCTATTGTTTAATTTTTAGGTATGTTTAGCATAATCTGAAAGAAAATTGTTGGTATCCGTCAAATATTTTTAAATCTGTGGCCAACCAAAGACATAGTGTCGAAATGCTTGTTTGGGACTGCTTGGAGGAGTAACTTTGGTTTCACTGCATTCGGACCAGAATTGCGAGAAAATGAGATACACAGGCCCTGATGTTCTTGCCCTTGTTTGGCTGTAGAAACAACAAATTCCCAGATAAAAAAGATTTAATATCAGAATTTATTTTGAAAACTATTAAAAGAGGCCCAAACCTCAGGTGTTTTACAGATGTTTTATAGAGAAAAAAAGCCACGTATCCTACCCCTAAATCCAACGCCTTAAAGCCCCTTTCACAAACCCCTCTGTAGTAAAATGGTGATATCTCGACAAAACCTAGGAGTCCCGCTGTTATGTCTTAATGGCAGGTTATGCCTTCTTAATAGTGCATTACTCCCTACATATAAGTCAAGAAGGATTAATAGTGATGTGCCAATTAGTCGATTATATCGATGTTTTGGTCGTAAACTATTATAATCGATTAAATCGATTGCATTTTTGCATAATCAGTTGAATTGACTATTGGCTCTCTTCGTTGTCGTCGAACAACCAAATACTTTGCGAACACCTTTACTTTACAAATTTGCTTACAGCAGCAAATATGGACAAGTCGACCGGCCATCCCGGTTACACCCACTAGACTAACCCCAGTGCACAGATGAGTCGAATTGGCCTATCTCCCGTGGACCCCCATTTTTCTAAGTATCATGTTTGGCTGTCCACCCCTGTATCCAGCCAATGGTCACCCCTTGTCACTACTGATTAATTAACGTTTTGAAATTCTATACTATGCGCCCAGCTGTCTATATCCCGCAGGCTTCCCATGCATATATGTTACACAGTAATAAACGATTTTGTATGCGCATCCATGAAGTGATATTGTCCCGATAAAGTATACTTATTCTGTCAGATATATTAAAAGGACGGAGCACAAAACAAAAGTGTCAATAACCCGTTCATTATCTTGACGTTTTAGCGTGAAGTACAAGTTAGACTAACTTTACTTGGTTAATATTCTATAGGTATATGGCTATACAGCATATTTCAAGGTATTATAGATGTTACATAAAATGGCTATATTATTAATAGCTTAATAATCGATCATCGGCCGCTTTTACCTTTCATTATTATTTTGCAACCGATTACTACCACTATAAAAATACATCATTCTTAAGGCATGTTTACCTCCGTCCTTATCTTATAAACAATATACAACCAGCAGACCATGGGACTATTAAAAATATAAATGTATAATGGACTTCGGTCCTTTCTCTCTGTTCAGTTGTTTCATCCACCTGCATGCGGAACATTGTGATTCTGTTTTTTGTTCTCCTTGTTAATTCAGGTCTCACCGACCCTACGTTGGACACTATATTTTGATCCAAACTGTGAAGGTCTATCCTCAGCTTGTTGTGAAAGCATCTTAAATTATTTCTTCTTCTTGTTCTTTCTCTTGATTCTTACTCAGTATCCTTCCGCTAGAGGTCGTATCTTTTCAAAGCATATCTGTTCCGGAAAGGCATTGTGGGACTACACTACTGGTTTCAACTATCAAATTGTTTTAAAGAAAAAGGCTTCCTCTTACATTGTAAATAGCATCCTTACCAAATGATACTTATTAATCAAATTCTTTATCAGAAAAACATTCAGGTGCACGTAGATCATCCTGAAACAGTTCTAATCAAACATGTTTTAACAGGTTACGTCAACTCTCTTCGCGTTATATGTCACTTGTAAAAAATTGTAGAAGCATCTACATGTGAAATGTGGATGATTCCTTTACCCTTAACAGCGGAGTCGTCAACATGTGAGTACGATTCGGTTCAGTGGGCTTCCTCAGTCTTGATCATTATCAGAAAGTACCAATAAATTTACCGAGAAGTACCGCGAATTTTCCAAGAATAAACTAAAGATACTTAAAAGTACGGATAAGTTACTGAAATGTGATCGCATAGGGCTGAAATATGGCTCCAATCATAACCATCCGCTCTCCATCAGACATGGTTCAACTACCGATGCGTGCTACTTTACAGTGCTTTTCTGATATAAGAAACTTGTGTTAGCGAATAACGCTCAGACCCTAGAGGTAAAATTGGTCTGTGGTTCACATTGCAGTTAATTAAGTGTGTCCGTATTCATAGTCTTAACATTAATATATATATATATATATATATATATATATATATATGCATATATGAGAGAGAGAGAGTATATTTGCATGGTTGAGTGTTCTTATGGATGCGTCATGCGCTTGGATGTGTCATGATACGTGCGTTTGTGTCTGTGCGCATGTGTGTGTGTGTAATGTGATATTTGTCACATAGAGCTATTGTGTGCCCACAAATCTCAGTCCATTAAGGTCGCTGTCGGGACAATTTGTCTCCAGTCTAAGCATTGTGTAAGACTCGGAATTCAGCCATGTTTTGACGGGTGCAGTAATCAGAAACACGTTGCCACCACTGTGGGAATCGGGTCGACTCCGCGAGTTATACCTTTGATAGCGACGCCGACGTTTGATGTGTGGCCGTGGACGAGTCGCAGCCGTCGGTGGAGCTGTCATCTCGTAAAAGACAGCTGTAGGCATGAACCTCTACAGGGGCGGATCCTGGATTTTCGAAAGAGGAGGTTCTAACCCATGAAGAATAATAGAAAACCTGAAAAAAAAAAGATCTACTAGTCTGCAAAGTAGAGAGTCAAGGTCGCAAAAATTGGTTTGAAACCCTTAAAAAAGGTTGCGTGGGACTTAAAAAGGGGGAGGTCCGGAACCCCTGGACCCCCCTCTGTATCCGCCATTGCTCTATATGATTATTGTATGCCCTTTGATTTAACAGGCATGGGTGGTCGATTTAGAAAGAAAGTCCAGATCACTTGAACACGTGTGACATCTCTTCATCAGTGGTCATGTTGTTGTGCTATTTTGGTAGAACGCAGTCACTAGCATATTATGAATACTTAACCTTTGTTTGAAAAAAAACTTGTTACCCCTATATATCTGTATCCGCAATTAAGAACAGGGTTATGATGTTATTAGTTCTACCGTTATAGTGATCCTCGGTTTTATATATCCATGAAGTAAATCGTTACCACACAAGTGTTTTACTTACAAATGTATCTCCAATCAAGAGCATTTTTTTTCTATTCTTTCTATCTCTCTTATTATTATTCTTATTCCTGTCTCTCTTTCTTGTTTTCTCTCTTTATCTTCTCTTTGATCTCTGGGTGTCTATGTCTTTCTCTTTGTCTATGTCCGTCTATATGTCTGTCTGTCTCTTTTTTGTCTTTCTCTTTCTTTCTCTCTTTTTCTTATTTTCTTACTCTCCCTCCTTTGGTCTCTCCGTCTCAATGTCTCCTTGTCTGCCTCTGCCTGCCTCTCCCTCTGTCCCTGTCTGTCTCTCTCTCTCTCTATCTTTTCTTTCTCTATCATTGATTGCCCTGTACCCGTCTTGCTCTCTCTCTCTCTCTCTCTCTCTCTCTCTCTCTCTCTCTCTCTCTCTCTCTCTCTCCCTTCATAAACCATAAATAATATTATTACTTATTATAGTAACACATAATACCCAGACAAGAAAAAAAACCTTCCCTCCCCTCCCCCTGATTCCCATGGCCCAATCTATGAGCGAAACGGACCATGGATGAGAGATTTTTCGCTCTTTTTTCGATTTGTTAGGTAAATAAAGTCATAAAAGTTTATAATTAAAGAGTATGTACGTGTGTGTATCCATATACACATATGCAGAAATACAGAAGCTGTATAGTGCAGCATATATTATGCAGATATATGTTACCTTTGCCGAGTTCTTTTTACCATCGTACATTTACTCATTTTTTGTATAAATCCTTAATACTTTGAATCACATGCATCTAATGTGAAACCTAGTTCTACTATCATATTTTGGTTTACTTTTACAAGGCGGTTCTTATAATAAGTACCCCTGGCTCAAAAATAAACATTATAATTACGAATGCATATAAGACAGGATTTTTTTAAAAAATGTATTTAAATTTTCCTGCGCAGATATTACCATGGCAGTTTATTCATTTAATAAGGATTTTTCTTTCGATTTCGTTTTAGACTTAGCTTCCTATGTTATAGACAATATATGTTTTCTCCAAGATAAACCAGGAGTCGCCACTGTGTATTTAAGGGTTGGCTGGCTGGTAAGATTGACTGGTAACAGTTATTAACTGGAAACCAATCAAGCATAAAGGTAAAAACTGACCCAAGTTCTGAATTAGAAAGCAGTCTTTGACCGCCTGTGCACCTCCGCCATAATTTTGGATATCATCATCAGGACTATTACTAGTATCCGTATTGAATTTCGTTTGGTTCTGGCAAAAGTATATGAACCCAGACTGAAAAAATGGTATGTCCCTGTTCACCAACTTCATGGTTGTATTACAGGTCAACTTTTTTCACCAAAGCAATATAAAACGCAAAAAATGACGGAATTTGGTGGCGATTAAAACCTTAGCTGCAGAGAAGAAACCGGTATTATTTTAGTAAGACACCTGATAAGCCAGGAACGTGAAACGGATATTTCAGTTTTTTACGTGAAACGGATATTTCAGTTTTTTACAGAGTGTACTTCTTAATTCTTCTTCAACCCTGTCTTTTGCGTGAAAATCATATTTCGTGTTTTACAGTTTATCTAAACACATTCTTGTATTTTATAATACTGCTAAAATACCAATTACAAGATACACGATACGCTTAGACGATCTGATGAGGAAACCGACGGCCTGTTATAGGACAATACTTTATTGCAATGCTTTCAAAGCGGTATACGCCATACGTATGGATGTTCAGAGCGGGATCTCGGCCTGAATATTCAGGCAGAGTACGTACGGCAATACCAGCAAAGTTGCTTCTGTGGCTCAGGGGTAGAGCACAGGTCACGAAGCCGGAAAATCGTGAGTTCAAATCTCAGCCGAGAAGGTTAGACTTTTCCCCAACCCAGGATTACTGCAGGCTTAATGCGAAGGCCGTGCCAAAAGGCCTAATTTCGGGGGTTCCTCGGTGGTATGACCCAGCAATGAGGACGATTACACGCCCAGGGCCCGCAGGTGCCGTAGTCACCGGGCCTTGTTAACAGCAGAATATAAAATGAGAGGAAGCGTGTGATACTGCCTGTCAAGTGGTCCGAAACCGGAATAGAGATCTGCAGATGTACATATATACTTAGTTATGCTGCGCTAAAAAATGGAGGCAAACAAACAAACAAAATATTTAAAAAAGACCTGACACAGCTGTACATGATATACTTCCTGATTATGCTTATATTATTATAATTATGATTATGGGTATAGTACGGACTGACTGCTATATACTTAGAAGGGTTTTAATTTTCCAAGCACCCTATTAAAATTTAATATGTTTGACAAATTATTTTCGAATGTGTGCCATATTCTAAAGATTTCCAGACCCTCCATTGTCAGGTCAACCCGTCTGAAACCGTTTAAGGTTTCATTTACAAGCGACTTTGCGATCCACGCGGCTTCACATTTATCCTGGTTCACTTTAACTGATGACAATCTAGCAAATGTCTTAAACAGAGAACATAATGCATTCGTGGAATATGTGTCTTATAAAAATACGTGGTATCATCCGCAAATATGCATTGTTTATTCGGTAACCATTCATAATAATGTCTTTAATATCAATAGATTGGCGTACCATTATTGCCAGTATTTCAATTGCCAATAAAAATATGTCGGGCCCAGGGGATCCCCTTGTCTAGTTTCCATTTACAACTTTTACGTATCTTGTTGTATAACCAACTGCAAATATCATTGTGAAGGAGTTTGACCCGTTTTGATGAAACTTTCTCCGAAACCAAATTTTTTTCTAAGACACTGATTAAGTAATAATGAACTGTGAGCAGTTAAATGCGGCAGCAAAGTCCACTGCGAACAGTATATGTGGGTTGTTTTTTTTTTTAATACAGTAGTTTAAAATGTCACAAATTAACCTTTTTGTATCATTTATATTTCGTCCAAGAAAAAATGTTGTCTGATCCGTATCTATTATATAAGGAAGGACTGCTTTGATGCGGTTTGGCATAACTTTACTAAATCTTTTACAATCTACATTGACCAAACAAATTGGCATCCAAGATGATAATAAGCGATTATCTTTACCCGTTTTATCGATCAAGGTCACGACTGCTTGCCTTTGACAAGTGGTAAGTTTCCCTTCTTTAACATATTGATTTAAACATTGAATTTGAGTTTCTGATTAAATAGGTTAAATACGTAAACAAATATTAAAAATACGGCTTTCACCAATAATCTTCCCACAACTGATGACACATTAAGGATCAAGAAAGGTATCGTGAAGCGAAAGCATAACCTCGATACAAGTGCATGCACTTGGTGTTTTACACTGCAGACTTAGTTAGAAAATAGGTAGGACGGCCCTGTGACCTTTACCTTTGGCCCTGTGTACTGAAAATCAAGAGGCATCTTCCTGAATTATAGCACAACAGGCTTCATAACACTAGATGCACCGTTGAGACACTGACACCATCGCAGTAATTTTGCATTAAAAAATACAGTAAAAAATGCGTGAAAAAAATACACTACACGAGACGCCACCTGTCTTCAGTCATTGAGAAGTGAATAAAATCAAGTCATGGACAATGAACATATATACGAACTTTAAGGACACTGTTTGAAACCACAGCTCAGAAACTCACATGACTGTGATATGTCGGTCTCAAAAATGGAGAATAAAAGGAGTGAAAATGGAAGAAAAATACAGGTGGTACCAATAGTGTCATGAACTGATGAAATTACCTAGTCATGGTTTATAAAAATACGAGGTTGCAGGAAGCTAGGCGAAGCTACAGATGAGCTTTTCTTGCTGTTATTTGACAATCTATTTGACAAAAACGCCCCATACCTTGGAGATATAGATTGCAGTTACTTAATGTCAGGTTTAGAGGGACCTCCAAAAGTACCTTCCGGCATGGATTTAAAATTAAAAGTTTCAATGTCAAACGCCAATACAATTCGTGTCATGTTAACGAATGAGAAGTCGACCGGACGGACAAACGACGGACAAAACATGATCTTTATAGTTCTCTTACAGTCAGCTGAGCAAAGGAAAGATAAGAGGCAATATTTCTGAAGATCTTTTTCACCAGTTTTTTACGTTAGTATGATTCTGTGTATGAATAAACAGGGTCCACGTGTGTCCTTTTACCATAATAAGACTGAATGACACGGGGTCCAATCTTGCGCAAGAACGACAACTCTCAAAGAAGGAAAAGAAACAAAGAAACATGGCAGAACAAACACATGAGAAACACCAGTTTGAAGCTTCAAAAATCTTAATTTCTCAGGTTACGGGCGCCATATGGGGTACGCGCTATTTTTATGTTTTGCGCTACTGGTCGCTCCTTGTGCACGATTCTTTCTACCCGCGTACGAGAGTAAACAAATGGTTTTAGAGCAAAATATCGGGAGATACTATAATATTTTAAGGAGAAAATGCTATTTCATGTATATATAACATATATATAACATATATCTGGAATGTGAATAGTCCCCTTTAAGGGAAAACCGGTTGTATTTTTTGGCCGGATCACTGAGGCACTTGTGATAGACTTTTCCCCAGTCAGTGCATCTACAGAAATATGTAAACGTTTACCACAGAAAAGAAAACAAACAAATGTTTGTTATTTTGAAAAAAAAACTTTAAAAGGGTGTGTCACTCTCGTTGTATCCGTGGTGTTTGTATTTAGGGTGGTGCTTTATCATACTTTAAAGTAGTTCCTGGGTAATTTGTTGCAACACTAATGGGGGCTGTTCGTTCTGCTGTCATAGCGGGACAGCAAGACCTTTCAAGGCAACTGCCGGTCACACGCTTTTAGTGTAATTACTCAAGTGTGTGTTTCGTTATATCCTGGAAACGATTTTTAGATGAAATATAAAATTTTGTACAAAATTCAAGCTGTGATTTAAACAAAATGTTCACCGCAGATTGGTTTGATATAGTTTTGGACAGTTTTATATACGGGAAATTCTAGAAACGTTTGAAACAGTGTGCTACCATACTTTTTTACCAGAATTACTGACTTCGAGTGCCTGTAGGGGGCACCAGTAGTTCACATGGAGGCTGTGCCATGCTCTACCTATTTAAAAAAGGCGACCACTTTCCTGGTTAGAGCTAAAATTAAAAAAAAAAAACTTACGAAGAAAGTTTCTTTTTTTTGTTGACAAACGATCAGTTAATTGTACAACAATTTTCTTTTCGATTCACATTTACCACAATCTCTTACTGTTCTCATAAATGTTTTTAAGTATAACAAAGGAAATAAACGGAAAATAGACCGTGAAACATTTATTTAAAGAAATAATGCTCCGCCTAACACAACAGCCCACTATAAATTCTCTCTGTTTCTATCATAACAGTCTAAGAAAATGTCTCAAGGTACTTCACACAACCATGCATGATATCATAACGCCTCAATGTGCTTCAATCAAAATACACGATAATGTCTCATGGTACTTTAGACAGCTACCCACGATAATGTCTCATGATACTTCACACAGCTATCCACGATAATGTCTCAAGGTACTTCACATAGCTAACACGTTAATGTCTCATGGTACTTTACACAGCTTTCCAAGATAATGTCTCATGGTACTTCACACAGCTATCCACGATAATGTCTCATGGTACTTCACACAGCTATCCACGATAATGTCTCATGGAACTTCACACAACTACCCACGATAATATCTCATGGTACTTCACACAGCTACCCACGATAATGTCTCATGGTACTTCACACAGCTATCCACGATAATGTCTCAAGGTACTTCACACAGCTACCACGTTAATGTCTCATGGTACTTTACACAGCTTTCCAAGATAATGTCTCATGATACTTTACACAGCTAACCAAGATAATGTCTCATGGTACTTCAGACAACTATCCACGTTAATGTCTCATGGTACTTCACACAACTATCCACGATAATGTCTCATGGTACTTCACACAACTATCCACGATAATATCTCAAGGTACTTCACACAGGTACCACGTTTATGTCTCATGGTACTTTACACAGCTATCCACGATAATGTCTCATGGTACTTTACACAACTATCCACGATAATGTCTCATGGTACTTTACACAACTATCCACGTTAATGTCTCATGGTACTTTACACAGTTATCCACGATAATGTCTCAATGTACTTCACACATCTGTCTATGTAAAAATGTAACATGGCACCTAGCTATGGCAATGTTTTGTAGCGACAATACATTTATCCATGATACATCAAGATAATGTCTGATCGTGCCTAACAAAACAGTCTAATCTAATGTCTAATGATACTTTAGAAAAATCTTTTGCATGAAGGTCTGAAGGCACCTTAGACCAGTTCATGACAATGGCTCTGCTGTGCCCATAGCACATTCAGTGACAATCATTCATATCAATAATCCACAACAATGTCTCAAAGTGCCTAACAAAGCAGTTCATGAAAATACAATAAAACCTCGAAATTACGACCACCAATGGGACCTCCGTAAAGTGGTTGTATTTATGAGATGGTCGTATAAGTCAGGTCTAAATAAAGAGCAATCGAGACGGATAACAAGTGGTCGTTTGGCAAGGTATGACGGTATATATTACGCACCAATGGACGATAATGTCTCATCTTCCCTCAAACATCATCAAACGATACACCAACGATCTCACCATCCGTCTAACACAAACCAACGATAATATTTCACCTTACCCAAAACAACAATCATCTTTCTATTTCCAATAAAAATGACACGCAAAGCTTTTAGTTCATATAACAAACCATATCGGCATAACATAAGCCTGTGCATGTTCATGACCTCATGGCGCAATTGCCAACAATGTCTCCTATGAACTAACATAACAAAAAAGAATCATGTCTCATTGAGCCTCAAAGAATTACTGGAAAAACAAATCCTACCTGACATCACACTACAATCACAGACAGTGTTTTCTGACCTTGTGTGACACACCATGCCTCACCTGACTTCATTCTACCACTACAGACTGTGCCTCACCTGATTTCACACAACATCAACATACCATGTCTCATTTGACTTCACATACAGGACATGTCTCGACTGACTTCTCAGAACCACCACAGACCATGTCTCATCTGACTTCACAAAACCATAACATACCGTGTCTCACTTGACTTCACACAACCACCACAGATCATGTTTAAACTGACTCCACAAAACCTCCACAACCATACGTCATCTGAATTCACACAACCACCACAGACCATGCCTCATTTGACATCACACAACCATCACATACCATGTCTAACCTGACTCCACATAACCTCCACAAACAGTATCTCACCTGACTTCACACAACCATCACAAACCATGCATGACTCACTTGACTCCACAAATCCTCCACAAACCATATCTCACCTGACTTCACACAAACATCACAGACCATGCCTTATCTGACTTCACACAACCATCACAAACCATGCATGACTCACTTGACTCCACAAAAACTCCACAAACCATATCTCACCTGACTTCACACAAACATCACAGACCATGCCTCAACTGACTTCACACAACCATCACAGACCGTGTCTAATATGACTCCACAAAACCGCCACAAACATTATCTCACCTGACTTCACATCAATACCACAGACCATGTATGTTTTACCTGACTCCACACAAACCTCCACAAACCATACGTCACCTGAATTAACACAACCACCATAGACCATGTCTCACCTGAATTACTCAACCACTACAGACAATGTCCCACATGACCTCTCGTAATTCCTACAGACAATGTCTCAGCTGACTTCACAAAACCACAACAAACCATGCCTCATCTGACTTCACACGATCATCACAGACAATGCATGACTCACTTGACTCCACAAAACCTCCACAAACTATATCTCACCAGACTTCACAAAACCACCACAGACAATGCATAACTCACTTGACTCCACAAAAACTCCACAAACCATATCTCACCTGACTTCACACAAACATCACAGATCATGCCTCAACTGACTTCACACAACCATCACAGACCGTGTCTAATCTGACTCCACAAAACCGCCACAAACATTATCTCACCTGACTTCACATCAATACCACAGACCATGTATGTCTTACCTGATTCAACACAAACCTCCACAAACCATACGTCACCTGAATTAACACAACCACCATAGACCATGTCTCACCTGACTTACTCAACCACTACAGACAATGTCCCACATGACCTCTCGTAATTCCTACAGACAATGTCTCAGCTGACTTCACAAAGCCACAAAAAACCATGCCTCATCTGAACTCACACGACCATCACAGACAATGCATGACTTACTTGACTCCACAAAACCTCCACAAACTATATCTCACCTGACTTCACAAAACCACCACAGACAATGCATGACTCACTTGACTCCACAAAAACTCCACGAACCATATCTCACCTGACATCACACAAACATTACAGACCATGCCTCATCTGAATTCACACAACCATTACAGACAACGCATGACTCACCTGACTCCAAATAACCTCAAAACACCATATCTCACCTGAATTCACACAACCATCACAGAAAATGCATGACTCACCTGACTCCATAAAACTCGACAAACCATATCTCACTTGACTTCACACAACCACCACAGACAATGCATGACTCACTTGACTCCATAAAACTCGACAAACCATATCTTATCTGACTTCACACAAACATTACAGACTATGCATGATTCACCTGACTCCACAAAACCTCCACAAACCATATCTCACCTGAATTCAAACAAAACACCACAGACCATGCCTCATCTGACTTCACACAACCATCTCAGACCGTGTCTAACCTGACTCCACAAAACCGCCACAATCATTATCTCACCTGACTTCACATCAATACCACAGACCATGTATGTCTCATCGACTCAACACAAACCTCCACAAACCAAAACTCACCTGAATTCACACAACCACCACAGACAATGCATGACTCACTTGACTCCATAAAACTCGACAAACCATATCTTATCTGACTTCACACAACCATCACAGACTATGCATGATTCACCTGACTCCACAAAACCTCCACAAACCATATCTCACCTGAATTCAAACAAACCACCACAGACCATGCCTCATCTGACTTCACACAACCATCACAGACCGTGTCTAACCTTACTCCACAAAACCGCCACAATCATTATCTCACCTGACTTCACATCAATACCACAGACCATGTATGTCTCATCGACTCAACACAAACCTCCACAAACCAAAACTCACCTGAATTCAAACAAACCACCACAGACCATGCCTCATCTGACTTCACACAACCATCTCAGACCGTGTCTAACCTTACTCCACAAAACCGCCACAATCATTATCTCACCTGACTTCACATCAATACCACAGACCATGTATGTCTCATCGACTCAACACAAACCTCCACAAACCAAAACTCACCTGAATTCACACAACCACCACAGACAATGCATGACTCACTTGACTCCATAACACTCGACAAACCATATCTTATCTGACTTCACACAAACATTACACACTATGCATGATTCACCTGACTCCACAAAACCTCCACAAACCATATCTCACCTGAATTCAAACAAACCACCACAGACCATGCCTCATCTGACTTCACACAACCATCTCAGACCGTGTCTAACCTGACTCCACAAAACCGCCACAATCATTATCTCACCTGACTTCACATCAATACCACAGACCATGTATGTCTCATCGACTCAACACAAACCTCCACAAACCAAACGTCACCTGAATTCAAACAAACCACCACAGACCATGCCTCATCTGACTTCACACAACCATCTCAGACCATGTCTAACCTTACTCCACAAAACCGCCACAATCATTATCTCACCTGACTTCACATCAATACCACAGACCATGTATGTCTCATCGACTCAACACAAACCTCCACAAACCAAAACTCACCTGAATTCACACAACCACCACAGACAAAGCATGACTCACTTGACGTCAGCAAAACCTCCACAAATCATATCTCACTTGACTTCACACAACCACCACAGACAATGCATGACTCACTTGACTCCATAAAACTCGACAAACCATATCTTATCTGACTTCACACAAACATTACAGACTATGCATGATTCACCTGACTCCACAAAACCTCCACAAACCATATCTCACCTGAATTCAAACAAACCACCACAGACCATGCCTCATCTGACTTCACACAACCATCTCAGACCGTGTCTAACCTGACTCCACAAAACCGCCACAATCATTATCTCACCTGACTTCACATCAATACCACAGACCATGTATGTCTCATCGACTCAACACAAACCTCCACAAACCAAAACTCACCTGAATTCACACAACCACCACAGACAATGCATGACTCACTTGACTCCATAAAACTCGACAAACCATATCTCACCTGAATTCAAACAAACCACCACAGACCATGCCTCATCTGACTTCACACAACCATCTCAGACCGTGTCTAACCTGACTCCACAAAACCGCCACAATCATTATCTCACCTGACTTCACATCAATACCACAGACCATGTATGTCTCATCGACTCAACACAAACCTCCACAAACCAAAACTCACCTGAATTCACACAACCACCACAGACAATGCATGACTCACTTGACTCCATAAAACTCGACAAACCATATCTCACCTGAATTCAAACAAACCACCACAGACCATGCCTCATCTGACTTCACACAACCATCTCAGACCGTGTCTAACCTTACTCCACAAAACCGCCACAATCATTATCTCACCTGACTTCACATCAATACCACAGACCATGTATGTCTCATCGACTCAACACAAACCTCCACAAACCAAAACTCACCTGAATTCACACAACCACCACAGACAATGCATGACTCACTTGACTCCATAAAACTCGACAAACCATATCTTATCTGACTTCACACAAACATTACACACTATGCATGATTCACCTGACTCCACAAAACCTCCACAAACCATATCTCACCTGAATTCAAACAAACCACCACAGACCATGCCTCATCTGACTTCACACAACCATCTCAGACCGTGTCTAACCTGACTCCACAAAACCGCCACAATCATTATCTCACCTGACTTCACATCAATACCACAGACCATGTATGTCTCATCGACTCAACACAAACCTCCACAAACCAAAACTCACCTGAATTCACACAACCACCACAGACAATGCATGACTCACTTGACTTCATATAACTCGACAAACCATATCTCACCTGAATTCAAACAAACCACCACAGACCATGCCTCATCTGACTTCACACAACCATCTCAGATCGTGTCTAACCTTACTCCACAAAACCGCCACAATCATTATCTCACCTGACTTCACATCAATACCACAGACCATGTATGTCTCATCGACTCAACACCAACCTCCACAAACCAAAACTCACCTGAATTCACACAACCACCACAGACAATGCATGACTCACTTGACTCCATAAAACTCGACAAACCATATCTCACCTGAATTCAAACAAACCACCACAGACCATGCCTCATCTGACTTCACACAACCATCTCAGACCGTGTCTAACCTTACTCCACAAAACCGCCACAATCATTATCTCACCTGACTTCACATCAATACCACAGACCATGTATGTCTCATCGACTCAACACAAACCTCCACAAACCAAAACTCACCTGAATTCACACAACCACCACAGACAATGCATGACTCACTTGACGTCAGCAAAACCTCCACAAATCATATCTCACTTGACTTCACACAACCACCACAGACAATGCATGACTCACTTGACTCCATAAAACTCGACAAACCATATCTTATCTGACTTCACACAACCATCACAGACTATGCATGATTCACCTGACTCCACAAAACCTCCACAAACCATATCTCACCTGAATTCAAACAAACCACCACAGACCATGCCTCATCTGACTTCACACAACCATCTCAGACCGTGTCTAACCTGACTCCACAAAACCGCCACAATCATTATCTCACCTGACTTCACATCAATACCACAGACCATGTATGTCTCATCGACTCAACACAAACCTCCACAAACCAAAACTCACCTGAATTCACACAACCACCACAGACAATGCATGACTCACTTGACTCCATAAAACTCGACAAACCATATCTCACCTGAATTCAAACAAACCACCACAGACCATGCCTCATCTGACTTCACACAACCATCTCAGACCGTGTCTAACCTTACTCCACAAAACCGCCACAATCATTATCTCACCTGACTTCACATCAATACCACAGACCATGTATGTCTCATCGACTCAACACCAACCTCCACAAACCAAAACTCACCTGAATTCACACAACCACCACAGACAATGCATGACTCACTTGACTCCATAAAACTCGACAAACCATATCTTATCTGACTTCACACAAACATTACAAACTATGCATGATTCACCTGACTCCACAAAACCTCCACAAACCATATCTCACCTGAATTCAAACAAACCACCACAGACCATGCCTCATCTGACTTCACACAACCATCTCAGACCGTGTCTAACCTGACTCCACAAAACCGCCACAATCATTATCTCACCTGACTTCACATCAATACCACAGACCATGTATGTCTCATCGACTCAACACAAACCTCCACAAACCAAAACTCACCTGAATTCACACAACCACCACAGACAACGCATGACTCACTTGACGTCAGCAAAACCTCCACAAATCATATCTCACTTGACTTCACACAACCACCACAGACAATGCATGACTCACTTGACTCCATAAAACTCGACAAACCATATCTTATCTGACTTCACACAACCATCACAGACTATGCATGATTCACCTGACTCCACAAAACCTCCACAAACCATATCTCACCTGAATTCAAACAAACCACCACAGACCATGCCTCATCTGACTTCACACAACCATCTCAGACCGTGTCTAACCTGACTCCACAAAACCGCCACAATCATTATCTCACCTGACTTCACATCAATACCACAGACCATGTATGTCTCATCGACTCAACACCAACCTCCACAAACCAAAACTCACCTGAATTCAAACAAACCACCACAGACCATGCCTCATCTGACTTCACACAACCATCACAGACCGTGTCTAACCTGACTCCACAAAACCGCCACAATCATTATCTCACCTGACTTCACATCAATACCACAGACCATGTATGTCTCATCGACTCAACTCAAACCTCCACAAACCATAACTCGCCTGAATTAACACAACCACCACAGACAAAGCATGACTCACTTGACGTCAGCAAAACCTCCACAAATCATATCTCAGTTGACTTCACACAACCACCACAGACAATGCATGACTCACTTGACTCCATAAAACTCGACAAACCATATCTTATCTGACTTCACACAACCATCACAGACTATGCATAATTCACCTGACTCCACAAAACCTCCACAAACCATATCTCACCTGAATTCAAACAAACCACCACAGACCATGCCTCATCTGACTTCACACAACCATCTCAGACCGTGTCTAACCTGACTCCACAAAACCACCACAATCATTATCTCACGTAACTTCACATCAATACCACAGACCATGTATGTCTCATCGACTCAACACAAACCTCCACAAACCAAACGTCACCTGAATTCACACAACCACCAAAGACCATGTCTCACCTGACTAACTCAACCACAACAGACAATGTCTCACATGACCTCACGTAATTCCTACAGACAATGTCTCAGCTGACTTCACAAAGCCACAGCAAACCATGCCTCATCTGACTTCACACGACCACCACAGACCATGTCTCAACTGACTTACTTAACCACCACAGACAATGTCTCACATGACCTCACGTAATTCCTACAGACAATGTCTCAGCTGACTTCACAAAGCCACAACACACCATGCTTCATCTGACTTCACAGAACCACCACAGACCATGTCTCACCTGACTTACTCAACCACTACAGACAATGTCTCACATGACCTCACGTAATTCCTACAGTCAATGTCTCAGCTGACTTCACAAAGCCACAACAAACTATGCTTCATCTGACTTCACACGACCACCACAGACCATGTCTCACCTGACTTACTCAACCACTACAGACAATGTCTCACATGACCTCACGTAATTCCTACAGACAATGTCTCAGCTGAATTCACAAAGCCACAACAAACTATTCTTCATCTGACTTCACACGACAACCACAGACCATGTCTCACCTGACTTACTCAACCACTACAGACAATATCTCACATGACCTCACGTAATTCCTACAGACAATGTCTCAGCTGAATTCACAAAGCCACAACAAACCAATCTTCATCTGACTTCACACGACCACCACAGACCATGTCTCACCTGACTTACTCAACCACAACAGACCATGCCTCACCTGACTGCAAACAACCACCACAGACAATGCCTCACCTGACTTCCTACAATCAACGCATACTATGCCTCACCTGACTTCACAGAACCACAACAGACCATGTCTAACCTGACTTCCCACAACCAGCGCATACCAAACTCACCTGACTTCACACAACCACTACAGAATATGTCTCACGTGACTTCAAACAACCACCACGGACCATACCTCACATCATTTCATACAACCACTCCAGACCATGTCTCACCTGACTTCAAACAACCGCCACAGACCATTTCTCACCTGACTTCCTACAATCACTACAGAACATGTCTCACCTGACATCACACAACCACCACAGACCATGTCTCACCTGACTTCACAGTACCACCATAAACCTTGTCTCACCTGACATCACACAACCACCACAGACCATGTCTCACCTGACTTACTCAACCACTACAGACAATGTCTCACATGACCTCACGTAATTCCTACAGACAATGTCTCAGCTGACTTCACAAAGCCACAACAAACTATGCTTCATCTGACTTCACACGACCACCACAGACCATGTCTCACCTGACTAACTCAACCACTAAAGATATTGTCTCACATGACCTCACGTAATTCCTACAGACAATGTCTCAGCTGACTTCACAAAGCCACAAAAAACCATGGCTCATCTGACTTCACACGACCATCACAGACAATGCATGACTCACTTGACTCCACAAAACCTCCCCAAACCATATCTCACCTGACTTCACAAAACCACTACAGACAATGCATGACTCACTTGACTCCACAAAAACTCCACGAACCATATATCACCTGACATCACACAAACATTACAGACCATGCCTCATCTGAATTCACACAACCATTACAGACAACGAATGACTCACCTGACTCCAAATAACCTCCAAACACCATATCTCACCTGAATTCACACAACCATCACAGAAAATGCATGACTCACCTGACTCCACAAAACCTCCAAAAAACCATAACTTTCCTGAATTCACACAACCACCACAGACAAAGCATGACTCACTTGACGTCAGCAAAACCTCCACAAATCATATCTCACCTGAATTCACACAACCACCACAGACAATGCATGACTCACTTGACTCCATAAAACTCGACAAACCATATCTTATCTGACTTCACACAAACATTACAGACTATGCATGATTTACCTGACTCCACAAAACCTCCACAAACCATATCTCACCTGAATTCAAACAAACCACCACAGACCATGCCTCATCTGACTTCACACAACCATCTCAGACCGTGTCTAACCTTACTCCACAAAACCGCCACAATCATTATCTCACCTGACTTCACATCAATACCACAGAACATGTATGTCTCATCGACTCAACACAAACCTCCACAAACCAAACGTCACCTGAATTCACACAACCATCAAAGACCATGTCTCACCTGACTAACTCAACCACAACAGACAATGTCTCACATGACCTCACGTAATTCCTACAGACAATGTCTCAGCTGACTTCACAAAACCACAGCAAACCATGCCTCATCTGACTTCACACGACCACAACAGACCATGCCTCACCTGACTGAAAACAACCACCACAGACAATGCCTCACCTGACTTCCTACAATCAACGCATACTATGCCTCACCTGACTTCACAGAACCACAACAGACCATGTCTAACCTGACTTCCCACAACCAGCGCATACCAAACTCACCTGACTTCACACAACCACTACAGAATATGTCTCACCTGACTTCAAACAACCACCACGGACCATACCTCACATCATTTCATACAACCACTACAGACCATGTCTCACCTGACTTCAAACAACCGCCACAGATCATTTCTCACCTGACTTCCTACAACCACTACAGACCATGTCTCACCTGACATCACACAACCACCACAGACCATGTCTCACCTGACTTCACAGAACCACCATAAACCTTGTCTCACCTGACATCACACAACCACCACAGACCATGTCTCACCTGACTTACTCAACCACTACAGACAATGTCTCATATGACCTCACGTAATTCCTACAGAAAATGTCTCAGCTGACTTCACAAAGCCACAACAAACCCAGCTCATCTGACTTCACACGACCACCACAGACCATGTCTCACCTGACTAACTCAACCACTACAGACAATGTCTCACATGACCTCACGTAATTCCTACAGACAATTTCTCAGCTGAATTCACAAAGCCACAACAAACTATTCTTTATCTGACTTCACACGACCACCACAGACCATGTCTCACCTGACTTACTCAACCACTACAGACAATATCTCACATGACCTCACGTAATTCCTACAGACAATGTCCCAGCTGAATTCACAAAGCCACAACAAACCAATCTTCATCTGACTTCACACGACCACCACAGACCATGTCTCACCTGACTTACTCAACCACAACAGACCATGCCTCACCTGACTGCAAACAACCACCACAGACAATGGCTCACCTGACTTCCTACAATCAACGCATACTATGCCTCACCTGACTTCACAGAACCACAACAGACCATGTCTAACCTGACTTCCCACAACCAGCGCATACCAAACTCACCTGACTTCACACAACCACTACAGAATATGTCTCACCTGACTTCAAACAACCACCACGGACCATACCTCACATCACTTCATACAACCACTACAGACCATGTCTCACCTGACATCACACACCCACCACAGACCATTTCTCACCTGACTTCCTACAACCACTACAGACCATGTCTCACCTGACATCACAGAACCACCACAGACCATGTCTCACCTGACTTCACAGAACCACCATAAACCATGTCTCACCTGATTTCATACAACGATTACATACCAGGTCTCACCAGACATCACACAACCACCACAGACAATGCCTTACCTGATTTAACACAACCACTACAGACCTTGCCTCACCTGATTTAACACAACCATAACAGACAATGCCTCACCTGATTTAACACAACCACTACAGACCATGCCTCACCTGATTTAACACAACCACTACAGACCATGCCTCACCTGATTTAACACAACCGCCACAGACCATGCCTCACCTGACTTCACAGAACCACCATAAACCATGTCTCACCTGATTTCATACAATCATTACATACCAGGTCTCACCAGACATCACACAACCACCACAGACAATGCCTCGCCTGATTTAACACAACCACTACAGACCATGCCTCACCTGACTTGACACAACCACTACAGACCATGCCTCACCTGACTTCACATAACCACTACAGACAATGTTTCAACTGACTTTATACAACCACTACAGACCATGCCTCACCTGACTTGACACAACCACTACAGACCATGTCTCATCTTACATCACACAACCACCACGGTCTGTGGTGGTTTTGTGAAGTAAGGTGACTTCACCTACGGACCATGTCTCACCTTAATTCCCATACCGGCTATGGCTCACCTGACTTCACATACAGACCATGCCTCACCTGACTTCACATACAGACCCTGTCACACCTGACTTCACGTACAGACCATGTCTCATCTGGCCTCACAAACTCACCATGTCTCACCTTACTCATCATTGAGACCATGTCTCACCTGAATTCACATACAGACCATGCCTCACCTGATTTAACACAACCGCCACAGACCATGCCTCACCTGACTTCACAGAACCACCATAAACCATGTCTCACCTGATTTAATACAATCATTACATACCAGGTCTCACCAGACATCACACAACCACCACAGACAATGCCTCGCCTGATTTAACACAACCACTACAGACCATGCCTCACCTGACTTGACACAACCACTACAGACCATGCCTCACCTGACTTCACATAACCACTACAGACAATGTTTCAACTGACTTTATACAACCACTACAGACCATGCCTCACCTGACTTGACACAACCACTACAGACCATGCCTCACCTGACTTGACACAACCACTACAGGCCATGCCTCACCTGACTTCACATAACCACTACAGACCATGCTTCACCTGACTTCACATAACCACTACAGACCATGTCTCATCTTACATCACACAACCACCACGGTCTGTGGTGGTTTTGTGAAGTAAGGTGACTTCACCTACGGACCATGTCTCACCTTAATTCCCATACCGGCTATGGCTCACCTGACTTCACATACAGACCATGCCTCACCTGACTTCACATACAGACCCTGTCACACCTGACTTCACGTACAGACCATGTCTCATCTGGCCTCACAAACACACCATGTCTCACCTTACTCATCATTGAGACCATGTCTCACCTGAATTCACATACAGACCATGTCTCACCTGGTCTCAAAAACAGACCATGTCTCACCTTACTTATCATACAGACCATGTCTCAATTGACTTCACATAGACCATGTCTCACCTGGGCTCACAAACAGACCATGTCTCACCATACTTATCATACAGACCATGTCTCACCTGACTTCACAAACGAACCTCAGGAAATAAAAAAAATACCTTTTTGTGCCTTTCAACAAGTTTATAAAACTCGTAATAACAAAACATATAATGAATGGAATAATATTTTAACGAGTTCTAGCTTTCACACTACTGTTAAAAAGGGTGTTGATTTTGGTCTCTAGATGGCATTAGTATATGGTAAAGAAGGCTCAACCAAACGAAGAGCATTCTGACAAAAAAAAATGCAACGTG
Organism: Sipunculus nudus; assembly: GCA_026874595.1. Classification (NCBI taxonomy): domain Eukaryota; kingdom Metazoa; phylum Annelida; class Sipuncula; order Golfingiida; family Sipunculidae; genus Sipunculus; species Sipunculus nudus. The sequence goes on from CM049317.1 coordinate 56,466,143, forward strand.
GGTCAGTCGTAACAGTGTTCCCCTAACTCTGCCGATTTGGAGACAGAGACAGGCGTAAAGGATAGTACAAGCATGCTTAAAAGACCTTGTATTGTGATTTCACTTATTGCATCAGGGAAAAATACGTACCAATCACCCATGAAATTTTCATCCTTTCTCTGTCTGTCTGTCTGTCTGTCTGTTTGTCCCTCTCTCTCTCTCTCTCTCTCTCTCTCTCTCTCTCTCTCTCTCTCTCTCGCTTACCTTAAGTTAAAAAACATTTTTACATAGAGTTAAAAAGGAATGGTCGGATATAAGATCACTTTTTAATACTGTTCAGAAGAATAACGGGTATTCATACAGATAAATACGAGAAAATAAACGTATGTACCACAAGGGAAGAACATGCACGCTCTCTCCCTCCTTTCTCTCTCGCTCTCACTCCCTCACACATTCTCTCACTCTTTATCTCATTGTCTTACTCTCTCTTCAATTCTCTCTCTCACATACTCTCCCTCTCACACTATCTCACTCTGTCTCACTCTCTAATTCTCTTTCTCCCACTCTCTCATTCTCTCTTTCTCTCGCTCTCTCTCTCACATACTCTCCCTATCCCCCGCTCTCTATGATTCTTAACTCTTACGCACATAGGAGCGAAACATGAGTCAGTGCCAGATCAAAAGCACAGTGGCCATGGATAAAGTGTCTTTCTTTTTTTCTCTATAGGTGTAATGTTACATCAAATCATGCAAGTGATACGGCCATCCCCTCCCGCCTACCCGAGTGAGGCTGGCCGCAAATTGTAGGATGCGGCTAAACATCGCCCACTTCAAAGCCCTTCATTTAGTGGCTGTGTTGGTATATTTAAGGGCTTGCTCTAAACGGTGGGGGTTCCTTTTTAATTGTGTCTCAACCGCAGCCTGAGGCAATACAAATAAAAGTTTCTTTCCTATATAACCGTTTGTACCTCGGAAGCAAATGGGAGGTTTTTATGTCGGTGTTATAAGCTTGGCACGAGCCCCGTCAAGGCAGGAGTGCTTGGGAAAAAAAAGAACTTTTAAGTGTCTTTGGTTGCTGTTATTTATATACTCCTGTGTATAGGAAGTTTGGGATTTTTTCACGCATATCGCATATTTTTTTCACATATCGATTCTATCTAAGAGGTTCTCATCCTTTTCATGAGACAATTTTTGTTTTATGAACTTATTATCTGATGGTGTATAAATTAGGTTTTTTTTTTTACAAAATTTCTTCCTGAAATTCCTTTTGTAATGGCGATTTCATACGTATATGTATACCATATGATGTATATAGTTTGAAACAAGGAGAATTTTGACGTCAATAATGGAAGCACAAATTTCATGTTTTTTTGTCAAATTTGCTGAAGATCAATAAATTAAGTTGTTAAAGTTTTCAGTTTTGATAGACGTTACGTAGATGCATGATATACAGGTGCAACGATATGTAGGTACGACGATATATTTGCAAATACGTGTTTATGTTTATGGATATATATATATATATATGATTATGGATACACATATGTATGGTATGTATACATGTATGTATATGTATATATATATGTGTTTGAATTTTGTAATGAGTTGCAAAATGTTAACGTGCATATATCCTTGTACACGTTTGTATATGTTTGGAGAAATAAACATTAAAAAAAATTACACTATACAATATGATGTATAACATATCACAATATTTCACTATTTTGTAACAGTGAGATTTATAAAACAAATGGAATATATCTTGAATACATGTCATTTTATATTAAATGGACTGATTTTTTTTCAGTTTAACTTTGAAAAAAAGGTACAACGATATGTAAAATTACAGGTGACAAGTTTATGAATTCTATATTATTTTTTTTTCCATATGTGAAAAACTTATGATTTCATATTTGTTTTACCCCATGCAACAAACTTATAAAATTAACGCTAATTTAATCTTGTATGACCGGCTTAAGAATTACACAATATTATTTTACCACGAAACAAGTTAATGACTTTAAAACTAGTTTTACCAGTTAATGCATTGAACATTAGTTCTTCCATATATATCAAACTTTTCGGAAATTAACACTAGCTTTTACCACATATGACAGTTGTAAAAGAGTTAATACTTATTTAACATGAATGTGACATGTTTTTGCATCTTTAACATGAGATTTATCACATATGACTAGCAAATGCTATTAATGCTTGTTTTACCATTTATGACCATTAAGTTTGTGAATGTAACACTATATATAGTTTTAATATATGTGACGCCCCTTTTTGTTATACCATATATGGCATGAAAGCTTAAATATATACGCATGAACCTCTATTTTTACAGTATATATATAACGCTAATGAATTAAATGGTATCATGTGCTCTGAATTTACATTTTTTCAAGGTTGATCAGGAAATGGATTTCGCATCAGATATCTATATCCGGGCATTAATATAAACCGTAATTCGTTTATAAACAAAAACCTCGAAAACGACCTAAACCTGGGTTTCGCAATGCAAATTTAAACGAAGTTACATTATGTTGTATTTCAAGGGTTATATATATATATACATGTATATATATACCCTCAATAGTAATATTGCCGCCCGAGGCGTGGCATTTCAAAGGGTGTTTTTTTAGTATTCTGTCAAACATTGCTTTTCGTTATGAGTACATTTTTGTAGCAGCTGCAAATTTAATCAAATTGTTTAATCAGAACAAGCCTTATGGCATTACCCTCTCATATTACAAATCGTCAGTCATGCAGAGCGAATTTTCGTTTTATTCTTGTCGCATGCTGGGGTCATAAAGGATCCCCTCATATTCTTTCTAAACTTTACGGTAACCGACAGCAGATGGAGACACTACCAAATTATCCCAAAGAAGTATTCAGGCTTCGCTACTTGTGACACCCTTTTATTCCCAGAAGCTTTCTGACTGGCGTAAGGCCCCCTCCCACGTTGTAGGCCTATTGATCAGGTTCGGCCGTTAGATCTGCTCACAGCTAATTAATTTTTGGCCTTATTTTCCACAGATCAAAGCGATGTCACGTTTTTTTTCTTTCTTTCCACAGGTAGACCCATAGCTGTGTATGCCGCGTCCTAGGAGACTTCCGTTGCAGCAGACGACAATTTGATCGCCCAACTGGCATGGCGCCAAGATGCATGGGTTCGCCATCACATCAAATTTTCCTGATACCGCCAAAGCTAATTCAGTCTCCGGCTAAAGCAAACATGAGCTCACATCTTGGTTAAACAATCCCTTTGTATTTTGCCTGACTGTGTATCATATAACAACATTGATAACATATCACTTTTCACTCGGAAACACACCGTTAAATAGGCACCAAAACAGAAAATACTTTTACAAAATATTTACATATTTTATTCAAATAAATTATGAGACACTGTACAAAATTGCAACGGTTTCCTCAGACCTTCAATACACAAATACAATATTTTATATTTCATATATAGTATGTATATCTCTCTGTCCCTATATAAGACAATATATACAAACAACATAGAGGACCCGTACACACATACAGAAACACCAGTATAATATATTCAGAAAGGGGGCCTGCCTGCTTATGTGCTAAAAAGACCGTAGCGTACTTTGGGTGGAGCGAATCTCGCCCCGGCCTCACATACACAAACAACATCAAACAGTTTGGTTGGGGTGAGAATGGGAGCTCAGGGCAAGGGACGCGGCCAAGGCTAGCAGATCTAAAGCGTTAGATCTTTGATAATATATAGAGCTCCCCATCTCTCCGTGTGAATCGTTTCCCATACTGCCTACAAGCGTGGGTTAGTGCTATTTGCTACGTGAAGAAACTGATTTAGCATGGCTGTTTTTTTGCAAGTAAGTGACCTAGTAAATTCGCTTTGACAGAACTCTAGGTAAACTTTATATCCTTTAAACACCCCTTTTTAAATAACTCATATAATTGTGTTTATATATAGATCTGTCTCTCCTTTACTGATTTATAAAGCATCAAGCCTGAAAGTGAAAGATAACCTTATGTCTCAGAAAGATTCAACACGTGTTTTTTGAAAGGCAGGGAAAGTTTGTCTCATAAGTAGATACATTTATATATATATATATATATATATATATATATATATATATATATATATATATATATATGTGTATATATATATATATATATATCATAACAATTAACATGCTTTCATTAACTTGTGCACAATAAGCTTATTAGGGGGAGATCTTATCATGTGCATTAACATCTATCACATATAATTCAAAATTTCTGTATATCAGTAGAAATAAAATTAAAACACCTTTTTTTGGTGTATATCTTCTATTTTTCTTATCTACATTTTATTCACTTATAATAAGACGTCGGTAATATGTACCTTGTCCATAAGGATTATCCAGTAGTTTATGTACACTCTGCATGGTTATATAGATATCTGTTTCTTGTATTGATCACCATTCAATCTTTAAAAAAAACCGCAAGTGTGCAATGTATCATTTATCAAATAATCTTTGCTATTCCAAGACAGAATTGTCTTAATATATGAATTATTAATCAAGTTAATTGATTTTATTAATATGTAGCAGTTTCAGACCTCAATCTGGTCGTGGTATGGATCTTCCACATACTGTACCATGCAACATACAAGGTGGACTTGAACTGTCTATTTATGTAAAACAAAGTGTGACGTAACAAATGGTACATATAGACACTGTACCTACTTTATGAAACCAATACTTCACCTATATATGTGTGAAGGTTGTAATCTGTGCATACAGGCATGTAGCTGGTTGAATAAACATATACAAAACATTTAACTAATTATATATATATATATATATATATATATATATATATATATATATATATATATATATATATTGTTTCCTGGAAACCCCACAAGCTGAACTCTAATCACAAATAATTCCTGACATTGTTACATCTATTCCAAATATACAGAACAAAATTCACAGCCGTTGTAAATAAGAAATAATAATATATAACAAACATTCATAAACCGGTTGGTTATACCGTATATAGCAATAGCTATCAGTGAATATCTATAGATTTACATATATATACATCCCTATATATGCCATACACGGACAATATCTTGGGAAATATAAGATAAAAATGCACCCTGGTTTTCCGATAAAACCCTGATTAAATTACATGAATTATCTTTTTCAGGAAAATTCCTAAAACTCTCGTCCTATCAAACGTTAATTATTCAATTATATATACTAGTATATAATTTAATTAACATTCAAAGCATTATCACCGTCACCAATCCTTAACTACATGACTGATATACCCAAGGTTAATACGATAATGTATTTTCAGAATATTCCATATTTTAGGATGGCTTTAATACATGTTGCCTGATTAGGAGAAATAGACTTAAAATTACCAAAAAAACAAATCAGGTACGAGGAGGCTGTTTGAATTCTCACACGGAATTTCCCGATGGCGTAAACAAACAACTATTTGTACGGATGGACAAAGGATATTGAAGAACATGCGAAGTAAAGATCAGGAGTAGACGAAACACGAAGCAGTCTTCTTTATCGTTGACATCGGCAGGTGCTGAGAAGTACTTTATGGTGCTATTTACTTGAGGAGATCTACATGCTCAAAGCACGGTCCAAATAAAGTAAGATAACAGAAAATGATGATATCTCTAAAACATAATTTTCAGCGTCAGTATTTTCAGGTATCAAGTAAATTTGTGCAGATATCTAAATGGAACATATACTTAAATTCTTCAGCAATCCTTTCCTTTAAAAGAAAACTTTCCCCAAGATTACAGATAACAAATTTTCTCTATATGTGTTAGTTCAAGCTTGCATACACATTCGCTATAGCCTCCTGCAGCAGAACTTTATGAAGAAACTGCTAAAGTTAATGTAATTCATAGCTCCCAGGCTCCAAGCTGATAACAGAAATATTAGTCCCTGGAACTAGTGCAATGCCTTTTGTATGGCAAGCATAAGCTATCTGAAGGACAAATTATTTACATGTTTGTATAAAGACTAAAATAGTTAATTGAGGCAAAATTAAAGGGTGGATTGTAGGATGCAAATGAATGAATGCATGAATGAATGAATGAATGAATGAATGAATGAATGAATGAATGAATGAATGAATGAATGAATGAATGGTGCTGCTCATGATGTTGTTGATTATGATGATAATCACAATAATGATAATTTTAAAAAATTAATGCTGGTGATAGATTTAAAGAAAGCCAATAGCATACATTTTGGCCTACATATAAGCAAAAATATGGTGACCTCCAGTTTCCAAAACGATAACTTAGCATGTTTGAAAAAAAAAATCATATGGCAGACAAAAGTGAATAAACCTCTTACATAAGCAATGAGAAAAGAAATTACATGGATTTTCAGGTGAATTTAAAAAAAGTTTGGATAATAGAGCCTGCTGTTCTCGTAGTCCATTTTGCTGAAATGTCGTGCACATTTAGAGGAAATCTGCATCACATATCTAGATTTTTAATACATTCATTAGAGAGAAATAAAATGCTAAAGACCTGCCCAGGAAAATAAAAGTTTCGAAGGTGTACAAAAATTCGAAAAGGCTGAACATAGGAATGCTAATTTTCAGAATGAACAAACATAAAAATATTTAAAACAACCCAAGTGTTAAATAAGAAAAACTATAACCTAAACGAAATAAAGAAATTAATAAAGACACAGAGAGAAATTTAGGTATTTAAAAGTGCAATTCTACCTTTATGCAGTGAATGCATGCAGGCACCGGGAATTTTTTGGAAATATAAACGTATACCCACTATAATCGAATTATAATTTAAACCAAATTTAAACAATGATACGTTTGTGTCTATATATACGTTGATGACAAAAGTATCACGCTATACATGCGCTACTTTTTGGAACTGATCAGTAATTTTGAAACACAATGAATACAATTATTATGACATGACTTTTTCAGTGATAACTTTAACCAACGTATAGACTTAGACCCACATTTATTTCTAACATATGTTATTATATGAACAATTAATCGACTGATCGATGCATTTCTGGCAATGTATTAACTGTTACGTTACATATGTACCTCTATATGTGGATTTAATATAGGGGTATACATAATTTGTTTAATAAAAGCACCAAATAAGGAATATTCATTATCAGGTCATTTGGAAATATTCAGTCTGTTGTAGTATTTCACTAAAACCTGTAAAATTCGACCCTGTGTTACGGTTGGTGTCTGACACCGTGCCGTTCATATCATATTGGTTGTAGTGCGGAGTTTCACAAGCCCCGTATGAGTTAGTTAATCCATAGTCACCCATGCCAGAACAATCATTGTCTGCTACTTGCTGGCTGGCATATATCTGGGGTGGATTCAAACTGCTACTGTAATAATCCGACGTCTGGCCAGAGAATTCTTGAATATTTTGACAGCCATTGTTCACTCCGTATTGGTTGTACATCTGCGGAGAACATTCACTGCCGCTGTAACTGTTCGAGTAGCTCCCGTCATTTGCATATCCGTTGCTATGGCCCCGGTCATGTGACTCATCCGTGTAATTATAGCCCATAGAGGCTGTTTGATGTTGAACCAGCCTCGTTTGGAAATTTGCCTCGTAGTGTAAAGTACCTTGATTAGGGGTTTGTGGGTAACCGTTTGCATTTCCGCTTCCGCCAGTGACGTAATCCATATCGCTGGCGCCAACCATGTTTTGAGCGTTATACGAGTTCGAGGCTTGGTATTGAAAGTTTTGTTGAGAATAGGGCGAGGAGGACTGTTGGGAAATCCGGCTATTTGTGCACGAATACGTGTTTCCGTTATGGGAGTGTTTGTCCGGCCCTACGCCTAACCCTGGAGAAAACGTTCCCTGCGCTACCCCGGGGTTGTTCAGAGGTTGTGATGTCATCGAGGGCACCACCCCGACCTGAGGCGACTGACCATGCGGTGGGTAAGAGTACGGACTTCGAGTACGCCCCGTCGGGAGCGCGTGCGAGGTACTTGTGGAGACGCTGGAACATGGAGGCTGCAGCTGGGAATGGGTGGCGCCATCTCGCGGAGGATGAGGCTGAAGTGTGGGGGGCTGCGGTGTCACAGGAATACTAGAGCTACAAGTGTCACTGGAACTCACAGCCACCTCCGCATCACTCATTTTATCAAGGTCAAGGTCGTGTGGCAACTGGGGCAGCATTTGCTGGGTTTTTATGACATCATTACTAATAACAGGCGCCGATTTCTTCTGCCGTTTTCGGTTACTGGGCCGATTTACGGGCTTTAACTCGATTGGCTCCCCTATGTCTGTATCGATGTCCGGCTCGAGTTTTTCATTTTTACACTCCGTGTTTCGCGGGGGTGACTCCACCTTTTCTATATTATCCCCTGCCATTTCCTCTTTCTCTTCTATGTCTTTTTCCGGAGTGCAGGTTTTCAGGTCGTTTTCGTTGATCTCCATTCCGGAGTCGTGATCGTCCTTGACCTTGACCCTTTCCGGTGAACTTCCTTTTTCCTCCTCGTCATCGCTGGTTTCTTTGTCCTCTGTAGGGGTCGTGCTGTCCACCTTAGGGCTGCCAGGGGACATATTATCGTCCGACTTGCTGCCCTCTTGGTCGGAACCTATTTTTGACTGCGTTTGCCTCTTGTATTTCATCCTTCGGTTTTGAAACCATACTTTGACCTGTCTCTCGGTCAGATCCAAAGCCGCTGCAATCTCGATCCTGCGCGGACGACACAGGTACTTGTTGAAATGGAATTCTTTCTCCAGCTCCAATAGTTGTGTGTTGGTATAAGCCGTGCGAAGCCGCCTCGGCTGACCAGATGTAGCAGCGCTTGATCCATGGCCACCCGGATAAGCTGAAATGATAGAGGAAAAAAATTATTTAAGCGTTTATTAAAGGACACTGTAAACGTATTACATCAAAGGAGTTTCAGCAGTTTAAAAAAAAAATCTTCATGATTCCGGATTTTAGTACAGTCGTTTTGTAATATAACATTGATGTAATAACTGACTTGGAAAGCTGAATCTGACAACTTTTACGGTGGAAGTAAAATACATATGTATCGTTATATTAAAAATATTTCAATTTATATTATACATTTAGGCAGCATAAAATTTTGTGTCAATATTTTGCAACTGAAATTGAACATACTTTAAAATATGTTTTTTTAAGAATGATATATATACAAATACGGTATACTATAGGGTATACGCTATATTATTAAAAATATAATAAAATATGCCCATGCAGGTGATGAAAACGTGGTAGCAAATTTCAATTGGTAATGCTAGCTGATTAGGGATAGATTCATTGAAAGACATCAAAATTGCATATGTGGATAAAAATGTTAAAGGAATTCATTCAGGTGTTAAAATAACATGGGAAGGCAGATGGTGAAAAACCAAAAAAGCAAGACAGGGACTGAGGCCAGAGGACTTGTGAGAGACCGCCGGGCGCGCCGTGTGCGGGCTGTAGCCTTGTCAATCCGTATTAACTATGGCTATTCACGACAGCCGCCCTCCCCATGTGTGTAGGTATACCACCCTGAAGCAAACACGCGTTACCATGGTGATTGTCAAGATGTAACGGACAGAAAGCTACACCCGACCCGGCAACCTGATCAAGAGACTGTTACCTATCGCTGACTGGCCTGTATTAGAGACTGCCAGTTACAAAGGAATAAAATAGACAATATTATATATATTAATCATAATCATCCTCATTTCGCGACTTCCTTTCCTGATTCTTCAATATTTGTATATTCCACATTCTCTCCTCATCTGGGTATATATAATTATTATGTGTATTGCGTTTTTCAATGTGAATGTTTTTGCGTGAGAGATAGAGAGACAGAGAATGAGAGAGAAAGAGAGATAAAAAGAGAAATAAAAAGAGAGATAAATTAAGTAAGAGACGCAGAGAGACAGGGACAGAAAAAAATAGCTGAGTGATGCCAAGTGTATACCGATTACACGTTTTTTATTCGACTCTGATTTGTGGGATATTTGTTCATGTTTTCGTTTTGTTCTTTTTTCTCCACTATTCTTTAGAACTCTAAATAAAAAGTCTTCTATTAGATATTTGGCCATTAATTTATTAAATCTTATTAAAAGCGTTCTTTGGCATGTTACCAATGTGAATGAGGGAATCAAAAGTATTAGGAATCCCATGAAAGAATTTTTTTCTAATAATATAGTATAAACGCATCATCATTATCATCATCACCAGAATTATCATAATAATAACAATTTTCTTTATACAATTAAGGAAATTGATAATGGTTCAAAGTAATCATTTAAAAATACACGAGTTATTATCAATATATTAACGACACATTTTAAATATCTATCGGCCACTAGTATTTTATTTTTTTAACTAGTTTTACATATCCAATACTTCACAAAATATTTCACTAAATATTGATTAGCTATTTCGTAATTTGCATTTAGCTCTTAAGCACAGAAGACGAAAAATGCTTTTAACATGCAGGGTAGGTAAAAATTTGTCGTAGCAGACCATGTCCTTTTGTTATACCAATTGTCCAGGTCAAGGTCAGAAAATGTACAAACCAATTACATCTGACGGATAGTGACAGGCTGCATACGTCATGGCAAAATAGTCAGGCATGTAGGTCAAAGGTCACTTAGCCGTCGGAACCCAAGACCAGTTAACACAAGACTATGATTACTTACTAAGACTAACGGAAAAGAATGACCAATTTCACTTCAAAATTCATGAAAATCTATAGTCATAAGTCATGATTTTTGTCCGGAATAAATGTGTTATTATGACCATAAAGTACTAGTATATGTTATATGTTAATATATGTTATATAGAGTGGTATTTTGTCATTAAAATTAAACCCTAAAAACAGTTATTTAATGCTTAATATATGATACCATGTACTGTATAATAATTATTCTCTTAATTGAGTAGTCTATTATATAAAAAAGCTTAACTCATTTTTACGCATATTTAAAAAAATAAGATTAATTTTATATCCCCACGTATTGGGCGATTCTAACTGCTTGCATGTATGCATCGGTAACATGTCAAGTGTATAAACATATATCAATAAATTATATATATATATATATATATATATATATATATATAAAATCATGAACTTGTAAACCTGTGCAAGCATTAAATACAATAATGACGTGATGATGAACAGAAAAGGGAAATTTAAATGAGCACAAAACTAATTTATCCCTTTGGCTGTGATATTTTATACAATAATGTATTTAAATTCAAATATAATCAAACCCAATGTGTATAGTTATTTCATTAATATAACCCTCTTCAATCATGTGAATATTAACTTTTAATATTATTCAATAATGACGTACACACAGAACAAATACTTTGTTATGCAATAGATAACATAAATGACTTTTCAATTTCGTGAAAGCGCATGCATATGAACAATTACGGTAATTCATAAAAATAATAGGTTAGTTGTAAGTAATCTTAATATATCTTAATAAGAATGTTACCGCAAAATGTAAATTTAAGGTACAATAAAGGAATTTTATATGATCATTCTTTAAATTCAATTCTTATATTTATAATTAAAAATTTAAATTATGAAACACTTTAGGAATGATAAAAAAGTAATATATTGAAAGAATTATTTGTCAAATATAATGTATATTGTTTGTATATATAATATTTTGTATATTAATTATATATTAGTATATATATATATGTATATATATATATATATAAATACATAATATATTCGCTGAATAAATAGTAAAGTTTGATTCTTTTCTTAACTGACCCTTTTAGAAAATTAATGTTCTAATTAAAGTATAAAAACACAGGAAGTTCACAAGTCATTTAAAAGTAAGCTTTTTATATATTATATTAATTATATAATCCATAATTCGATTAGAATGATGCTTTCTTTAAATGTCAAGAACCTTAGTTTTGAAATAGACGGTGCCCAAATATAACTAGGTATTACAGTACATACCGTTTTCAGTATAGAAATATCACCCATGATGTCATATTTTTGATAATAACATTTATGTTTAAATATTTTTAAAGATAAATTTTAAAAAATGAAAACCTGAAAAATATATGATTGTTTGATACTTTATTCGGTTTATTAAGAATAAAATTAATAATCGGTCCCTGGATGTAATAAAGATGGGATACCATGTTTGTTGTAGATAAAGTTTCAAAACACCGGTTTTGGTTTGTGGTGTCTCTCACCAGATGGCGCCACAAGGTGATAAACCAGACTGCCCTCCGTTGCATTGACATCATATTGTTTATATACACGAAATATTCCGTCTAGTCCAAGTTCAAGGGCAAACATATACTATTCCTTCAAATTTAAGGGACTCTCTGACACGGAAATTGCTTTAGGCTTTGGGATTTGTATTTAACTTCAGATTTCCCTGTCTTATTTATTCTAATGATAATGTTTTTATTTTATCATTTTTCCAGTTTTACTAATGATTTTACTTTCCACTAGAGAGTGTTCCACATATGAATATCCATGAAAATTTTGAATCTTTTTCTATAATGACAGATCAGTTCCAAAAAAATTAAGTTGCAATGGATGATTGAGGCATAAGCCTTATTAAGTAGAATAAAAAAAATTTGCAAAATATTTGAGTAATTTATAAATATCAATATTTGAAAAAATTCTCAACGCAATTGATGAAGGTTAATGTCACTGATCACATGCTAAAACAACTACAATGACAAGCTGTGGATTGGTTGTTTAGTGTCATAAATATTCTGCCAAATAATTAACCAGATTAATTAATTAAGCCTTATAATGAAGAACCAGAAGGCTGCAAAATGAACATTTTTTATGTTATTTATGTTTTGTTATTTTTTGCTTTACATCTCATATTAGGCCTTTGGTCCCGAATTAACTTTAATATCAAACTGTGTGATAATATTTAAATTTAACAGAATAATTGTTAGATTTCAATGGGCACTGGAGGAATAGACTATAAAAAGCACAAACTTGGAACCTCTTTTTGTCTCGATTATTATGATTCCGTCGTATTTTGGTTACCAGCCTTGTATATGCTGATGACATGCCATAGACCGAGGGCCCGTATTGTAATCTACGCGGCCATCCCCGGGGCCCCCCAGCTCAAGATAGCGTGACTCACGCTCAACCGTCCCCTCCCCCCGGGAACACCGCCAGGCTAAACTGACCTCCCAACCGTATAACAACACGGGCCCCCTACTGCAACTCCATCCATTCCTCTTTCATTGTATATGCATATTCGTGTTTTTTTATGATTGAACTTATTTTTAATATATATATATATATATATATATATATATATATATATATATATATAGACACAGAGAGAGAGATAGAGAGAAAAGAAAGAAAGAAAGAAAGGGAGAAAGACAGTGACAGATAGACAAACAGGCAGATAGACAGAGAAACAGAGATAGGCAGACAAATGAATAAACAGACCCATCTGTAGTCCAACTTTATAATTTCAAAAACAGTTTTCGAGGATTTCAAAGTACTCTTCAGCCAACTATACAAATCTCACATGAAAAAAAGCGTGGCATGAATTTCTGAATCTTTGCATCTTCTCCTGTATCAAAACTTCCAACTGACTGGAAAACGCAATATAATTGTGGTTAAAGAAAGCTAAACATCGGGGTCAGTGCAAAAAGTGCAATGACCGCTTCAAAAATTCATGATGAAATGTTATGGCGTAGCCTAGTGGTAAGGGGGTTGGTTTACGGAGAGGAAGGTACCAGGTTCGAATCTCGCCAGTGTTTCAGTGGTATATAACTTAAGAAAATGTTATATATGATCACTTTCTTTCTGTGCAACCAACAGGCGAAAGATCTCTCCTTTAAAATACAGTGAACCCCATGTAATAAGACCACCTGTGGGACCAGCCAGAAGCGGTCTTAATTCGCACTTAGACTTATTAAATAGGCCTGATATTACCAATATGAATGTTATTTTTAATTCACTCGAGAATGGTCTTAATAGACAGGTCTTTCAAAGAGGTTCCACTGAATATTTAAATTCCTTGCTCAAGTTCATGAATTGATTTTTCCGGTGGCTGACACGTGAAGAGACAACGGTTGAAACACCGGACTGTATCCTTGACCTAATAAACAATAACTTAATTGTCTATCGTTATAAGTACGGAAGAATATGATGATAACATTCAATTGTTAACATCATACCTGAAGTTCGGCATAGATGCAGGAGATGATAGAAGTAAAAGTGAGCCTTTCATGTTTATTTTATTGTTATTTAATGTTTTAACAGATGTGTCTTTCGTATTTATCGATATGCCTGTTGAACGGCGCTATTGTGTCTTTGTGTTTCTGTGTGATATTTGTACGTTGAAGAAGACCACCGGTTGGAATTACCTGTGCCTAAGTGTGTGTGTGTTAGAGAGAGAGAGAGAGAGAGAGAGAGAGAGAGAGAGAAAGAGAGAGAGAGAGACAGAGAGAGGGAGAGGGAGAGGGAGAGAGAAAGAGATAGAGATCGAGAGAGACAGAAAGAGGGAGAGAGAAAGAGAGAGACGGACATAGAGAGAGAGAGAGAGAGAGAGAGAGAGAGAGAGAGAGAGAGAGAGAGAGATGGTCGAAAGATAGAGCCAGCAAGAATAATCATTTGTTAATGCTTGAAAGAAAATTCACCTTTTTTAACGACTGAAACATTGCTTTGATTTTGTTTCATCGCATCAAGTGAATGAATGTAAGAGGCTTTCTTATGAGGGGCAAGCAGTATTATTCTTCGTTAGCGGGTGGTATATTCCGCCGTTTTCCAGTGGCTGTCACCCGGGGCGCTGTCAGTCACACAAACATCAAACAAATCGGGGGGCTTACAGCCGCACTGCAAAAGCCTGAGGCAACCGAGCTTCAATATGGGGCCTAGTTTTATTGCAGAAATGATTCTATTGTCAAAAGATTGTGGCGCTGTGGGGACTCAGATGACTGACGTGTTTCTTGTGAAGAAATTATTCTAAGACCTTGAGGTGTCTGAGTTCTTCAAGTAAAATGCCAATATGTAATCAAAACTTGGCTTTCTTGACCTTCTTATTAAGAGAGCGATAAATCCTTTCCCCGCACTTCTTTACGTTGATATGTGGACCTGAGATGACTATTTTTCATCTGTGCATGCACGTTTGCATAAAAAGTAAATTACGAATTAAAGGAAACATATATAAAAAAAGACATAAGAAATAATTACAACGGTAATGGTCGTAATTTGCAGATAAACCTTAAGCATTCAGGCTTGACACAGAGTAATGTTTAAAGGTGGGTATATGTATGTATATGTGTGTGCATATGTGTCGACGTTAATTAGACATCGCCACAGTAAGTAAAATGAAGATGGGGTCCTTTGGGAGAATTCCCTAAATGAAGCCATATGAGAACATTTTCCCCAATTTATCATATGTATGAAGTTAAAAATATACTAAAACACAATCCAAATATCGTGCCTCTCATGTATACATTTCATATTTAAAGTAACCATTATTGTAACTGTTTTTACATTATCTAGTTTACATTTGAAAAAAAAGATTCGGACAATAATACAAAAAAGTTGCCCTCACTATATATATATATATATATATATATATATATATATATATATATATTATATATATATATATATATATATATATATATATATATATATATATATATATATATATATATATTGTTAAGGGCCTCGCGTACTGAGAGGGGCAACTTTGATAGACTACAAGGCCATCTCTATCTGTTCAGGATTGTCAAACTCCGTCCCCTTTTGTTATCTATAAGTATAGATAACGTCGCACAGATGCTATCTACAAGGGAAGGTCCAGCGTCCAGGCTGCGTTTATCCCGCCCGTCGGGCTTGCCTGAAGTGTAACGAGCTGTCAGCTCGACTGGGCCTGCTGGGGAAATCCCCTAGCCCGCTCAGCAGCTCGCCTCATGACATATCATAAAATATGTGAGCTTTCCCTGACAAGTTTCTTTATTAAATAGACGCCTAGCGTAAGACAACCTTTACAGTAGCCGGGGCCGTCTTAGAAGAAACATGATGTTGAGGAATTTGCCAAATGTAATAAAAATACCAGATAAAGTACTTCGATTCAACGAGAGAAGATTCAGAGACAAAAGACAGAGGATGCAGGAGCGAGTTTGACGAATTTGACGGATTTGCCCTAATCGGGTCTGGCATGCTTGTAGCTACCCAAGAAAGAAGCTCCTTCCAAATAAAATCAGCCTCTTATTTTTTGCCGACGATGAGCTTTCAATCGCGTCCTGCCATAGTAATCTAGACGATATTACAAAGCTTTGACAACAGCGAGCGTGACTGTCAGGGCGCTGCCTGATGGCCGGGGCCTTGTGACAAGCCCGCATTCAATTTGACACAAGGCTAGAAGATAAGGCGAAACAGCCATCTTGGGTTGCTTGCAAACAAATCCACTGCTTCACCGCCACTCGGCCCTCCTCGGATCGCTACAGGAACTCGGCCTAAATGGACCCGTGTAAAACACCATCCAACTTGCACAAAGACACTCCCTATATAAAAAAAAACTCCGCCACCTTTTTTGCCAGAACTGCTCGGGGATTTGGTATCTTTTAGTGGATATCGCCCAGGCTCATGGTGTAACATGAAACAACCTCAACTGACAACTTTCCCAATTTATTTTTTTTTCTACCAAAACAACATACAGTATATGTTACCTTGTAAATATAAAATGCATGGTCTTTATTGTTTTAGGTAACACATTTATAGAGATAATCATGATCGGGTGTGGTATAGGATGATTAATACGGTTTCAGTTTGTGGTTAGAGCACGAGGGCTGTAACGATGGAAAGATATCTTGGAGCGGAAAGGTTTAAGCAATGAATAATAAAGTCAACGAGTACATAGTTAGGGAAAGTCGGAAAAAGTTTGGTTCCATGGCTGTTAAAACCATCAGGTTAACCCTACAATCTTGTCCATAGACACTGCTTTTTCAGGAATTCTGCACGCACTTTGCCCGAAATTTCCTTAAAAGAAATAAGGTCTGTCAGATATTGCTACACGTGTTCGGTCTTAATGTTTTATCTGAGCACCAAACGAACTGTCTGCATGGTTTTCGCAAATATGTGCCGAACTCTGGAAATCATATGCTCATATTCAGAGGTTATATAAATCATATTTCTCATGCACGCCTCGTGTGTTGCCCACTTGCTGTTTTAATGTCATGTAGTGTGTATACATATCACTCTGAATATCGTAATTCAGTTCCACCCATAACGTCAGGGCCGTTCACTTTTGTTTCTGTTTGTTCGGTTTTGTATCTCATACGTATATAAACAAGCATGAACACTGACGATTTCTAAACCATATTCGTAGGCATAATATATATATATATATATATATATATATATATATATATATATATATATTATTGGGACCGAGGGTCTGTAAATTTAGTATATTTAGTCGATGAACTGAGTTTATTAGATTCATTGAGTAAACTAATATTATTTTTAAACGTAGCTTTGTTCCAATAAAGGCAACTTTAATATAACACTGACTCTCTAAACATTTTTTATTGTATGCTCACTCCCCTCTTGTCAAAAGAATATGTGATACAAATATAATCTGAAACTGCCATATAATGCATGTATGTTTGTCATATGTGTTGTACAGAAAGGGGAACAAAATATCCCATGACCCAGACATGGAATGGAAAATAGTATATATGTGTAAACTATGTACATACAATGATGTAAATATATTGGTATAGTTATATATGTATTTAAGAAACACTAGTCAGGTTCATGTATGTTTGATGCCAATGACAAAAAAAAATCTTTGCTAAATATGGGCCAATAATATAATTAAACGCAGTATTTTATTAGTTTTGAAACACGTGTCAAAATAACCATGCATTGTAGCACACGCCTATGTGTTTGCATACTCATGAATCCCTACTTCCCTTTATGATATCGAGAACACAAGCACGCTTTTAGTATAGACTGTGCACTATTTGTAAGGTATGATTTTCCGTGGCTCTGACAATATAGCCGGTCTTTGACGCACCAGGACGCCTGTAATTCCCCGGGGACCGCGTGCCAATTCGAGGCTATTGTCACTGGACACCGTGCTCACAAAGCGTGAGACAATAGGGGGGGGGGGGGGGGGGGAGCGTGACAGTACCCCCACTCGCTCATCGTAACAATAGGCATGTAATGGTATAAGTCATTGAAACTACCTTTGATATCAGTAGCTCATTTTCTATTTTTATCAGTAAATGATTCTGACTATCATTTGATTCATGACGGAATGACTTCAGAACAATTTAAGTTACCCTGCATCAATATAATGTAAAAATAACAAAAAACAATAAATTGATCATCATAACTAGGATTGATTAATTTTTATTTCTAATAGATTCGTAATAATATATCATTCATATTTATATAAAGGTGTTACAACATAAATGTTTACTGAAGATATAAAAGGACAACAAATTTAATGTAGTTTAAACGGCATTGTGCATTTGACAAAAATTAGTATTGATAGCAAAAACAAATGTTTGTCTGAAGTATTTGTGTTTTACAAAATGTGAATAACAAACATATTGGTGTATAATTATGGCATGCAATGTCGTCAACATTAAATCTAAGTACACTCATTGCATCTTTAAAAAAATATGATGTAAATATGGAAAGGAACATTGATTTAATAAAGCTTGTTTATGTCACTTAACCCTAGCAAGTCAAAGTGAATTTGATTTGAAGTTAAATATAATGTTGATCAATTTATCTCTTTCTCTCTTTAATTAATTTGAGCCTTAATATTTTTCTCTGCAAAGAATCACAAATGTGTTTTAAAATTGTAATAGCCCATTAAATATTTTATTAAATCGATACAAGTAACAGAAGAGCTTGAAGGTAAGGATTTAAATAAAATGAAACACAATTTATGCATTATATGAATTTTTTATTCTAGATTTATTAGTTTTTTTATCTATTATGAATGTGATTATCAAATCACAATCGTCTGTAATAAAATCAAAATCTATATATATAGAAATGCATTTATAACTATGTACGATAAAAAAAAGAAGAATTAATATCTAATCGTCATTAAAAATCATAAAAGTACGAACATTTCTTGCATTCATCTAACATTAAAAGCCACCGAAATAACAAATCAGTTCAATAAAATACCTGTTAAACTATCAGAGAACATTTCAAAACACATTCATTTAGATTACCTCTTGAAAGTTAGGGTTGTTATCGTTATTAATTTATATCAGGAAATTATGAAATAAATTGCAGATTACCGCTTATTAATACAGGCTTTACTCCCAAATTTATCAGGTTTCTGAATGTCATAATTGCATGCATGTATGTAAATGTGCTGAGAGGATTTAAGATGAGAGATGACATATCAGCAAGAACAGAGGAACTCCGGCGGAATGCGAAAGCGACATCTATCAAAATCGCATCAATAAAATTATGCCCAGATTCCATGGGCTCAGCAAGTGGCGCCTGTAACATGCATTTTACTATTTGATATCCTTATCTATAGCAGCTCAATCAAATACATTGGGCAGTATCTTTGGTTCCATCTACGGTCTATCTCAGTGAAATGTAAATGTGACAGAGCAACTTCTTTAGGAAAATCCAACAGGGATTCGCAATATTCATATTTAGATTTTTTCTTCTTTTTATTCCGTCAGTGCTGGGTCCTCGGAGGAAACCTACACGACACAAGTATGCCGGTAATGCATCATTTTGCAACGCCGTTACTGAAACTGACACTGAAATAGACAACAGGCTGGCGAACTGGGCTGGCACTGAATTGGAATTGACAACAATGGTCGCGCCATGGCGGAATGAACTCCCCGTAATTGACTAGGGGGGTTGGCAAATTTCAATAATAATTCCAGTGATAGCGCTCAGGCCCAGAGAATCAATACTCATTTCTAATATTAACAATTTTGCTTTCTCTCCCAGTATCGGAGAGAATGCCGCTAGCTGCTTCTCTCGCTATATATACGCTTAAATTTGTATCTGTTTATACCCGAGGGACATGTCAAATAAACTAAACCTTGTATTAATCTTTGTGAACAAAAACGCCGTCCACAATATGAATCAGCTGAAACTGTGCTATTTATATTCAGATCACCATTTCTTCTATTCATTTAATGTCTGACGTATTTGGATTACACATCCATTGAATGCTGACTATATATACAGTGCGGCTTTATTCTCGCCCGGTAAAAACTATCGTTTTAACCAGCATTGCAAATACAAAAAAATAAATTCTGCTTACATTTGTACATGCATTTGCATTATAATAAAGCTTATATTAGTATTCAGATACACCTGTGTCACAGTGTTACAATGTACATGTACGGTAACTATAAATAGCCATAACAATATCATCTTTTTTTGTGATAATAAACCCTCGTTTCTGACATGTATAGGCAATGTAAACGTAGGTAAAACACGAGTTTCAGAACAATGTGTTATATTTACACATGTATATGTTTGCCAGTTAGAATAATCAAAGAGATGTAATTTCGACAATAGAGCTGTAATTTCGAGTCTGTTATATGTGAATACTGCCGCAAATTATTGGAAGTCACGTTGACACATATGTGTATTTGAAGAGAGATCCAACCGCAGAGAGCAATATATTACGTGTTAACACATGTTAAAGATACAAAGAAACAAACACGCACACACACATTCAGAAGGGAATTTACAACAAAACAAATTATTGTACCTAATTGATGTTCAATAAACACCGTGAAATGTATCACATCATTATATTTTTGAGTAATAAATGTTTATCTCTCCGACAAAACAAATAATATATATATATATTTTACTGGTTATCGTATAATATATATATATATATATAGACTTAGGTATCAAATAACACACACATGTATGAACTCCCCGTAAATACATATATATATATATATATATATATATATATATATATATATATATATATGGCCTAGTGATGTATGCCAATAGAGATAAACGTTATTGTAACAGGGCATTGCCATGGGACTCAAATCGCAGTGCTTCTACAAAGGAAGCCCGTTAAATAATAGCTGCTACAACACAAGTATGCCGGCAGCCCTGGAGTGAAATATGTGTCTGGTGATGTCGATTGCACCGGGAGTCTATTTCATAGAGTGATTATGGCGGCATCTCGCGCCCTGAACTCGTAAAATAATCACCGGATAGCAGGACCCGTGTTCATTTCTGCCACCATAAAACTGACTCCTTGCCGGGGCGAGGAAGGCAGTGCTTAAGGAATGACTGATTGTCCGAGTTGCCTCCGACAAAAGCTCAATTTGCTCGGGTTGTGTAGGGAGCGCGGAGCTCGTAATTCTGGCGGCCATATGAGCGGTGAACATCCCGAACAATACAGACAAACCATTTGTTGGCGGCCATTCACAAAAACATGGCAAGATTGTAAATACTGCCGGCTTGCTGTTACTACAGCGCTAGAACCCGCCACACACCACGGTTAACAACACTTATCAACACGGAACACTCCTCTTGCAGAACTTGATCGGATTTACTAAACAATGTGTGATTATCTGCAGACTATTAACGGCCATGGCGGGCGGCTATATTTTAGACTAGGCCCGGCGCCTAGATCAAACTCATTTGCATTTAGGTGTAATAAACGGCGAATTGTCGATCTTGAAATATACACGACTAGTGAAATGTACACGGTCAGTAAAATGTACACGCTAGTGAAATGTACAGGGTCAGTGAAATGTACAGCATACCACAACCTGTCATGTCGGTTTCATTACGCCAGCTCGTTTACTTAGCTTTCTGCTGATCAGCGAAATAGGCATTGGCGCTATCAGCGAGCAACTGCGTGTCACAAGCTCTGAAGTGGTCACACTCGAGCCAGTGTTGACATGACACTGGGAGAATTGCTGTCCCTGCCAATAAGATCAATTCCTATATTTGCAATAGTGTGTCACAACCCATGAAAATGATTGCGATTTGATGAGCCAACAAGACGCAGCCAACACGATAGCGGCATTTAGTAAACAAACAGCGAACAGTCACACATTTATGGCATGATTCATGTAACATAGCTTCCTCATTGCTTTTTTTTTAAAGATTATATCGTAAAATTAATAAATTAACGATAAACTAAGTAAAATTTAATAAAGTAAAATAAAATACAGTCAAAGGTAATAAAATAATAACATATAATACAATAAAATATTATATTATATTATAATTTATTATTTAAAATTTATTATTTATTAATAACATATAATACAATAAAATATTATATTATATTATAATTTTTTTTATTTAAAATTTATTATCTGTATCACCTGGCTGTTGATAATGCATCCGAACAACCCCAAGCACAGCACCCCCCCCCCCCCCCCCCCCCCCGGTGACTTTCATCTCCTAAAACTTTATACAAAAGCTTATATTCCGAATTGAAAACTTGACGCTTGTTGTTTAGAAAGTTAACAAATTTATAACTTTTAGAATATTATTTGTCCATCAAATGTAATTATATTATACCAGAAAATGGCTGTACATAGGCCTAGATCTAGATGGATGACATCGGGGTGCATTCAGAAAAAAACATTGCTCAGAAAGTGATATGTCTATTCGGAATGTTTTTATCTTCTGTGATTGTGTATGGGCTGAATAGGAAGGAGTTTAAAACGCAAACCCTGCCAGAAAACAAAGCCCAAAAACTGGCCTTTGATGTGAAGGGTCAGTCATCAACTGATATCAGCGGGAGATCTGGCTATTGTGTTACTGTCAGACTGGTGTACGGGTTTCTATGAGCACGACACTTCATTATGTTGGTGCATATTTATGATTTGTGATGATAAATGGTACGTCATGTACCGTGTATGGTGCTGGGACAAACTGGCTGAATTGTTAATATACACAACACATTTCTATATTGAAACATCGAAATAATAGTTTTATTTTATCACTAGTATTTTAGGCGTTTTTTATTAATATGTATGTGTAATACCTCTATACTCGAACAATTCAATGTGCATCCTAAAACATACGTGTATATATATATATATATATATATATATATATATATATATATATATATATATATATATATATATATATATTAGTATAATACATGTATACCGAGACACTTGATCTGAGACATGTATAACATTTAACAAAAGTCCACAGCTATTTTTATCTTTTAATTTATTTTATTTTTTTTCCATGTAATTACTGAATAATATCTAATCAAGTTCTCCTTGGGACTTGTTATTTATACAAACAAGATAGATACATAGATAACCGTTTAAGTGTCACAAAAATGACATGTTAAGTTTTATATTATTAATACCTTTGTATATATGTATACAAAGTATACAGTTGTATATGTATACAGTTCTACTCGTGGACCGATTCTGTTATTTAATTGTATTTTAAGTGGATTCAGTTCCGTATTAGTATCTTATTTCTTATATGTATTGGAATAGAATTCATATGTCTTCATGAGGTATTTTAAATGTACTGATTATCTTAAAGCATGAACCTATTTCTCCTTGGTTTAATAACAATATGCACACCAAATATAAGTTATACATAATGTATTATAATAACTGTATATATCATTAAACAGGTATTGTCTCCGATAACGTATATCTCTGCAAACACTTTATTTATTCGCTCACAATCATCACTGAATGACATTAGTTATTTTGTTTCCATTAGCTATACACATGTAATTGTATTCATATTATCTCTAAACGTTTCACCATTACTAAATATAACAGGCACACACGCTAAAATGATTATATATAGCCTGCGTTGTGGTATATTTAATGCTGAGGGAATAAAAAAAATAATTACGAAAACATCTGCTCATTGTTAAGTCATTCCGTTGAACACCAAACACAAAGAGTGAATTATTAAATTTCACTGGCGGATTGCTGTATAAAAACAATAGGGGTATCATAAAACTACACAGGTTTGTAAAAATACATATTATTTGACAGGGGTGGAGCGTAAATGATACAAAATCCCGGCAGATTCTAGTGTTTTCCGGACGTGTCGGGGATGCCAGCGTTGTTGTTTTGGAAAATGTGATCGTGTGGGCCTTTTTGTTTTGTTATCCTACCTGCATGGCTGTAATGTTTTTTGACAGATCAAAGAGAGCTAGGAACACGGGTACACCAAGCAGGTGAGGTCCGGTGCATGTATGTGTATATATTTAGCAAAGGCATGGACGTCTCTCCGCCCCAGGTGCAATACTTGATGTTGTGAAATCCGAGTTGTGCTGACAAGGCGCGCCAAATTGAATTCATTTGGGCGCTGTGTTCCCTAGCAAGCGGCAAGATTCAACTATCCTTACGGACCAGCGACTCGGGCCGGCCGGGTCAACCTTATCCCAGCTGTTTAAACTTGGGTGGCCGCCCACCCACAGGGGCATTACCCTCTAACGGCAAAACCTCCCCTCCGAAATAAAAATTGGCAACGGTGATTTTTTTAAATTTAAATTATTACTCCATATATTTTCAATATTATATATGTTTCAGAAGAATAATACATTTAAGTGTAATAAAAATTAAAGTAATTTGTAATAGTGTAATTTAATATAATAAAATTGTTATACAATATAATATTATATAATATATTATAATATAATATAATATTATACATGTATAATATAATATGATATAATATAATATAATATACTATAATATAATATAATATAATATAATGTAATGTAATATAATATAAGATAATGTAATATAATATAATATTAAATAATATTAGATAACAGGTTACAATGATAAATAACACAATATTATATAATTTAATATTTTAATATTATAAAATATTATAAAATAGTATAAAATAGTATAAAACATAATAAAACATAATAATATAATATAATATTTTAAATTTCTACAAATAAGGAATAATGTTATTTAAATATTATTTTGATAACAGCTGTCTCCTCAATTGCATAATAATGATGCATATGATAGAGAAGAACAAAATCAAGAAGAAGAAGATGAAGAAGAAGATGATGATGGTGATGATGGAGATGAGTAGGAGTAGGAAGAGTAGGGGAAGAAGAGGGGAGAGGATCAGAAGATGGAGAGGAACAGGTTTTAGTATTTTGTGAAGAATGTTTGGTAAGAAAAGTGCTATCTAATTGAAAAAATATGGAATTCAAGTATACCTTATATTGTCTTTTTTTAACACCTTACCACCAGTTTCAAATATTTACCATAATCACTTTAGAATCCTCAGAGGGAAACCATGCAGTATACTGGGGCATTTAATGTTTTTAGATAAAAGATAAGAAAATGCATATATAGGTCATATGAATAAGTCACATCTAATAACAATTTAACATGACTATCATCGAAATTTATAGCTGATCACCATTGGTCAAATGATTTCAAATGATCTCAAAACTGGAATGCTCAATGAGAAAACATTATGTGGGCGTGAAAAATATATACATCCATATACAGATACAGATGTACAATTACATATAAAGTGTTGTTTTGATATTGTTCCGCAGTTTATGTTCATCAGATATGAAGCAAACAATATGTACAAACACATCGTTATTTATATATTCAAATATTTGGATAACAAAATAAAGTATACCAAGAACATATTTGTGAAAGTAATTTCGTATTGTTAACTCGAGATATGAACTTTTTATATATAATTTACAATGTTTCGATAACTTTATCAAATTAAGTATTACAAGCTGCACCCATTCGGGAAACAGAACCAACATTTTCTCAACCGAATGGCCATCTTCTGACGTCAATGTATACAGGTCTGACGTCATTGTGTACCTATAGCACCTATAACCCAAAGTAATAAACTTATAAAATAGCTTCAAGCAACTTGTAAACATTGTGTATCTCATCATGATAATGAATCTTTTTATGCGTTTATGCTTCAGTAATGATATCTAATCGATACTTGAAATTCTTCAGCTAGCTGCATATATATATGGATATATACCTGACAATTTTGGCATTGACAAACCAAGGATATATTAAACGTACATGCACATAATATTTATATATAGTACTACCAAATATGGAGTAAATATATTTCTACATAAGGCATTAAAGGCTTATGCCCCTTAAATGCTAACGTAAAGTATAGTTAACATATTGTTTTATTATTATTAAAGTTACACCTATGTATATACCGGTAGAATAAATGTCATCTTGTTGATTGAACAGTGTTTTAATTGCGATATCAAAGTAATTTAACACAGAAGTTTACATCATAAATATTTAATGTCAACAACCGAGTAGAATAAAACAAATCACTCTCTACATATTAAATCGTAAACTGGTCAGTTCATCTCACAAAATATGTTTTTATCTTCTCCAAATATATGATAAAGTTTTCACAGGGAGTACTGATCAAACCAAGTGAATACTTAGCTTAAAACCATCTAAAGTCAAGACTATTATATATAACATCAAAGATAATTACAGAGATGGTTTTCCTTTAAACATCCGTTCTCCAGGGAATAAATATTTCATGGGCGCAAAGTGCTGTTCTAATTATGCCCGCAGCGCGTTGGTCAATTTCGCAATGTGTCTCATATTATACTCGTAATGGTAGCAGACTTTCTGTTGGAATTGTGTGGCCATTTACTCTAAAGCCTTTAACCCAGTGTTACTTAAAGGGCTGAAATTATCACCACAGTTGTACCCGAGTCGTGGGAATTACAAAAGAATCAATATTACAACATGAATATAGAGTGTATGTATAGTTACATTTTTGCATGGTTTTAATAATTTTAGTTTTATTTTAGTTCTTTATACATTGCAGGCATAAAAAAGTTTAAATGTTAAAATGAAAACGTAAGTATTATAAATATATATATCATTTGAAATTTATATAAAACACAAAATGTATGTCATTAATATTATATTTTGTGTTTTCAGAAAGGTTTTAATAGAATTATTTATTATCATATTATTTTTAAAAATTATAATAAAAGATGTTTTATTTTATACTTAAAATAAACGATGGCAGAAAGTGAAACTCGTGTCAGGTAGAATATAGATAAAATTATTATTTATAATTGATACAATATATAGGGCCATATATTTACTGAAAAATAAATGGATAAAACCTGTGCATGCTTTTTCCAATATATAACATAATTTCCAGCGGTGATTATTTTAGATAGTATGTTGTTCTATAATAATTATATATATATATATATATATATATATATATATGTACACACACATCAATATATTATCTGCTCTGTTCTATATGCTGAGAGTGTCCTAAATGGTACTATTATCAGATCCATCAAATTAATATTTATCTGATAATTTTAAAAAGAAACGTGAGGATATTCCTGCGTTAACATAACCATTCATTATAGAAATTAATTTAATTGAGAAAATTTCATCTGATATGTGTTTGTTCTCATGAAATCGATTTACAGAATCTCACATTTACATCTATAGTTTAATTACCGCTCAATGTGCTTCTGAATCTGTATAACATTAAATTGAATAAATATAAGAACAATATCCACAAACTGTATTCTATAACTGTATAATATTTAGGTGACGTTTCCTCTGCTTTGTATGATAATTTGAAATATATTTCATAAGTTAATGTGCCATTTTATTACAATCTCTAGTTAATAACCATATAATCATAACAGCCGATATATAAGAAGTTCACATCGAACCAGGTACCGATGAATTTTACTATCAGATAAAAAGATCTGTAATAATATAATATAATATGATATGAATATAATATAATATAATATAATATAATTTAATATAATATTACATAGAATGATAAAAATATAAAATATAAATTAATATAATATAATATATAATAATAAAAATATAATTTAATTTAATATAATATTATTTAGAAAAATATAATAATAAAATACAATATAATGTAATATAATATAAAATAAAATAAATAAATCAGACAAAACAAAACAAAATAAAATAAAATAAAATAATATGATACAATATAATATAATATGAAAATATATTATATAGAATAATTAAAATATAATAAAATATAACATGAAATAATATAGAAATAATAAGCGTTCTTTGATATTATTTATGATTTTATTTTTAACAATAAATTTGAATGTATGTTCTTCGTTTAACGGAGGTTAAAAGATAAATCAATCAGTCAATTAATGGAAAAATAAAGTTTCTATAAAAATAATCAAGCTAACACTGAGAAAATCCTCTTAAAATTAGCTTCATTAGTACGAAGAAAATTATATGCGTATAGAAGTCAAATATAGAAGGCAAAATGTAGGTAATTCTCACAGTATATATTCTAATTGATTAAACATAAGTAATACAAATTTTCGTATACACACACAAATTAATAATTCCTAAATTCTCAAATTCGACATTTCTGCAGATTTCTTCGATAAACCGTCTCGTCTGATTATGATATACATTCCGATTGGTACAGGCGTTAAAAAGGAGGGTAATATATCAATGTTATATATTTTTGTTATATAGTTTGTTAAGTAACATTTGATTCTGTCATAAATCCACCTGAAATGTCGCATATATGCTCTGTCTTTATATGCAAACTAGTATTTAAATAAACATATTATTAACCTTAAATTCACATGGTTCACCATGCACATACTGCAGTTAAATTTTGTTCAAATTTATATGTATATATATCATATAGAATAAATAATTCGTATAATTGATATTGTATTTTATGAAATCAAATTAACATAATTATGACATTAAATAAGGCACATAGATTTATATATATATATATATATATATATATATATAAATATATAAAAAAATATATATGATATCATGCAGAATAGTATTTGTTATATATTTTATAAAGTCATGGGAACAGATAATAGATAATAACATATGTTAAACATGTTTTGTTTGCTTTTTCTCATAACATAACTATACGTGAAATATATCGGATATTAATAACGGATATCAATATATATATATATATATATAAGTAATATGTGGACTACTTTTTCTCTGCATGCTATCTTGACCCCTGGTGACCTTATTGACCTCGGATTCGTTTTCTGATACTTATTTCAATTCCTATATACATTCGTCTCATGAGGATAATACTTTATTATAGCTCAATATAAGCATGAAGGTTAAAGATACCCTTGGCTTATCCATGGATGTCACATCTTTTGAGTAGATAATCAAAGTTTAATCCCTATTTTTTGTAATAATTCTTGTAGTTTTGAATAATTCATGACGCCTCTACTTCTGTATCCACAAACATTATTAACACAATATTCTCCAACAAGGATATGAAATAAGTCAATGAAATAAGATATAAACTAATATATGATGTATACAATTATAAAATATTGCATGATATTTATGATGTAACGTTTACATATGAATTAAAAGAAAACGGTAACCCATCTCTCTCTCCCTCTCTCTCTCTCTATCTCTCTCTCTCTCTCTCTCTCTCTCTCTATAAATATATATATATATATAGTTATTTATTTATTTATAACATTGGAATCAATGATATAACCTCATAACATTGGATGTCATATGACAGTCACGTGATGGTATAGTTAAAATGAATTTACATTTATAAAGGGTAAGGGGCTATATACAAAAAGGTCAGGCATATATAAAAATAATAAACAAAATTGTCAATTTAATCGTTCATGCAATTAAGAGTCCTTGGTTTGGAGACTTTGACTTTTTCTATCTTTGAAAGAGAGAGAGAGAGAGAGAGAGAGAGAGAGAGAGAGAGAGAGAGAGAGAGAGAGAGCTTGAAATGATATAGCACTTTCTTCACATAATTTATTTTTGTTATTTATGTTAACGCTGCATACGTACATACACTTTATCTGACCAAAGAAAAAAATTCTTTAACACACACAGTTTGATAAAATTAGTATCAGATACATATACTGCATACATTTAATACAATATGTAACATTTACAGTGAGCATTTATTTTTGTTTATGTGTCGTGAAAATTATTTTTTTTTCTTTGATCACAAAGATGTTAAGCAAGGCCACCATTGAAATAGAGAGTTCCACATAGTCACAACTAAACGAACATACATATATAGTCTACGGAAATAAAATATATGTAAAGAAATATTTAACCCTTGAAGATATAAAGCTACAGATGTTTATGTTTATTTGATATGATCCAGATATATTTTTACTGCTTAAACCAGGTTGCATGAATCATATATGTTGAATTTTAAATATTCATTATGATAATTTAACCCATGGAATGTTAAATATACAATTTTTAAGTTTTCACAATTAACGGCTTGTTTTTTTTTTATAAACACCGAAAACTGCAAAATATATACGCAGATATATATGTAAGTGGAAGCTCTGTTTAATAATTTGCTAAATATAGTAACAATTAAGTGTAAGAGGTTCTTCTTCCAGACACGATTAATGTACACCAATAAACGTATGGACTGTTTGCTTCACTTTAAGCTAAAACGCTGACATCCACACTGTGTATATACCCACATGAAATTCTACTTTGGTCAACCAAATACTATCCAGTTTAAATGGAGTTAACTTAGCCAAATTCTCGTATATTTGTATAATAAAGAGTGCAGGTATAGACCCATATATGTACAAGCAACTTAGA
This sequence comes from Sipunculus nudus, assembly GCA_026874595.1. NCBI lineage: Eukaryota > Metazoa > Annelida > Sipuncula > Golfingiida > Sipunculidae > Sipunculus > Sipunculus nudus. The sequence continues at coordinate 56,496,801 of CM049317.1, forward strand.
TTTCATCAAATTACTTTCTTCAACCATGGTCAGATAATATCGAGGAAAGTGAAATTAAATTGTGTAATGAATTAGGTCTCTCACAGTTACTAAATGTCAATATAATATAATTTAATACCTCTTTGTTCTTAAACATTCTGTCTACAGTGGAGTCAACCTTGGTAACTTAACCCTGAGCCTTAAAACATGCACTGGAGCCGAGAGCCTTTATTATGCCTTATTTATAGGTATATTTCAATTACATTACCATGGTAATTTGCACATGGCAGTGCGTGAAACTATCGCAAAATTTACCTTATGTATACATGTACGTTGCCCATGTCCCAGTAACGGTGCATGCAGACACTACCAATGTTTCCTCAAGTCTTCCTAAATGGCGGACTCCATTACGGGATGTAGGTAAATGGGTATACATCACAGGTCGCATGGCGTCGACATCATATGTGATAAATTAATAGCCCTATATCAAACTTTTCCGTCCCCTTTGTGTAGCTATAGATGCAGCCACGTTGTCCTAAGTGCTCGGCTCTTTAAGGCGAGCTTGCATGTAAACGCACTCTAGGACCCGTCCGACTCGTCGAGTCCGCCATCCAGATCCGCTGGCGAACGTAAACACAACACAATAACAGCTAGCTAGCACCCTCCTTACGACGGCTTGGTGTTAACAGCAGATTAAGACAGGTTTCTGATAGATTATGGCCTATAAAAAACGAGTGAGGTATTCAAGTTCAACCATTTTAGCTCTTAATGGCGGTTTGATGACACCCGGCGTTCGGCCGGGGGGCCCGCCGGGCGTGAAGTTTTTGGGAGGGCTGCGGCCTTGTATATGGCAACTGTTTGCCTCGATGTGACGGGGTAATACACAACAAGTATGATGATTTAGGACTTGGAGTGCCGGGGTCAGGTACCTCATGTCAAAAAGTGCTAGGACTAAAACAAATGACCATGCTTAATTGGAGCGCGGTCCGCTGGGTGTTATGTTACGGGGCCTGTCAACATCCACTTGCTCGCAATACAAATCACACACTTACCTAAACCGCTGCCGTTTAGACTTGGTAACTGCTGTTGCGATTTCTTAGTGTTTTTCTTCTCCCTCATCCAGGGGTACTGGGGCACAGCCAAGCCCGAGGGGTGGGAGACAGCTTTGCCCACCCCCACGGGGGTCTGAAAGTCCGGAGGCCCGGGGGCCAGCGTCTGGCAGTAGGGGGGAACACGAGCGGAGGCTCCCGGGTTGATTGATGAGCCAGTGTAGTGGTCGTTGATGTGGGGAATGTTGGTCATAAATTCTGGGATACATGTTTCGCCGCCGTAGTACAGGGCTTCCCTCGCCGCTTCCATGCCTATGCCTTGGAACCTTAAATCTCAACACTTTCTTTATCCAAATTTGCCAATTATGCGATATTTTTCCTGTGACATTGTCCGGCGGGGTACATTTCTCACATAAAACTGCTCCACGACTCTAATGATTTGTGCTTAGCCGAATGCAACCATCGCTGTCGAGTCATGTGACGCGCGCTCCGCCAATCAGCTGCTAAAGGCTTCTCTATCTAAATTTCTCTGGGGCATTTCAAAGACGCCTCTTCCCAATCGGCCAAATTGGTCATTTGTGGTTTGTAAACTTGCTGCGGCGCCTGTAAGAAACGAAAAGAAATGTGTTGGAAATGCCTACCAAGACCGTCATAGCCACTATAAACACACACTAGACACAATTGATGGAGTCCCGTTTAACCCAATGACCGTAGCATCTTGGTCTGTCTTTACCCGCCGTCATTAGCGATCATAATACAGTTATTTTTCATGACTTGTCAAATGGCCTGACACACAAACAAATCACCTTGTCCTTAACCCCCCTAAACAAGACGGGCGGCCATCCTGGAATACTTTAGTTTAATAATAGCAGCGTTGTATATAACGTGTACCAGACACTCTCATAAATGGAAGTGTATGTTATGTTCTGAGTGATAGTGAAAAGTTAACGGAACAACGGCGTTGCTATGTGCGGTTTTTCCGTTTTATAATTCGCAAAGTTTCTTGTCAAGTGGGAGATTATCCAACTAGGCGCCCTCGCAGAGACATAACTAGTTTAATAATCATCACCAAAAAGAAAGAACAGACTACAATCTGGAGGTTGATATTACTGCAAGCGACTGAGACTGAGATAGTCATAGAATGTATAACAGGATATAAAAAGTGTCACTATTTTACAGTAAATTTGTGACATTTCAAGCTAGCTGAAGAAAAAATAACACACCAGATATCTATGGACTGTAAGTTTTCTTTCAAAAGATGTTGAATGCCATATATACTGAGGAACGCGAATGGGTCTCCTGGAGGGAAGTTGCTGTTCAAGCAAATCTGTATGTATAACAGTTTTTTACATCACTAATATGAAGCATATATTTACGGACAAGTACCTTTGCAATAAATCATGTGGAGATATTTTTAAAAATAAATTTTGCACTAAACAAATCATCTTTTATATAGAGCATATAGACATGGATGGACTGTGCTAGACTTTAAAGAAAACTGATTCATGATATAAATATAACGGGTTACCGGTAATGTAATCCGATATTTACCTTTCTAAATAATGCCGTGGACAAAGACATGTAACTGTATGGCAAAAACAACAACAACGTGATTTTTCCGATTTTTGCGGGTATTCCTGGGATATATGCCATAATAAATGTCTAAGTTTGCTTCATACTTCATATATGATATCCTATACTCATCAATCATTATATATATTTATTGTTAACCTTGAAATATCTGCTCATTTATCTATATTATTAAAAATAGGCTTTTTCACATATAAATAACTCATACATCCTTTGGCAGCATCATGTTTTTTTATAATATTCTATTCTAATGACTGCACGTGATTTAACATACATACATATCACGCTACATTGTTAAACAGGCAACTGCTTGCATGCATCCGTTTAACATTTTCAATGACATGCATAAATGCATTAAAATATGTAGCCGTACTTTTGCATGTATTTATGTATATGTCAATATATATATATATATATATATATATATATATATATATATATATATATATGTTGCTTTTTCAATTAACATGTTTTTATGTAAAATTCACATCATGTTTGGCTGCGATATAACCACACACTATATATATATATATATCGCACTATATATATATATATATATATATATATATATATATATATTGAGAGAGAGAGAGAGAGGCAGAGAGACAGAGACAGAGAGATTTAAGAATAGCCATGCTGGTTCATTGTTTATAGATGGAAAGAGTATACACAGAAAAGTCGGTTCAATATCCTACTGGCAGTGAACCGACTTTTCTGTGTATACTTTCTGTATATATTGCTGGTTATATAGAAACAATATCAAAATACCTACAAACGTCGATACATCCGAATCTTTTCCCGCGCGCGTAGGCAATAAAATAGTATTTAACCATCCCGCCCAGGTTGATTGCATTATAGGAGATGACTTGTGTCCATCCCATTTTTAAGTGACCAATAGCAGTGGTCTCTATTCACGTTAAGACATTGACCAGACCCGCTGAGAAAGTTCCGCTTGACCACGCTATGGTAATGTTACATAATGTACAACCCTCCCACTGCATTCACTGTGTATATTGGTGTCTGTATGCAAATTCTGATAGTGCTTAAGAACGTTTTATTACATGGTTCTGTTTCCACTTAAAGTGCCCCTGTGTCTGTCTGAAGAGTCAGTCTCTCTCTCTCTCTCTCTCTCTCTCTCTCTCTCTCTCTCTCTCTCTCTCTCTCTCTCTCTCTCTCTCTCTCTCTCTCGTAAATATACAATAGTAATACGTGCCAGAGCTTTTCAAGTGTAAGTTTAATTAATTAAATATTATATGCATTCCCTTGTCAGTTGTGTTATTTTCTCGTGAAAAATGTAAATAACTTTCAATAAAGTAAACTTATTTTGGAAAAAATATCAAAATTTAACTTGCTTTGAAAGTATGATACTAGAAAGCTACAAATAATTGTTTATGTGAATATATTAATTGACAGTGAAGAAATAATAAGTATTTGAAAACACGAAACTCGAAAAATGGAGTATCATTTAAAGGTTTAAATTATTCATTGAGTGATCTACTTTACCTGCGGAACTCACTGAACGTTCTGTAAATGCTTTCCTGTTAAAAATTTGGTTATATTATTATTATTATTATTATTATTATTATTATTATTATTATTATTATTATTATTATTATTATTATCATTATTATTATAATTGTTGCTGTTGTTGTTATTTTTAATGATCATTTTGGGAAGTTACAGCAATATAAAATTTTATCAACCTTTTCGAATTTTGCATAGTCCCAAGATATAATAATATTAAACATTAATATATTAATTACCAGAAGAATGTAATATACACTTGGTTTTCCTCTTAGGAAGGATTTGATAGTGCATGTATGATGTGTAGTAACACTATCATATAACTTATTACGACTGTTATCAAGATCAGTGTATGGAAACCCCCTGTGCCTGAGAGGGTATGATTAATTTGCCGACACCTCGCTTCGGACGCTATGACAACATCCATCATTAGTGTATCACCTTGCAAGATGTACCGCCAGTTTAATCCCTAGTGGCTGTCGACAGATCCCAAAACCAAGACCTCTGCACGCTTGGGTGTCAGAAGCTGCGCCTGGACTTGCTGTGCAGTTTCATGTCCGGGCCACACAACATGAAAACTATACACAGCACGACTTGACCGCCAACACTTCCGGAAGTTTAAGGGAGCCAAACGGAAATCGTCTGCTTTCTGCATTTTGACGTTGAACGCGAATGGAAACATATACATTGATATATTTTTGGGAGTGTTAGGTCGTCAACTTTGATTTATAAGGATGTTTCATACTTGTTTTCATATGCTTTCGGATTACTATACAGTGAAATGCTGCCCAGGCAATGATACACACGGATATTTGCCCAGAACATTTTCTTCAAATCACCAAGGAAAAAAAACTGTATACAGTGTGGTCAGTGATAACTACCTAAAAGGAAATTAAGAGAATTTCTCCTCTTGATAAATGTTATAAGAAAAGCCTGCGATTGATATAAGCGGGATTTATGTTGGGAGAGACTGTATACGCTGCTGGACAAACACGGATACTGCACTGTATATATAACCCAGCATATATGTAGTTGGATAGATATATGTGTATATGAAAATTTCACTTTCTTTTACCAAAATAATTATTATTGTGTCGTCATTAAGATTAAGATAAGCGACAATAACATTGAAGGCATTGAAATAGGAATCTAAAATTCCATTTATTTATAATAGCAATTTAAAACGAAGAAATATTAAAAAGATTTCTCTTCAAAATTAATGGAAACTTACCTGGCTACCAGCAAATTTCCAATGAACATTTATTTGTCAAGTGGTATCGAAAACACACAAATAGTAAGCGGTTTTGCTACCCAACGTTCACTATATATTATAAGGAAAATGTTTCAAACAAAAAATAGATTTTGTAATTAGCAGTTTATCCATTAAGCGATTCGTTTATGCCAATTTTCTTAAATTTTATCTTTGTTATTATTCTCTGTCATATGTTTACCCAAGATAGCTATTCATCATATGAAAATATCAAGCTGTTATATTTAATGATATATTACATGCCGTGACGCAATCCGAATCACTATGACGTATGTATAACCAAGACCCTTTCCCTTAGACCTGCAAAATAAATTAGGCGTAAACTTTGGTTAATGTCCCAGGTCTTTTAAATTATCCATACATCGAAAAATATATATGTGTATTGTATATTATATGACGTATATACAAACACATAGGCCATAACCCAACAAAGTTCATATGTGAGGCATAAACTCAATTTTTTTTTCAAAAGCGCGCATGTATCTTAAATGATCCATTAATAATATGAGTATAATATATAATAACGAGTTTTCAAGATATAAATTAAACCTTTAATCTATTTCAATTATAAGAATTTTAACTTTTTATTAATATCTCTTATATTTAGCGATTGAGTGCTGAATCAAACTATTTTTTTTATAAATTGTATAAAACAAATCGTAATTTCATTATCCAGATTCAGCCTCAAACCTCAAACTTTATTATAGTAATTTTATATTTTATTAAACTTAATTATATTATATCTCTTTAAATGACTTTTTTATCAGAGATAACTAACACACTTTAATATTTGTTTTTCAATACGGCAAAATAAAGGAAGTACCATAATTATTAAAAATAATATTAAAACTTAACAAAAAAAGTTTTAACAACTATACTAGCCAATTCCCGACCGAGAGAGGCTGGTATGATCATTATAAAAACACATGAGACCGCAGAACTTTCCCAGTGGTCAGGTTTGTAGTTTTGTACCGTTATGCGAGGTCCCAAGTTAAACCTTTAAGGATGCCGCCTTGTCCAGCATCACGGTCAGCTAAGGGAGACCACCCGCATGTTATTGACAGCTGGACCACGGGCGTCCTAGGTGTCACAAAACAACCCCCGGGCGTATAGACAGGTCAGTGCTTCCATCCTATACCTATAATCCTCTATACTAGGTTTGATTAATGATTGCATGTCACTTGTGTTTACTCATTTATAACTCGCTCTTGATAGATGGATAAATAGTGTAAATTTATATATATATATTAATTGATTAAGTATTTCCACCCTGAAGAATATAAAATATATTTGTGTCGGTTTTTGTTTCAGACATAAAGGGCAAGTGTATTGCTAAGAATATATATATATATATATATATATATATATATATATATGTATATATATATATATATATATACACATACATACATACATATATATCTGTGTATGTATGTATTTATGTGTATGTGTAACTATTTATATAACTATATACATATGTGTGTTCGCACATTTTTATTATATGTGCTAATATATATGTATATAAAACATATATAACTATATATATATACACAAAATAAGGTATATATTTATATATACGTGTATATATTACTGCATATGATATTTCATTTTAACCTATATCAAAATCCATGGTTATTAAGAATTATATATATATATATATATATATATATAATATATATATATATATATATATATATATATATATATATATATATATCATGAAAGGATGTGTCGCAAACGAACTAAAGGCCAATTCACATAAAGTTATTGATATATTCACAATAGTGTTATGTATGTCTGCTTCACAATACAAATAAATAAACATCTTATTACAACCACATGATGAATAAGGCATTAGGGACAACTATTTTATATATCGCCTGTGGATATTATGATATATAGACTGCATTTTAATCATTTCCTTTCATAATGATTTATGTCTAAGTCATGAAATACAACACACTTCAAATTGTATAATTGACCAAAGTATACTCAAAAGCGAACACTTGTAAATATCTTGATATATATACATATATCGACCTTGGAAATACTTACAAGTGTATATAAAGTGTTGTACATATGCAATATAAAACGTGTGTTTACCTTGGTTTTGGAGCTGTATATTCCCTTGTGGTACAAACAGTAGTTTAGCACACAGAGTCTGTTGCGTGTACACTAAAACACGTCCGTACAGTAGGATGAGAACAGTAGATGTGAATGAATCTGAGAGAGCGAAATCATTTAAATCACCAAACCCGACCTCTCCTAGTAGGGCTCTCCCTTTTAATCATGTGCGTATCACTTAATTAAATCTGGCGCTTGGCGTTTGATCTTCCCCACCCTTTTTATTGATTGTACGGTCTGGCCCGCCGGACAATACTGGGTATAAGCTCATACCGGAATACAAATTTTCCACTAGCCATGCGTAATTTTGTCAAACACTGGACATACCTTGGCTCGGTACTAATTACTTACGTTTATATATTGTAATGGACGGGATTCAATTATAGTCGTTTTGAATACGAGGTTTTATCAATTAGAGAGATCGATCCGCTGTCCTTGGAAGATCTCACACGTTCAAGATGCTCGAGCGGAAATATATGTAAGAGTATAAAATTAAGCTCCACCCTGTAATTCTGTTCTGCACATGTTTAACTGCCGAGGTCTAAAACAGAGATATTCAAATAAAGCTAGCCAAGCATGCACGATATACTTCTATTCAAAATTTGGATCAAGCATATAATTTATGTTTTAATCATATTATATTGCCTCGGAATTAATTACATTAATATAAGGTACCTACATTTTCTTTTGACGGTACTTTAAGTATTTATATTATAGGTGAATAAATGGGTCATTTTCAAATATATCATCAAGGAAGACAGAATAGTCTTTTTTATTTTTTTATCTATATATGCCTTCATATGCATGTGTTGTTTTGGTGTGACATTAAAGTTTCATATAAGACCAGAAATGTTTGGCAAATTAGAAGAATCAGAAATATAATAATATGGAAAATTGTATCTTACTATATATATAAATATTTTTTATGGATTGTTTTTATGAAGCAGCATTAAAAATGCCATCTGGCCTTTAGTTATTTGAATATATAAGTTCTTCGAATAATAATTGCATTTTCAACCTTGAGTACTGCAAGTAGACTAGAAATTATGCTGAAGCATTAACGCAGATATTGATGATAAATTTATGTTAAATACATATGTGAATTGCAAACTAAAAGACATTGGTTCTATTGTATAGATATATATATATATATAATAACTTTATGGAATCTAAAAATGTAAAGTGTTTCACATGTATTATATATATCTTCAAGACCGTATACTGTGAACTGAAATATGGATATTAAGGATTTAAAGGATGTACAATTTTTGGACTAGTTATATTTGATTATTAAACATTAATATATATTATATGAAATTTAAAAAAAAAATGTTGTATATGGACTATTTTGTCACGTATCTTATATATATATATATATATATATATATATATATATATATATATATATATATATATATATATATATATATATTTATATATATATATATATGGACATTGCTGAGGTCATTTCAAATTAAGTGTAAATAATCCAAGATCAAATTTGCATGAAAATAATATAACTATATAGCTCGTGAGGCAAAAATTTGTATTGCCGAAAATACGTTATTCACTGTAAACCATTAATATTCGTTTTATGGGAAAATCCCCCCCCCCATTTCTATATATACTTTTCTTATATATACATTTCTTATCCATTCAGCTTGAGATGTTAATAAAATTTAATATTACAAATATAACCACTTAACCTCAATTTCATGGATATTCATCCGGTTAATTACATTCAGATCACACACATAGAATATTATTATATATAATATTTATATATATATATATATGTATAATAGGTATTAAATATATATATATATTATATATATATATATATATATATATATATTGGAGAATTTTATACCAAATAGAGATATCCCCCTCGTTGAATATTGTTTTTCTATAATTTTTCTACTTTAATAGTATTCATAGATTGTATGTTTCCTTCGAAACAAGTATATTTAGCATCATAGGTTTACGATATCCTAGGTCGTTGATGTATATTATCATGTAGATAAAGATACTGACTCATAATCTATAGATGTATACATCCTATGGCACCTGATGGAAACAAATTTACAAGTGGTTACATGTTTATAAAGAAATTTCTTGGTCAATATATAGGATATATATGCATGTATATACTAAGGAACATGTGCATATATTGGCGTTTATTCCATTACCTTATCGTTTAACAGGTGGGTATAACTGAAAAGTATTAACTGAAAGTGAAAATCTCCCTGACTAAACAAGCACAACTGCAGTGTTTATAATTCTCGAAAGGCTTTTGGAATTAATGTTTCGATTGCTTTACATCTTTGACTGAATTTATTTCTCTGGAGTACACAAACTGAACATTACTAAGTAAAACTGTCGTATTTCTATATAAGCTTAATGTAGTTTATATGAACTTTCAATATAACATTGAACAGTGGGATAAATTCGAATAATATCTTTATCATCGCAACTTTATAATTATAACTATTTTCATCGTTATATATTTTGTATTACGTTGGTATTATGATTATTATGATTATTATGATAATTATTATTATTATTATTATTATTATTATTATTATTATTATTATTATTATTATTATTACTTGTAGTAGTAGTAGCAGTAGAATTAGTAGAAGAATTTCTTTTTGTTTAACATTTCATACTGTTGTATGATATTACTATTATTTTACTATATTACTGCGATTACTTTTTATAAATATAATATACTATGATATTAATATATACTAGTATTTTCTTATTATAATATATGCATAAAGTATAAACAAACTTACTGTATATGTTTGTGTGTGTATGTGCATAATGAAAAGCAATAAATTTAACCAAACAAATGTTTAATTTTGGAAATATATAAGCAGGCGTTATAACATACACACAAATGCATATTTCTTCATACAAATATAAAGTTAGAATACCTGAAATATAAAAGTGTATGTGAACAATTGTTATTGCGTACAAAGAAATATTCATTTCATACAGCAACGTTGATTTCCTTTGTTCCATATTTTATCAATTAAGTAGATTATAAAGTAATCCCATTTAAAAGTCTGGCTTATCTTTTTATTCAATCAAACCAAAGCTAATATGTGATAATCGAAACGAAAAAGACCATAAATTTCTTATAAACCTATCTATTCTCTCTTTGTTTGTTTTGTAAACCAGAGGGGGAAGCTTTGTTTTATTAAGCACCTTTCCTGGAGAGAAACTGCGGAACAGAGTTAATATTAGAACAATGGGCCGATTAAAGTGAAGTCCAGCAAGACAACATGTCTGCCCTGGTACACGCATAGCTTACTCATATCACATCCCGCGGCAGAACTATAAAGGTAATAGGCCTTACCTGTATACTGCGGGTTATATTTTAAACAAGTTTTTTTTAACTTTATGCTAAGATTTTAAATATTTAATGCAAAACTTCTCACAACACAATGTGTGTTATATATAATGAATATTTACAGAAAATAAATATTTGACCTGAAACAGAGACTTTAAGAGACAGGGTGAAAAATTTGATGAATAAAATTAGGATGTAGCAAATAAATTTAAATCGTGCAATAGTCTTACCTTGTCGCATTTATTCTGTTTCCCTTTTAGTGTTGTTTTACTTTATTTTCCCCCTTTTTCTGTCATCCTCCTTTTTATGATAATCTGTGTGCGCGCGATTACGCATGTGATTATTGATACAATGTGCTTTTTACATTCATGCAGACTATATAGTACTGTAGGCACATTGACAGGCATTTAAACATACAAAAACATGTGGCATATGGGATAAGCTTCAGAACATCTTGAAATTAGAAAATAAATGACAGCAGTTGAGCTGTATGTGTTTGCCTGTGAAAAAAAATAAGCCAGTATGCCATATACCAGGTACCAGACACTTTATTCAACAAGTATACAAAATATGTCACAAATACAGAGAAAATAATGACAGAAAATTAGAAAGTAAAAGCGGGCAATTGAGTAATACTTGATAGCGGCAAGGGGGTAGCCCAGCTGGGCACACTTACACACAGTCTATATCAACAGTAATAAAGCAATATCGCCCAGTGGGTGGTCGGCATCTTACATTCCGATTGCCTGACGGCCAGCTTTGGCAGGCCACGCGAAACTGACCGCAAGATTTCCTCCTATCACTTACGCTTAGGCTACATGTTCAGAGCAGAGAGGTTTCTAAGAAAGAAGTCGGTATGATACTGCAGTGACGTTGAATAAAATTTCGGATGATCACTCCGCCACCTGTAGCTCACGGTTCGTTTGGTTTGCGGTTTCGTGAGTTCAATATATAGTTCGCAGGTGGCCGTTTTTAACCATGAGTCATATATATATATATATATATATATATATATATATATATATATATATATATATATATATATATATATACACATATTTTAAAAATTTCTTTCATCTTTAAACTAAAGATTCATTTGGTTCATTTGGTCACATTTATTAATGTCATATTCATATTTAATATGCATTTAATATGCATATAATTTTATCACGTATATATGTATATATAGAAGCCTCTCTAGTTTTTCTTTTATCTTACACTTAGCATTTAGAAAAAATCATAGTATTATATTACTTTAATAAAACGCACATTAAATATATTTATCATCAAACCCTATATTCACCAGCGGGGTTTGTTGTTGTACAAATAAGTTCATTGCTGTTTTTTTAACTTGGACCAATTCATTATTCATATGAACAGTGTTATGATTAACCATATGTTTTAAACATATTTATTTCTGCTGGATCGACCAAGTAGCTTTATAAAGCTAGAAGACGGCTTCTCCAGAGAAGACGGCTTCTCCATATTTAGGGCGCATTAATCTTTATGCACGCCAACGGAAAATAATCCCACCATTTTTCACAACACACGAAAGCGTGCACTAATCACTTTTTGTCATCACGTGACACAACCTTCAGAGAACGATATCAGTGGTATCGAAGTATATGAGTGCAGATAAGTTTTGTTTCACTCTAGAAAATAAATTAGTATAGATACCAGTCTAAAAGTGGTTGATCGGCTGTAAGAGCCTGTCTTAATTATTTATTTTAGGGGTAAAATACAAAACTGTCACATCTTATTAAAAAGATCTTATCCTGTGAATCATGTAAGCTTACCTTTATTTCTAATCTTTTAATCCGAAGAACTCCTGAAGTATATGACTTTTCTGGGAATCTCAGCGATTTGCTCTATATATACCTGATACATTAATGCATGTCCGTACGGCTAGCAAACGAGGGCAATATTTAGTGAGTTCCTTTATATATATAGGGGCCACCGTGGAACTGGCGTTTAGCACCGTTGATCAAATAGATTCAGTGACAGGGAACGACAATAGAAACCGTGGAAGAATCAAGCCTGTATCAAAATCTGTTACCCAACCCACTCCACTGTCGAGATAAAACAGAGGCAACTGCCTTAATAAAAGGAGGAGTGGTATGGCCGTGCGTGGTAAGGAAATTAAAGACCCCCGCCAAGGTTACGGTCGCTTTTGTATTGTGCACAGCCGAATCAAATTGGCGAGCCAAAAGAGTGGAAAAGTTACCTTGTGTAAGAGGCAAATTAAATCCAGGCCCACAGAGTAGGTATTCTCTTGTCCTGTTGGTCGTCCGCCAGAGCTTCAATACACCCCCTCGTAATGGGGCTCTATTTATATTTGTGTTTGCCGTTTAATTCATACTAATGTGGGCTGCTCCCCCCTCAGGACTGGCCGAATGAATTCTGTTTGCCCGGACCCTACAAATTCTGACATTGATCTTACCAAGGGATTGTTGCGGATTTTAATTTTTCCCGTGCACCGCCAAATAGGCTTGTCTATCGTGCGCCGCTGCCCCCTTACAAATTGGGTTCAGGGAACCTCTTTTGTAGCCCAAATCCGACCTCATAACGTTACCATGTATCAGGGCTGTATGCAAATCCACGCTGCTGGAACTAAGGTCTTTACTAGTACTGTACTGGGAAGACTTAGAAAAGTTTTATCACTGGCCCAGCCGAACCCTGGCCGGCCGTCTGGGTCCTAGCCCCGGCTGCCAGGCAAGTAAGCACCATATATCGACGTCACTTTCTCCTATATCTTTACTTTCCCGTCACTCTAGAATGTCTTCAGCCAAGCAGCCAGGCTTTCCTCTCGTCATGTCTGCCGCAGAACCCAGAGAAATCTCCTTTGACAGTTCTGACAAGAGACCCACATTTGTCCGCGTTTGATTTCAGAGTTGGGATATAATATAGCGCAGGCTTGACGTGTCGCTCAGACACATGAGTACAAACATCGTGTAGCCGAACGCTCCCGATCCTTATAACTGTGGCTAAGATCTTGTTGTTTATGATATTGTTTGTATGTCAAACATGTAGCATCCTTTTCCCTGGTATAACGTTACTGCATGTCATACATGGCTTCTGTGAACCATATGCATGCGTACCAAATTATACTTATCCATTACTTTGCAAAATCAAACTTATTTACGTTAATTTGCCGCTTTTCTGCATACTGTATATGCATGCGTGTATAAATTGTTTTAAGCAGATAGCATCATAAAGATACTTTATAACGCTTAAGGTCCGTTCGTGCTATATAACATGTATAGAGCACATTGGTTTTTATACTTCCGTGACAAAAGACACACTATATTAGCTGTAGTAAAATAGCTAATGGATATGCTGATTTTATGTATATACATTTCTCGTATTTAGAAAATAGATGGTATTGTTAAAATAATTAATACTCTTAATTTCAGACATTGATTTAAATGAACAACAACATATAATGAAAACAATAACATGAACAATAGATAGTATACCATATCAGATGCGAATGCCTAATCGTGCAACATATGACCAAGGAAAATAAGTGAATGAAAACAGACTAGAACAGTCTGATGTCACATGTACATTTAATGGCAATTTACGGGAATGTATTTGATGATGCAAAACTTTAACTCTTAAGCTAAATTCTGTTAGTATATAACTTTAAAGTGGGTAAAAAGGGACCACTGTGCATGGTTAATTAACACCCAGTTTCCATAGATATGATGCAAACATTTTTTTGAATATAAGGGGTGTTGTGTTATCTGTTTATAGTCCATAAATTTCTTATCTTATGCTAAATTATGTAGATATATAACTTTAAAGTAGGTGAAATGGCACCACTGTGCATGGTTAACACCCAGTTTCCATAGTTATGATGCAAACATTTTTTTTTAACATAAGGCGTGTTGTGTTATCCGTTTATAGTCCATGAATTTCTTAAGCTAAATGCTGTAGGTATATAACTTTAAAGTAGGTGAAAAGGGACCACTGTGCATGGTTAAGACCCAGTTTCAATAGATATAAATCACCTTGGGGTTTTGAAGACAAGAGATCTAAATTCTTGATGTCATCTGATGCTTTAGTGTAAACTATTCGTTTATATAAATAGTTCAGCATGAAGTAATATGGTTTAATCGACATAACAACTAAACACTGCATGGTTGAAGACGGAGCGGATATCTATTTGTTGATGAACGCAGGATATTTTAGGTAGGAGAGAGAGAGAGAGAGAGAGAGAGAGAGAGAGAGAGAGAGAGATTAAATGCAAGCTTTCCGTTCCAAACTCAAGGGCCTGAAAACCTTTTTTTTCCCAAATGGGAATCATATCTGTTTAATCAGTGGTCTTGTATATGCATACTATTTATCACTTTTGCGTATAACCAGCTTCTTCTTAATTCTGAATTGAAGCTTTAAACAGCTCAGAAGTTACAATGTACTATATATAACCTGTCGTATGGACATTGTCTTATACGATACCTCTCTTGAAACCCCTCTCTGGAGTCTTTTTCCTAGGAGACTTTGTAGCCCCAACCAAAGAAGTTTTGCTGTACTGAATCCTACATTATATATACTTTGCGGAGCTGGCTCGATTTAATATAGGATTCGCACATTACCTATAATCTTGTAAGTTCTAAATTCTTTAATAGCCTTTAAAGTGTCTTCGAGACAAAATTTAGACAACTTTCGGTGGTTCTCGATAATTAACCATGCAGTGCGCCTTCGAATCTATGAGGTGGTTCAAACTGCGGACCTTCCATTCCATAGAGTCAAACGCTTTAACACTAATAGACTGCGCACTGATATTCGACACTCGTAATATTAAACTGAACATCCGCAACAGAGCGGCCGTTTTTCTTGCGCTGTTCATCCCTGCATCACTGGATACAGCATGCACTTGGCACTTCTGCTGTATGAGGTTAAAACTCTATTAACGGGTCCTGTACTATTAACTATAAACAAATAATAAACCCTATAGTGCTAAACATCCGGGCTTCTAATGTCTCTAATGCATGCATGCACACACAGAGACATATATACGCAAAGATGTACTTGTCTGAACGCCTGGACTCTATATATTTTGAGCGCAATATTCGGATCCTCCAATGTACAGGGACATATCTGTCCTTAAAAAAGTAACTAAAAATTGTGCAAACTCTGTATAATTGCATGTCTTATTTTCTTAAAAGAAAGGAAAACCGGGTATTACATTATATGCAACTAAACTGTTTTTTTTTACATTTAATTTGTATATATATGTATAAACAGTATTCCTATAGACGATCAACAGTAAGTTTTCCATCATGGTCAAATGACCACCTGTCTAACCCAACGTAATGCTCTGATTGTCTGCAGGCACACGTATCTATATAAACAAATAATCCCTTTGGCCGGGTGCCACAAGTGTCAGATATTGTTTTCGTAAGAGGCGTCTAATTTTGTCGTAAAAGTTTAATTTGGTTTTGGTCATAGCTGGCGCTGGTGCCAGGACCTTTAAACGGCGGACAGCGCCCGGGGCACGATGCGACGGGGTTCCGTGCCGCCCACATCATAGCGCGTCTATAATTCATTGCGGTGATGCGGGGGTACTGGACAGTTCCGGGGACACTGAGGTCCCGGTATGCACAAGCGTTCTTCGTGTAAACAATGCCCCAGCCCTCCATGATTTATGACATATTGGTAACGTGACACACGGCATTGTTCCCAACTTTCAAGTGGTCAGTGTAAGAGATCCATTTAACAATGATACAATTGGGACCACAGTGCTTTGACATAATACCAACGCTTTCAGTCACGGAGTAACACTATCGCTGGGACATAAACATAAAACAAGCGCCTCTCCAAATAGCCGCTCCTCATCGCTTTTATTGCACATGTTTACTGTATACCGACGCATCGTGTTTGGAGTGCATTTAAGTCTTTCAGGCACGAGTAACTCTCTCTCTCTCTCTCTCTCTCTCTCTCTCTCTCTCTCTCTCTCTTGTTTTGTCGTTTACTTATAACTGTCGTTTATATATTCGGAATCGGATTAGTTCAATTTCACTCTTTCGAAATATGTTGGATGGAGTTCTTATATCTGCTTTTCTATAAATTAAATAAATAATGTAATATTATTACTGATTTTAATAATATAAAGACTTATTTTATATTGTAATATGTCGATATATACTTATTATCACTATATGTTTTCTCTTCACGCTTATGCAATAATCCAGGGACATTTTCCCAAAAGAAAGACACAGAGACAGAGAACTAACAAAGGATTGGTTTATAAAAGTTTGGTTTATAGTTTGAAATCACCAACGATGCCATGGAGTCTGAATCGACTTTACACTTAGCCTTCTAGGTTTTAAGAACTGCTATAGTCTACTGCCAAACTGACTGCATGCTGATGGCTGGGGTACTCAGGTCCTCATCACGGAGTGTGCGTATTGTCTGGTGCTCTGTTGGCTCGTCCCACTTCCCTTCTTGACTTCGGTGCTGGGTGTTCTGGAGCCAACCTGGGATTTTTTTTGTTTGTGCTTTGCATGGTGTGGCATCTACAAATATCTTCTATTCGGTTCTATTTCTTTTTAAAATATTTAGAAGGCAAATACCTGGAAACAAACTATTTCTGAACTTTTGTGGTTGGCAAGCGAGCCCAGCTTGTTGTAGTCTATACGTGATCCGCGCGAGCCCCGACTCCATGCATTTGGGGTTCTTTCGTTTTCTCGATCGTCTTATAGGGACAGTTCATTCTAGTGGCTGTTCCAGGCTCATTCCAAAATGTACAACTCCAAAACAAGCCATAGTAGGTGCTTTTAGGTTATTCATTGGCCGAATAAGTGAATGACGGAGGCTTGCATTCATCAGAATGCAGATTTCTAGTTCTATCGATGCCTGTCTTTCATGACCAGAACCGCTTCATTCCTTGGTGAAGAGGAAAGAGCTTTGTGGTTAAAAATTTGGCCAGGTGTTTTAGGGTGACCAGGATGGGGGCTCGAATTCACAATAAATCCTGAATCTAAGACCATTACACCACCACGTTTAACAAAGAGAGGTGGGTTAACATTAGCCAGATATTCATGTTCCCTTGTTGATGGATGAAATAGGATTCTATAAATCAAGCGAGTTTGTTATTTACTCATCTGACATCATCTGGCCCGTCAGCCGGGGACGGTACATCAGTCACTCAGTGACACACGGTCACTTACACGCTGTTCACCATATTGAGATGCATCAGGTTTTGGCAGAACTGTGTGACAACACTTATTTATAAATGTTTGTTTTGTTTCATCTCTGATGGTTTTGTCTGAATATTGTTTGCCGTGGTGTCAATTGATGCATGGTTGTCTCCAATTTAACTATTCCATATATACAGGCGTGTGTAAATATGACATACCCAGCTGTCTAAAAGCATAAACTAAAATTCTTGGATCTACAGAGGGACGAACATATTGCCAGTGGTTTCGGCAATGTATTTGAAAAGTGAATTTAAGTATTCCAGGTGAAGATTCGCTCTTGTGTCCAGAGACTTGCTCATTTTGTCACATATACAGCTTACTCAGTGGTTATACACTACAGTGAGTCCAGGTCTCCTTCGCTTTAACCGCTGTTTTGTTTTACTAGTTTATAAGTCTCAACACTAGGGCTGGCGCTTTGGCAAGAATCAAACCAACGAGAGCGGAGTGTCGGGGCTGGATGCACAATGTCATACCACGCTCTCATTGGTCCGATTGCAATGCATTGCTCTGTGCCAGCCCTGGCGGTGAAACCCGGAGAATCTTCCTAAACAAAGCAGGGGTTAAAACAGAGATAAAAAACGACTGCACTGTGTAGCCGCTGCGTGCATGAGGTGTATAGTGTCACATTGCTCTATATGCTACATTGATTATATCAGGGCTATAACAAAGCATCGAATCATCAAATTAATAATCGATGCAATGAATCGAAACAAGTCATTAACTGGGAAACGAAACGGCAAAGATATAATATACTAATATCAGTTATTGCATTTATAATACATTTCTTGCTATTTTGATCTGTAGCTATTATAAAAAGACAGATAAACAATATAAATAATGCCGAATGCTCCATTGTTGTACAATTAACTTCAGCATTAAATAATCAACTGTACACTTCATTAATTAAAAAGACTGAATTATGACTTTGTATTTTTAGTGCTTATGTACATTATTGTGGTTATCTCAGCATCATCTTAGACGCAATTTGTTGGTAGATATTCAGTCCAACTAAATGTTATCATTTTTTTTGTAATCATCGAATCGAGTAACAGTCGATTCGAAAGGCAGTAATCGATACTCGAATCTAAACGAAGTCCATCTGTGCATCTTCAGCTAACCAGTTCCAGCATGCAATTTATTCCATAAAAATAAGTTCATAACTTATTTCTACTATCATCCTCAAAGAACAGAGAGTGCCATCTACTGGGATTGATCGGAAAGGTAAAAAAAACTAATCGTACATGGTGCGATCGTTATAGCAAGGGAAGCCGACACGTTTGACTACGGTTAATGTCAGCTATTTAGTTACATGAGATTTGCACCCAAAATATTCGGAAGATTTAATATACACCAGCCTCGTTATATACGTCAGTTAAATTCTGAAAAACATGTGAAACGGCTTTCAAGTATAAACTGACATTTGGTCAAAAATTCAAATGCGTGTTCGTAAGTTCGGGACGAATTTATTTTTGAAAATGGTGTAAAACATGATGATAACATAGACACACCGGAGAAGAAGCAAAAAAAAAAGGAAATAATACGGAGAAAATGGAGGAGGAGGAAAAGTAAAGAAGAAGAGGAAAGGAAAAAAAAGGAAATAATATACGGAGAAAAAGGAAGAGGAGGATAAGTGAATAAGAAGAAGAAGGAAAAAAAGGAAATAATACGGAGAAAAGTGAGAAGGAGATGTAAAGAAGAAAGGAGAGAATTCGACTTCAAAAGAGCTTTGCTGCGTAATTTGGTATCAACATTTTTATGTTCGCCCCGTAGGATTTAAAAGGTTGCCGATTAAGCCAATCTCGGACATAGGGGCAAAGGAATAAATCACCCTCAGTTCCATTCGCCCATCCGATCCGTCAGTCATTGGATTGATCAACCAGGATCCACCATAGATCGCCCGATCGTCCGATCCGTACTTACAGCCAATGTGTTACGGTATTTGCACCGTCTTTGGGGACACTAGCGAAATGAATGATTCGCCTGCCGACTGATTGAACGCTGTGTTAATGGGCACTGTTTGCCATCGGCTTACACTGAGAGAAATCCCTGGAACTTTCTCATTACGTCACTCCAGGGTATCAATACTGCTATACAGAAGAGCCCCTCCGGTGTCCAGAAATAATAAACAAGGAAAAGGAACTGCTCTGACTATGTATAGTATATACCTTGTGACGTGTTCTTCCCCTTTGTTATGTTACTCATCGCTGACGCAATGCAAATGAATATTTTTTTTTTGGCGCAAACGCCAGGTTTCCTTTGTAGGATAACCTCGGCTATGGACATGATAAAGTCATTGACAAGATCATTACCCAGTGGGGTAGAAGGACACGTAGCAACTGCAATATACGGGTTCTGTTTTTGTTACGTCTTCCTTTCTGGGAGACGTTGTCAGAACTGATGTTTGAAATGTTTCCCCGGCAGATAGGGCTTCAATTTCAACAGATGGTGCAGTGACGTCAAGACAGGGAAAAGTAACGTGATTGGCCATTCGGAACACCTCTGCTGACCGTTCCAATCAGGCCTCGGATGCATGTCTGGCTTAATGATTCACCGCGAATTATGGTATAGTTCGCCGGAATCACTGGGTTACCATAACTACAGACTCGTCAAAGCAAAAATAAGTCTTCACAAATAATACATTCATTTTCCATAAAAATGTATATAGTATGGGCTTGGTATGTTGCTGACATCAAATATGGCGGGGTTCTGACTGTAATTTAAGTTGAAAGTTCAGTTTATCCTAGATGTCTTATATATCGCCTACTAGGGTTTTCTATCTTTATCCTCGTGCGCTCTAAATCCGTATAACTGGGATTTTCCCCTCTATTTAATTCATTTAGTGTTGTCTTTAGCTTTACCGGTGGATTATATGAGAAATAACAGTACCCGTATACAAAGAAAACATTGCTTTGCTCTTACTCAGCGCACAACAAGTGTGCAGTTGACCTTACCTTGACCTTGCTTTGTCGGAATACTTTCAATGGTGGCTCCCTATGAACATCCGAGGCTAGAAGCTGGCGGATTCTGCCGAAGTGTTCCGAGTTTTCCGAGGTATTTAGTATTTTTAGTTTAGCGTTGAGGTCTGGAAGGACAACTGGACTTGGTTGACGGCGCTCCTGTGACCATGTCTGTCCCAGGTACCATGTAGAACCCTCAATCCTTTATCGTCCGATGCCCCTTTTCAGCACATAGCATGCAACAAAAGTGTATATATCTACATAGAAGGAAGGTACATAAAACATTTTTGGCAAAAGGTCCTGCATGCATGGAGCAGATCGCGCAGGTCATGTAGATGCAGTACATACCACCCTCGGGCAAACGTATCGCTGTGCTGGAACTGTTCTTTTATTTCACTAATTAATCCGATTTGCGGCAAAAGCCAGGCGTGAACATTAAAATGGTGCAATGCCGAAGTTCCAGAGTACGAATCCCAAAATGTGTCAGCAATGAAGTTGTGTGAAAGCATTCATTGTTTGATGAACTCCCATGTATAGCGCGTGGAATAACAAGTTCAATATGGAAACGTTAGCCAAATCAAGAAAGAAACAAAGAATGTGAAAAAAGGTGAACAGAATAACATTAATCTTGAAGGAAATGGAGCACTTACGGAAGAATTATATTGGTGTTCGACACAAGCTCGTGGACGGGACAGTATCTGTTCTAAAGGACCTACGGTTGACAGGCCGATTCTATACAACACTTACACACTTATCCCTCTGCTTGTTTACATTTGTCAAGTATTTGTGATACATACAAATTTAACATACAGTTGAACAATATATATATATATATATATATATATATATATAAATATATATATATATATATATATATATATATATATATATTATGAATGGCATGGCATACCGGGTGTGATTAAAGTTATAAAATGCCTTTGTAGTTCTCTTCATTTACGCGTGTAAACAGTTAGTATATAGTTTTCTCGCATTAATAAATCGGCGTTTTCGTTCAATATTTGTGTGTACATCTGGTAATGTTTTGGAGGTGTGTGACAGCTAGAGTATGGTCGATATAACGCATTCAGCCACATCGAAAGTGCATGTAAATTTGTATAGTTCCGCCAGCTAGAATTGTTTACACGCAGCTTGCTGTTGTAATAGTTTATTAGACATATGCATTAGTCCAGCTGTTAAGAAAAGAATTGCTCAAAAAGTGAAAGAAGCATGAAACTTGGAATAATAATTGGCCAGACCATACTCAATATTTTCAGATATATAGCCAAGCGGAATTCATCCCATCTTGGTCAGAATCCAAGATGGCGGCCAAGATGGCTGCCGGATTATAAAATGTCAACACATTCGGTTATATTTGTCCTAGAATGCTTTCCGAGTGCACTATTCCTATGTTTGGGGGATAGAGAAATTCATTTATAAGGGTTAAAAGTCTGTAAAATGATGGGGCTGTCCCACTAAGGCGACTCTACAGGCGACCAAGCTGTCGCCTCATGGTCGCCGGGTGGTCGCCTGTATGGTCGCGGGTAGTCGCCTGAAGTCGCCCCAAGACGCGTGACCTCGAAGCTGTCGCCTCTGGTTTTTCAACATGTTCAAAATTCTCAGGCGACAGCTTTTTTGTCGCCAGTGAGCGTAGCCTGTCTTCCTATGGCGTAGGTGCTGTCGTAGGCTGTCGCCAGCTGACGGGGGTTGTCGTAGGTCCTGTCGTACGCTGTCGCCTGGTGACGCGGGTTGTCATGTGTGTTGTCGCGGGCTGTGGTTACTTGAAACAAGGCCCATCCTTGTCTAAGGCTACTCACATAGCACAGGATAGAGACTCGTCCAAGCTTGTCGCGGGTGGACGTAGCAAGAATTCTGGTGTCGTAGGTTGTCGCCAGTGTGGTCGTATGTTGTCGTAGATGTGGTCGTAGGATGTCGTAGGTGATTGTCCTTTGTCGCGGCGACTGTGTCGCCGGTTGTCGGCAGCTTGTCGTAACTTGTTGTCAGACAGTCGCCAACCAGTTGTAGCTTTTCGTAGACTATTGTCGTAGCGGAGGTCCTGTCGCCTGTTTTTCGGCGACCATGAAGCGACAGCCTGGTCGCCTTTAGTCGCCAATAGAATCGCCTAAATGGGACAGCCCCATGACTCTTTGAATAAAATTTGGGGTTTGTTTATATTGAAATTGTCCTAAATTTGATTTTGTTTACTAGCACAATGGAAAGCAAACATTATTTGTTGAGTTCTGCACAGTAGTCGCATGCATTGTAACCGTAGTGTCATTTGCTGGCTTAGGTTTGTCTGCTTTGTTATGTATTTCGATGCTTGAATTGGAGAACAGTTTTTATTTCAATATTTCTTCTTTTCTTCCTTTTAATTTCCCTTTATTTACATGCTAACAAATGTAATTGCTTTGAAGAGGTGATGGGTGGAATAAACTTATCTGTCGAAATCTGGAATAAAATTAGGATTGAACTTGATATGTCAATTTACACTAATCATTAGAATATTTGAAACCTACATACATGTTATTAAATTTTACGATCAGCATTCATGTAAACCTCTGTTAGTGCAATCGGGAAATATCAAATGAATAAATCCAACTGTGCTGACATTTAACATATCTATTAATTTTACGTATTTGAGCTCTAAATCGGTTTCAATGTAATGAAATGGACAGTCAAGTGGTAAAACGGCTGTCTCAACTGGCGCCCGAGGTTTAATCAACATCGGTCCTATTATGGAGTAGGGTTGTAATGGCCCGTCCAAGGTGGGTGAATTCCTCCTTGTCCTTCGCTTTCCTCCATCCCTGTATATATACCACCGAACGCCACCGTCCGAGCCATGGAGAGTGGCTTGTAATAGTAATTATAACTAACGGTGAAATCCATATTAACTTTATATTATAATAAAATAAATTAGACAATAAATATAATATAAAGTTTATCTTGCATATAACTTTTATATATGCGCTGAATGCGTGCCTGGCAGGATACAGACCTGTGTTAGAAGCTGACGCCTGTCGGCTGTATAGATTCTGCCTTGTGTGTATATCAACTGAAATTGTGCTAAAAGTCCCATTTTCATCAGCATGCACACTCAACGATAATATTTGTTGAGTACTGCACTTCTAAATGAAAGTGTCATTTTCTGGTGTAGGTTTTATTATATTAATATTTGATATCTGATTTTCTCTGTTTGAAATCCCTTTATCTGCATGCAAACGAATGTATTAACTGCTTTGCAGAGGTGAGGGATGAAAGAAACTCAGGTATTCTGTCTGGTATCAAAGTGGGAGCTTGATATATCCTTGATGAAGAAATGTAAGGATTTAAAATCTACTTTTATTTATAATTTATTTAGACTACGTGCGTGCCTGACAAGATACGCGATTATGTAGAAGCTCACAACTGTTTACTGTATATATTCTATGCTTCTTTTTCCATGTAGTGATGGCTTTCAGACTGTGTGTTGGCATGAAAACAGAATCAACACACATTAGAGGTGCGCAACATGTTGCCGTATGCTGCCTTTGTAATGGTGATGAATGCATGAAATAATCAACACTCATGTAGATACCTTATGCAGATTACTAATATTGTGGTATGGTGATGACGCAGACGTTAGACTATATGCTCGTAAAAAAGAACCAACACATGTGTCAGTAAGGTATCACTAACCTTTGCTATAAGAGATTTTTGTGATATAAAACTTGTCCCTTCCCAACTAGTTGCCATTAAAAATTCACTTTGCATAATGCGTTTGCGTCAACAAAATACTTTCCTTTGCTGACATTATGCACATTTGTTGAATTATGTGGTACATGCATATACTGTTAGAAATATTCACCACATGTATTTCCAATGTAGCAGGTAAACGGCAAAATGCACAAGTGTCTACAAGTGTCCAGATTCTGTCATGCACCATCACCACAGGATAAAGATAGCATATACAGGGTTAGAACGTCGATTCGTGGTTAAGGACATGGTCCCCGGTTCGAATCCCGTCGATGTCTCAATAGCATAATGGTGAAATCGCGCCACAACCCAAGAGATTTGCTCTAATGCCTTAACGATAGCTTATAAATTCTTTCTTACAACATACCATCTATATCATATGGATAACCTCATTCTCATACAATAGAAAGTGATACCAACAGGCCTAAGTCTGTCATTTTAAAAGAAAGCGTAGCATACAACATAATGTTTTGACCTCTTAATATGTACTGATTCTGTCTTCATGCAAGCAAAGCTGGAAGCTGCACCATCACCTCAAGGCAAAAGAGCCATTAACTTAGGAACAAATAAAATTTCTTTTACATGGATTGTACAACTGTTTATAATAATTATTACAAGGCACATTCCATGGCTTGGTTGGCGAAGTGGTGAATGGAATCAGAGGACACGAAGAAAACAACCGACTCTGTACGGACCACTACAACCCACTCTCGTAGCAACATCGGGGCATGCAGAAACTTGGTCGCCAGTGAAGAGAGCCGAGCGTTTTACCAATCGACTGTCCTTTTCATTGCATTGAAAAAGACATAGTGGTCAAATACTTAAAATTAAAAAATATATTAAATTTCAGCACGATAATCAATAAATACGTTTTTCAGTAAGATGTGCCGGTAAAAAGGGTTATTTTAGCACAATTTCAATACCAGCAAAACCAGACTTCATTCACACATTCATGATACAGACCTGAAACCCTTATAAATAGATTTCTCGACCCCAAGTAACATAGAAGCATGGCACTTGCAATGCATTTTAGGACAAATATAACCGGCTGTATTGGTATTTTATATTTTAGTGGCCATCTTGGCCGCCATTTTGGATTTTTACCAAGACATGATGAATTCCGCTCGACCCCATATCTGAACATATAGAGTATGGTCCGGGAAAAAAAATTATTATGCCAAGCTTTCTTCTTTCATCTTTTGCACAATTATTCTCAATATGTAGCTCAACCGCTGGACTAATGGTGATATTATCAAATTAAACAAAAACAGCTAATGAGTACCTGGAGAGGTTTTGAGCCTCATAAATTGAATTGCTCGGTCCAAAAATAATATTATTAGAGTACTTGCAATGCCTTCTCGGGACCTTATAACTCAAGTTACTAACATTTTCTAATCTGGCGGCCATCTTGGCCGCCATCTTGGATTTTGGTCAAGATAATTTATTTTCAGCTTGGCCCTATATCTGAAATTCATCAATAAGCTCCAACGAATACTTCTGCCAACTTTCATGCTTCTTTCATTATTTGCACAATTTCTCCAAATATGGGAGCTTAACCACTGGACTAATGTGGATAATTATCATTTTATCTTTGTACATTTGTATTTCAGTATTATTCATGCTTATTTATTTATAATGATCATGACTTCATGCAACTGAGCTGGCAGTAGAAACTGTGTGGATCAAAACGACACGGATTAATCATTTTATACATTGCATGTTGCATACAAACATGTTTGATAACTATACAGTAACCAGAAATATTCATTCCCAGTAATGCAGGCCTCGTGTGGGCGGTTCTTAATGTGGGGTACTGCAAAACACTTCCCCCACAAGTGTTTGCATTCACTTATTCGGCCCATTTTGGCATGTGCATGTGTGACTGCACATTTGTTAATATTCCCAGAAGTCCTTCCTTGATCTGGATTATGGACTGGACCCACACCAAAATCTAATCAATTCGTCATTGGTCCATTCCCAAGGTGTCCTGAAAATATTACGGGATACCGTTATTGTTGCGCGAGTTATGTTGTGAGCACACACACACATACACGAACGGGGATGAACGCATACCCACCGGCATGATGCAATAACAGGAGTCCTCTGGCTTTGACCCAGGGACTTTTACTTTGCGAGGACTTGTACTTGCACACTGGGATAGAACGCCAGACACGACTACCACACTGTTCGCGTCTGGCGTTGAATCTTTAGCATTTCTCAATTTCCATAGCGATGGTTAACCTTTTATTTCCTATATATTACGTCAGAGTCAATATATCACATTTCTTCTCTGTTTGAAGAGGAATCGCAAACCACAGTTATATATATATATATATATATATATATATATATGTATATATATATATATATATATATATATATATATGCGTATATGTATTTGATTTTGATATCTTTTATAGACTACAATTTGCTTCTGTATATATCGGCGCGTCGTTTTGACCTTCGTGGAACCCTCGGTCCATTTCTTATGCCGGTATACAAATATATGTAGGTACAACAAAAAATTAAGAGAGTCCTTAAATTAGATAGCGTGGTTTTCCCCAAGTGTAAATACTTTTGAGGTTTCTGGTTCGGTGTGTCTTCGGTTACGTCTTGTTATTCATTTACCACACGTTTGTCCTTACATGTTTCTTTTATTAAGGACGTTTATATGTCTTCTGTTCGGCAAAGGGAAACTCACATGCCTGATTTTGGTGCTTTGTGTGCAGCCGTCCTCTAATTTGGGGTTGTATCAGTAATTCTAGGAAATGAACCTATGTTGTGGCTGCGGATTCCTTTGAATATAAGTACCCCATGCTCATGTGGTTTTTCTTGTGTGAATCCTCAAGATGGGCGTTTACGGTTTGCAGGCGTGTTTTTGGTTTGTCATTCTATGTTCCGTGTACGTTTCTACCAAACGTGCTTTGTGTCTACAGCTGATAAACACATATATATTTATTGAATAAGTATTGAATACCTTTAGGTCCATTCTGTGTTCTGAAAGTTCTCTTTAGACAACGTCATGTATATGAATGTGATTGTATAATACATTGTATATCCTTCTTTATATGAATGCTTCTTGAATGCTTCTTTTGTGGCTGTTGGTTCCATCTCTGCTTCATTCTTCTGGGTACAGGTTTCTCGAAATTAGTCTGTCATCTGTTCGTTTGCGGTTTGCATGTTTCTTTCGTGAGGTCATAGAATCATAGAATCATAGGTCATAGAATATATTACTCCGGTGACTGCAGACACCTTGTCTGTTTTTACCTTATTTACGCTCTATGTATGTTTCTGCTCAGTTTTATACACCCTTGGTTGTATATGTCGCATATATGTGATTGTTTTTTTTAATGGAATCGGCCATGAATGTCTTCTTTTTTGGATGAGTTTAAATGTATAATTTATGGTCTGTGGTTGTACACATTCCCTGTCTATATCTTTTCTGTGGTTGTATAAGCCCTATGCCTAATTCTGTTCTGTGGTTTTATACGCTCTGTCTAATTCTGTTCTGTGGTTGTATTCGCCCTATCTGTAATCTGTTCTGTGTTTGAATAGGCCCTATGCCTATTTCTGTTTTGTGGTTGTATACGCCATATGCCTGTTTCTGTTCTGTGTTTGTATACGCCCTATGCCTAATTCTGTTCTGTGGTTGTATACGCCCTATCTCTAATCTGTTCTGTGGTTGAATAAGCCCTATGCCTATTTCTGTTATGTGGTTGTATACGCCATATGCCTATTTCTGTTCTGTGGTCGAATTAGCCCTATGCCTATTTCTGTTCTGTGGTTGTATAAGCCATATGCTTATTTCTGTTCTGTGGTTGTATACGCCCTAAGCCAATTTCTAATCTGTGGTTGTATACGCCCTGTGCCTAATTCTGTTCTGTGGTTGTATACGCTATATGCCTAATTCTGTTCTGTGGTTGTATACGCTCTATGCCTAAATCTGTTCTGTGGTTGTATACGCCTAATGCCTAATTCTGTTTTGTGGTCGTATTAGCCATATGCCTATTTTTGTTCTGTGGTTGTATACGCCCTAAGCATATTTCTGATCTGTGATTATATACGCCCTATGCCTTATTCTGTTTTGTGGTCGTATAAGCCCTATGCCTTATTCTGTTCTGTGGTTGTATAAGCCCTATGCTTATTTCTGTTTTCTGGTTGTATAAGCCATATGCCTATTTTTGTCTGTGGTTGTATACGCCCTAAGCCTATTTCTGATCTGTGATTGTATACGCCCTATGCCTTATTCTGTTTTGTGGTCGTATAAGCCCTATGCCTTATTCTGTTCTGTGGTTGTATAAGCCTTATGCCTATTTCTGTTTTCTGGTTGTATAAGCCATATGCCTATTTTTGTTCTGTGGTTGTATACGCCCTAAGCCTATTTCTGATCTGTGATTGTATACGCCCTATGCCTCATTCTGTTTTGTGGTCGTATAAGCCCTATGCCTTATTCTGTTCTGTGGTTGTATACGCCCTATGCCTAATTCTGTTCTGTGGTTGTATACGCTCTCTATGTCTAATTCTGTTCTGTGTTTTTAAACGCCCTATGCCAAAACCTATTTTCTGGTTGTATACGCCCTATGCCTACTTCTTTTCTGTGGTTGTATACGCCCTATGCCTTAATCTGTTCTGTGGTCGTATTAGCTCAATGCCTATTTCTGATCTGTGGTTGTATACGCCCTATGCCTAATTCTGTTATGTGGTTGTACACGCCCTATGCCTAATTCTGTTCTCTGGTTGTATACGCCCTATGCCTCATTCTTTTCTCTGGTTGTATAAGCCATATGCCTATTTCTGATCGGTGGTTGTTTACGCCCTATGCCTTATTCTGTTCTGTTGTCGTATTAGCCCTATGCCTATTTCTGTTCTGTTTTTGTATAGGCCCATGCCTAATTCTGTTCTGTGGTTGTATACGCCCTATGCCTAATTCTGTTCTGTAGTTGTATACGCCCTATGCCTAATTCTGTTCTCTGGTCGTATACGCCCTATGCCTCATTCTGTTCTGTGGTTGTATAAGCCATATGCCTATTTCTGTTCTGTGGTTGTATACGCCCTAAGCCTATTTCTGATCTGTGGCTGCATACGCCCTATGCCTTATTCTGTTCTGTGGTTGTATTAGCCCTAAGCCTATTTCTGTTCTGTGGTTGTATAAGCCATATGCCTATTTCTGTTGAGTGGTTGTATAGATTTCATGCCTTTTTTCTTTCGGGTGTTTTTATAGATTCCATGCTATTTTTCTGATGGGTGGTTGTACAGATTCCATGCCTATTTCTTTTGGGTGGTTGTATAGATTCCATGCCTTTTTCTGTCGGGTGGTTGTATAGATACCATGTCAATTTCTGTTCTGTGGTTTTATAGATTCTATGCCTGTTTCTGTTCTGTGGATGTATAGATTCTATGCCTATTTCTGTTCTGTGGTTGAAAAGATTCTATGCCTATTTTTGCTCTGCGGTTGTAAAGATTCCCTGCCTTTTTCTGTTCAGTGGTTTTATACGTGCTCTGACTAATTTTGTTTTGTGGTTTTAAACGCACCTTGCATATTTACGCTCTGTGGTTGTCCTGTTTCTGTTCTGTGGTTGTATAGGTTCCATGCCTATTTCTGTTCGGTTGTTGTATAGATTCCCTGCCTATTTCTGTTCTGTGGTTGAATAGATTCCATGCCTGTTTTCGTTCTGTGGTTGAAAAGATTCAATGCCTGTTTCTGTTCTGTGGTTGTATAGGTTCCATGCCTATTTCTGTTCGGTTGTTGTATAGATTCCATGCCTATTTCTGTTCTGTGGTTGAATAGATTCCATGCCTGTTTTCGTTCTGTGGTTGAAAAGATTCAATGCCTGTTTCTGTTCTGTGGTTGTATAGATTCCATGCCTATTTCTGTCGGGTGGTTGTATAGATTCCATGCCTGTTTCTGTTGGGCGGTTGTATAGATTCCATGCCTGTTTTTTTGCTCTGTGGTTATATAGATTCCATGCCTGTTTCTGCTCTGTGGTTGAATAGATTCGATACCTCTTTCTGTTCTGTGGTTGTATAGATTCTATGCCTGTTTTTGCACTGTCGTTGAATAGATTCCATGCCTTTTTCTGTTGGTTGGTTGTATAGATTCCATGCATATTTCTTTCGGGTGGTTGTATAGATTCCCTGCCTATTTCTTTTCAGTGGTTTTATACGTGCACTGACTAATTTTGTAATGTGGTTTAAACGCACCTTGCATATTTACGCTCTGTGATTGTCCTGTTTCTGTTCTGTGGTTGTATAGGTTCCATGCCTAATTCTGTTGGGTGCTAGTATAGATTCCATGCCTTTTTCTGTTCTGTGGTTGTATAGATTCCATGCCTATTTCTGCTCTGTGGTTGAATAGATTCCAGGCCTGTTTCTATTCTGTGGTTGTATAGATTCCATGCCTATTTCTGCTCTGTGGTTGTATAGATTCCATGCCTATTTCTCCTCTGTGGTTGTATAGATTCCATGTCAATTTCTGTTGGGTGGTTGCATAGATTTCATGCCTTTTTCTGTCGGGTGGTTGTATAGATTCCATGTCTATTTCTGTTAAGTGGTTTTATAGATTCCATGCCTTTTTTCTGATGGGTGGTTGTACAGATTCCATGCCTATTTCTTTTGGGTGGTTGTATAGATTCCATGCCTTTTTCTGTCGGGTGGTTGTATAGATACCATGTCAATTTCTGTTCTGTGGTTTTATAGATTCTATGCCTGTTTCTGTTCTGTGGATGTATAGATTCTATGCCTATTTCTGTTCTGTGGTTGAAAAGATTCTATGCCTATTTTTGCTCTGCGGTTGTAAAGATTCCCTGCCTTTTTCTGTTCAGTGGTTTTATACGTGCTCTGACTAATTTTGTTTTGTGGTTTTAAACGCACCTTGCATATTTACGCTCTGTGGTTGTCCTGTTTCTGTTCTGTGGTTGTATAGGTTCCATGCCTATTTCTGTTCGGTTGTTGTATAGATTCCCTGCCTATTTCTGTTCTGTGGTTGAATAGATTCCATGCCTGTTTTCGTTCTGTGGTTGAAAAGATTCAATGCCTGTTTCTGTTCTGTGGTTGTATAGATTCCATGCCTATTTCTGTCGGGTGGTTGTATAGATTCCATGCCTGTTTCTGTTGGGCGGTTGTATAGATTCCATGCCTGTTTTTTTGCTCTGTGGTTATATAGATTCCATGCCTGTTTCTGCTCTGTGGTTGAATAGATTCGATACCTCTTTCTGTTCTGTGGTTGTACAGATTCCATGCCTGTTTTTGCACTGTCGTTGAATAGATTCCATGCCTTTTTCTGTCGGGTGGTTTTATAGATTCCCTGCCTATTTCTTTTCAGTGGTTTTATACTTGCACTGACTAATTTTGTTTTGTGGTTTTAAACGCACCTTGCATATTTACGCTCTGTGATTGTCCTGTTTCTGTTCTGTGGTTGTATAGGTTCCATGCCTAATTCTGTTGGGTGCTAGTATAGATTCCATGCCTTTTTCTGTTCTGTGGTTGTATAGATTCCATGCCTATTTCTGCTCTGTGGTTGAATAGATTCCAGGCCTGTTTCTATTCTGTGGTTGTATAGTTTGAATGCCTATTTCTGTATGGTGGTAGTATAGATTTCATGCCTGTTTCTGTGCGGCGGTTGTATAGATTTCATGTCTGTTTCTGCTCTGTGGTTGTATAGATTCCATGCCTGTTTCTGTTGGGTGGTTGTATAGATTCCATGACTATTTCTGTTGGGTGGTTGTATAGATTCCATGCCTGTTTCTGCTCTGTGGTTGTATAGATTCCATGCCTGTTTCTGCTCTGTGGTTGTATAGATTCCATGCCTGTTTCTGTTGGTTGGTTGTATAGATTCCATGCCTATTTCTGTTGGGTGGTTGTATAGATTCCATGCCTATTTCTGCTCTGTGGTTTTATAGATTCTATGCCTGTTTCTGTTCTGTGGTTGTATAAGCCATATGCCTATTTCTGTTCTGTGGTTGTATAGATTCCATGCCTGTTTCTGTTCTGTGGTTGTATAGATTCCATACCTGTTTCTGCTCTGTGGTTTTATAGATTCTATGCCTGTTTCTGTTCTGTGGTTGTATAAGCCATATGCCTATTTCTGTTCTGTGGTTGTAAAGATTCTATGCCTATTTTTGCTCTGTGGTTGTATAGATTCCATGCCTATTTCTGCTCTGTGGTTGTATAGATTCCATGCCTATTTCTGCTCTGTGGTTGTATAGATTCCATGCCTATTCTGTTGGGTGGTTGTATAGATTCCATGCCTATTTCTGCTCTGTGGTTTTATAGATTCTATGCCTGTTTCTGTTCTGTGGTTGTATAAGCCATATGCCTATTTCTGTTCTGTGGTTGTATAGATTCCATGCCTGTTTCTGTTCTGTGGTTGTATAGATTCCATACCTGTTTCTGCTCTGTGGTTGTATAGATTCCATGCCTATTTCTGCTCTGTGGTTTATAGATTCCATGCCTATTCTGTTGGGTGGTTGTATAGATTCCATGCCTATTTCTGCTCTGTGGTTTTATAGATTCTATGCCTGTTTCTGTTCTGTGGTTGTATAAGCCATATGCCTATTTCTGTTCTGTGGTTGTAAAGATTCTATGCCTATTTTTGCTCTGTGGTTGTATAGATTCCATGCCTGTTTCTGTTCTGTGGTTGTATAGATTCCATGCCTGTTTCTGCTCTGTGGTTGTAGAGATTCTATGCCTGTTTCTGTTGGGTGGTTGGATAGATTCCATGCCTATTTCTGTTGGGTGGTTGTATAGATTCCATGCCTATTTCTGTTGGGTGGTTGTATAGATTCCATGCCTTTTTTTGTCGGGTGGTTGAATAGATTCCATGTCAATTTCTGTTCTGTGGTTTTATAGATTCTACGCCTGTTTCTGTTCTGTGGTTGTATAGATTCTATGCCTATTTCTGTTCTGTGGTTGTAAAGATTCTATGCCTATTTTTGCTCTGTGGTTGTATAGATTCCATGCCTATTTCTGCTCTGTGGTTGTATAGATTCCATGCCTATTTCTCCTCTGTGGTTGTATAGATTCCATGTCAATTTCTGTTGGGTGGTTGCATAGATTTCATGCCTTTTTCTGTCGGGTGGTTGTATAGATTCCATGTCTATTTCTGTTAAGTGGTTTTATAGATTCCATGCCTATATCTGCTCTGTGGTTGTAAAGATTCCATGCCTATATCTGCTCTGTGGTTGTATAGATTCAATGCCTATTTCTGCTCTGTGGTTGTACAGATTCCATGCCTATTTCTGCTCTGTGGTTGTACAGATTCCATGCCTATTCTGTTGGGTGATTGTATAGATTCCATGCCTTTTTCTGTCGGGTGGTTAAATAGATTCCATGTCTATTTCTGTTCTGTGGTTGTATAGATTCCATGTCTATTTCTGTTCGGTTGTTGTATTGATTCCATTCCTATTTCTGTCCTGTGGTTGTATGTACTCATTGCATGTTTCTGCTCAGTACACGCGTCATACAGGTATCTCTTGCTCTTTTGCTGTATACGTTCTATGGATATTTCTGTTCTGTGCTTGTGAACCTTTCCGAAACATATCCTTCCTGTAGTTTTATATGCTGGAAGATACAATACCTCTTTCTTCTGTTTATTGAGCGTATCTCCTCTTCATAGATGCAATTTCGTCTTTGTCGATCTCCTTCATTTGTATGAGATTGGTATGTTTCTATACGTTTCATTATGTGTATATACGTGCTGTATGTTTCCATGCCCCACTTTCTTTTGTATTCCTTGCACAGGCTGAATGTTACAGGATACTTCAAATAGCTATCACTTCTATCAACCAAGGGGTTCCCTATAATGACAGCGAAGACGCAAAAAGTATGTTAAAATATGATACGAAGTCCCAGATCTCAGTATCGTGTCGTATCGTATTTTTTTTCGTATCGTAAGTGGCAATCGTAATTTCGCCACCTGAGCTCAGGCCATACCTAGAATGTCCTCTTTTTCCGTCCTGTGGATCCTCTTTGTCGCCTTCTAATAATTAGTCGATTTATCTGCGATATATATCGAACCAACTGTATCATTGCCAGCCATGTTGATGGCCGGTGTTTGATGTGATAATTCGATCTCCTCTAACACGAAATTCGTATAACCTACGGGAACATACGATACGGTCTTGGGTATTTATGATACGACGCAATAGGAAACTAAGAAATTGAATCGTATCCACATTTCCTAACATGTACGCTAGGCAGAGTTCGACTATGCTGCTGTTTAGGATTTTGGGTACAGGAACAATACACCCCCAATGACCATAGGCTACTGAATAGACCCATGGTTAATGTAAGCAGGCCTAGGATCTCGCCCGAGGTGTGTTGTATATGCAGGCAAAACCTAGGTTGCAATAAAGTATGTTAATGTAGGCAACACCTAGGATGTCATCAGACGTGCTTTATGTAGGCAACATCAAGCCTCTTATCAGATATGTTTTATATTGCCAACATCTAGGCTGTCATCAGACGTGTGTTTAATGTAGGCAAAATCTAGGCTGTCATCAGACGTGTGTTTAATGTGGGCAAAATCTAGGCTGTCATCAGACGTGTGTTTAATGTAGGCAACATCTAGGTTGTCATCAGACGTGTGTTTAATGTGGGCAAAATCTAGGCTGTTATCAGACGTGTGCATCACGGAGGCAACATCTAGGCTCTCATCAGAAGTCTGTTTTATGTAGGCAACATCAAAGCAGTCATCAGATGTGTGTTGTATGTAGGCAACATCCAGGCTGTCATCACAAGTGTGTTTTACGTAGGCAAAATCCAGGCTGTCATTAGAAGTCTGTGTTGCGTAGGCAACATCTAGGTTCTCATCAGACGTGTGTTTTATGTAGGCAACTTCAAGACTGTCATGAGATGTGTGTTTTATGCAAGCAACATCTAGGCTCTCATCAGGCGTGTGCTTGACTCAGGCACCATCTAGGCTCTCATCAGAATTGTGTTTTATATAGGCAACATCTAGGCTGTCATCAGAAGTCTGTTTTATGCAAGCAACATCTAGGCTCTCATCAGGCGTGTGCTTGACTCAGGCACCATCTAGGCTCTCATCAGACGTGTGTTTTATATAGGCAACATCCAGGCTGTCATCAGAAGTCTGTTTTATGTAGGCAACATCTAGGCTCTCATCAGACGTGTGTTTTATATAGGCAACATCCAGGCTGTCATCAGAAGTCTGTTTTATGTAGGCAACATCTAGGCTCTCATCAGGCGTGTGCTTGACTCAGGCACCATCTAGGCTCTCATCAGACGTGTGTTTTATGTAGGCAACATCCAGGCTGTCATCAGAAGTCTGTTTTATATAGGCAACATCTAGGCTGTCATCAGACGTGTGTTTTATGTAGGCAACATCCAGGCTGTCATCAGAAGTCTGTTTTATATAGGCAACATCCAGGCTGTCATCAGAAGTCTGTTTTATGTAGGCAACATCTAGGCTCTCATCAGGCTTGTGCTTGACTCAGGCACCATCTAGGCTCTCATCAGACGTGTGTTTTATGTAGGCAACATCCAGGCTGTCATCAGAAGTCTGTTTTATGTAGGCAACATCTAGGCTCTCATCAGACGTGTGTTTTATATAGGCAACATCCAGGCTGTCATCAGAAGTCTGTTTTATGTAGGCAACATCTAGGCTCTCATCAGACGTGTGTTTTATATAGGCAACATCCAGGCTGTCATCAGAAGTCTGTTTTATGTAGGCAACATCTAGGCTCTCATCAGACGTGTGTTTTATATAGGCAACATCCAGGCTGTCATCAGAAGTCTGTTTTATGTAGGCAACATCTAGGCTCTCATCAGACGTGTGTTTTATATAGGCAACATCCAGGCTGTCATCAGAAGTCTGTTTTATGTAGGCAACATCTAGGCTCTCATCAGGCGTGTGCTTGACTCAGGCACCATCTAGGCTCTCATCAGACGTGTGTTTTATGTAGGCAACATCCAGGCTGTCATCAGAAGTCTGTTTTATATAGGCAACATCTAGGCTGTCATCAGACGTGTGTTTTATGTAGGCAACATCCAGGCTGTCATCAGAAGTCTGTTTTATATAGGCAACATCCAGGCTGTCATCAGAAGTCTGTTTTATGTAGGCAACATCTAGGCTCTCATCAGGCTTGTGCTTGACTCAGGCACCATCTAGGCTCTCATCAGACGTGTGTTTTATGTAGGCAACATCCAGGCTGTCATCAGAAGTCTGTTTTATATAGGCAACATCCAGGCTGTCATCAGAAGTCTGTTTTATGTAGGCAACATCTAGGCTCTCATCAGGCTTGTGCTTGACTCAGGCACCATCTAGGCTCTCATCAGACGTGTGTTTTATGTAGGCAACATCCAGGCTCTACGCAGGCAACAACTAGGCTCTCATCAGACGTGTGTTTTATGTAGGCAACATCCAGGCTGTCATCAGAAGTCTGTTTTATGTAGGCAACATCTAGGCTCTCATCAGACGTGTGTTTTATATAGGCAACATCCAGGCTGTCATCAGAAGTCTGTTTTATGTAGGCAACATCTAGGCTCTCATCAGACGTGTGTTTTATATAGGCAACATCCAGGCTGTCATCAGAAGTCTGTTTTATGTAGGCAACATCTAGGCTCTCATCAGACGTGTGTTTTATATAGGCAACATCCAGGCTGTCATCAGAAGTCTGTTTTATGTAGGCAACATCTAGGCTCTCATCAGGCGTGTGCTTGACTCAGGCACCATCTAGGCTCTCATCAGACGTGTGTTTTATGTAGGCAACATCCAGGCTGTCATCAGAAGTCTGTTTTATGTAGGCAACATCTAGGCTCTCATCAGACGTGTGTTTTATATAGGCAACATCCAGGCTGTCATCAGAAGTCTGTTTTATGTAGGCAACATCTAGGCTCTCATCAGACGTGTGTTTTATATAGGCAACATCCAGGCTGTCATCAGAAGTCTGTTTTATGTAGGCAACATCTAGGCTCTCATCAGGCGTGTGCTTGACTCAGGCACCATCTAGGCTCTCATCAGACGTGTGTTTTATGTAGGCAACATCCAGGCTGTCATCAGAAGTCTGTTTTATGTAGGCAACATCTAGGCTCTCATCAGACGTGTGTTTTATATAGGCAACATCCAGGCTGTCATCAGAAGTCTGTTTTATGTAGGCAACATCTAGGCTCTCATCAGACGTGTGTTTTATATAGGCAACATCCAGGCTGTCATCAGAAGTCTGTTTTATGTAGGCAACATCTAGGCTCTCATCAGACGTGTGTTTTATATAGGCAACATCCAGGCTGTCATCAGAAGTCTGTTTTATGTAGGCAACATCTAGGCTCTCATCAGACGTGTGTTTTATATAGGCAACATCCAGGCTGTCATCAGAAGTCTGTTTTATGTAGGCAACATCTAGGCTCTCATCAGGCGTGTGCTTGACTCAGGCACCATCTAGGCTCTCATCAGACGTGTGTTTTATGTAGGCAACATCCAGGCTGTCATCAGAAGTCTGTTTTATGTAGGCAACATCTAGGCTCTCATCAGGCTTGTGCTT
The DNA here is from genome assembly GCA_026874595.1 of Sipunculus nudus. Lineage (NCBI taxonomy): Eukaryota > Metazoa > Annelida > Sipuncula > Golfingiida > Sipunculidae > Sipunculus > Sipunculus nudus. The sequence continues at coordinate 56,535,082 of CM049317.1, forward strand.
GACTCAGGCACCATCTAGGCTCTCATCAGACGTGTGTTTTATGTAGGCAACATCCAGGCTCTACGCAGGCAACAACTAGGCTCTCATCAGACGTGTGTTTTATGTAGGCAACATCCAGGCTGTCATCAGAAGTCTGTTTTATGTAGGCAACATCTAGGCTCTCATCAGGCGTGTGCTTGACTCAGGCACCATCTAGGCTCTCATCAGACGTGTGTTTTATGTAGGCAACATCCAGGCTGTCATCAGAAGTCTGTTTTATGCAAGCAACATCTAGGCTCTCATCAGGCTTGTGCTTGACTCAGGCACCATCTAGGCTCTCATCAGAATTGTGTTTTATATAGGCAACATCCAGGCTGTCATCAGAAGTCTGTTTTATGTAGGCAACATCTAGGCTCTCATCAGGCTTGTGCTTGACTCAGGCACCATCTAGGCTCTCATCAGAATTGTGTTTTATATAGGCAACATCCAGGCTGTCATCAGAAGTCTGTTTTATGTAGGCAACATCCAGGCTCTCATCAGGCGTGTGCTTGACTCAGGCACCATCTAGGCTCTCATCAGACGTGTGTTTTATATAGGCAACATCCAGGCTGTCATCAGAAGTCTGTTTTATGTAGGCAACATCTAGGCTCTCATCAGACGTGTGTTTTATATAGGCAACATCCAGGCTGTCATCAGAAGTCTGTTTTATGTAGGCAACATCTAGGCTCTCATCAGACGTGTGTTTTATATAGGCAACATCCAGGCTGTCATCAGAAGTCTGTTTTATGTAGGCAACATCTAGGTCCTCATCAGGCGTGTGCTTGACTCAGGCACCATCTAGGCTCTCATCAGACGTGTGTTTTATGTAGGCAACATCCAGGCTGTCATCAGAAGTCTGTTTTATGTAGGCAACATCTAGGCTCTCATCAGGCGTGTGCTTGACTCAGGCACCATCTAGGCTCTCATCAGACGTGTGTTTTATGTAGGCAACATCCAGGCTGTCATCAGAAGTCTGTTTTATGTAGGCAACATCTAGGCTCTCATCAGACGTGTGTTTTATATAGGCAACATCCAGGCTGTCATCAGAAGTCTGTTTTATGTAGGCAACATCCAGGCTGTCATCAGAAGTCTGTTTTATGTAGGCAACATCTAGGCTCTCATCAGACGTGTGTTTTATATAGGCAACATCCAGGCTGTCATCAGAAGTCTGTTTTATGTAGGCAACATCTAGGCTCTCATCAGAAGTCTGTTTTATGTAGGCAACATCTAGGTCCTCATCAGGCGTGTGCTTGACTCAGGCACCATCTAGGCTCTCATCAGACGTGTGTTTTATGTAGGCAACATCCAGGCTGTCATCAGAAGTCTGTTTTATGTAGGCAACATCTAGGCTGTCATCAGAAGTCTGTTTTATGTAGGCAACATCTAGGTCCTCATCAGGCGTGTGCTTGACTCAGGCACCATCTAGGCTCTCATCAGACGTGTGTTTTATGTAGGCAACATCCAGGCTGTCATCAGAAGTCTGTTTTATGTAGGCAACATCTAGGCTCTCATCAGACGTGTGTTTTATATAGGCAACATCCAGGCTGTCATCAGAAGTCTGTTTTATGTAGGCAACATCTAGGCTCTCATCAGACGTGTGTTTTATATAGGCAACATCCAGGCTGTCATCAGAAGTCTGTTTTATGTAGGCAACATCTAGGCTCTCATCAGACGTGTGTTTTATATAGGCAACATCCAGGCTGTCATCAGAAGTCTGTTTTATGTAGGCAACATCTAGGCTCTCATCAGACGTGTGTTTTATATAGGCAACATCCAGGCTGTCATCAGAAGTCTGTTTTATGTAGGCAACATCTAGGCTCTCATCAGGCGTGTGCTTGACTCAGGCACCATCTAGGCTCTCATCAGACGTCTGTTTTATGTAGGCAACATCCAGGCTGTCATCAGAAGTCTGTTTTATATAGGCAACATCCAGGCTGTCATCAGAAGTCTGTTTTATGTAGGCAACATCTAGGCTCTCATCAGGCGTGTGCTTGACTCAGGCACCATCTAGGCTCTCATCAGACGTGTGTTTTATATAGGCAACATCCAGGCTGTCATCAGAAGTCTGTTTTATGTAGGCAACATCTAGGCTCTCATCAGACGTGTGTTTTATATAGGCAACATCCAGGCTGTCATCAGAAGTCTGTTTTATGTAGGCAACATCTAGGCTCTCATCAGACGTGTGTTTTATATAGGCAACATCCAGGCTGTCATCAGAAGTCTGTTTTATGTAGGCAACATCTAGGCTCTCATCAGACGTGTGTTTTATATAGGCAACATCCAGGCTGTCATCAGAAGTCTGTTTTATGTAGGCAACAACTAGGCTCTCATCAGACGTGTGTTTTATGTAGGCAACATCCAGGCTGTCATCAGAAGTCTGTTTTATGTAGGCAACATCTAGGCTCTCATCAGGCGTGTGCTTGACTCAGGCACCATCTAGGCTCTCATCAGACGTGTGTTTTATGTAGGCAACATCCAGGCTGTCATCAGAAGTCTGTTTTATGTAGGCAACATCCAGGCTGTCATCACAAGTGTGTTTTATGTAGGCAACAACTAGGCTCTCATCAGACGTGTGCTTGACTCAGGCACCATCTAGGCTCTCATCAGACGTGTGTTTTATGTAGGCAACATCCAGGCTGTCATCACAAGTGTGTTTTATGTAGGCAACATCTAGGCTCTCATCAGGCGTGTGCTTGACTCAGGCACCATCTAGGCTCTCATCAGACGTGTGTTTTATGTAGGCAACATCCAGGCTGTCATCAGAAGTCTGTTTTATATAGGCAACATCCAGGCTGTCATCAGAAGTCTGTTTTATGTAGGCAACAACTAGGCTCTCATCAGACGTGTGTTTTATGTAGGCAACATCCAGGCTGTCATCAGAAGTCTGTTTTATGTAGGCAACATCTAGGCTCTCATCAGGCGTGTGCTTGACTCAGGCACCATCTAGGCTCTCATCAGACGTGTGTTTTATGTAGGCAACATCCAGGCTGTCATCAGAAGTCTGTTTTATGTAGGCAACATCTAGGCTCTCATCAGGCTTGTGCTTGACTCAGGCACCATCTAGGCTCTCATCAGACGTGTGTTTTATGTAGGCAACATCCAGGCTGTCATCAGAAGTCTGTTTTATGTAGGCAACATCTAGGTCCTCATCAGACGTGTGTTTTATGTAGGCAACATCCAGGCTGTCATCAGAAGTCTGTTTTATGCAAGCAACATCTAGGCTCTCATCAGGCTTGTGCTTGACTCAGGCACCATCTAGGCTCTCATCAGAATTGTGTTTTATATAGGCAACATCTAGGCTGTCATCAGAAGTCTGTTTTATGTAGGCAACATCTAGGCTCTCATCAGGCGTGTGCTTGACTCAGGCACCATCTAGGCTCTCATCAGACGTGTGTTTTATGTAGGCAACATCCAGGCTGTCATCAGAAGTCTGTTTTATATAGGCAACATCCAGGCTGTCATCAGAAGTCTGTTTTATGTAGGCAACATCTAGGTCCTCATCAGACGTGTGTTTTATGTAGGCAACATCCAGGCTGTCATCAGAAGTCTGTTTTATGCAAGCAACATCTAGGCTCTCATCAGGCGTGTGCTTGACTCATGCACCATCTAGGCTCTCATCAGAATTGTGTTTTATATAGGCAACATCTAGGCTGTCATCAGAAGTCTGTTTTATGTAGGCAACATCTAGGCTCTCATCAGGCGTGTGCTTGACTCATGCACCATCTAGGCTCTCATCAGAATTGTGTTTTATATAGGCAACATCTAGGCTCTCATCAGGCGTGTGCTTGACTCATGCACCATCTAGGCTCTCATCAGAATTGTGTTTTATGTAGGCAACATCCAGGCTGTCATCAGAAGTCTGTTTTATGTAGGCAACATCTAGGCTCTCATCAGGCTTGTGCTTGACTCAGGCACCATCTAGGCTCTCATCAGACGTGTGTTTTATGTAGGCAACATCCAGGCTGTCATCAGAAGTCTGTTTTATGTAGGCAACATCTAGGCTCTCATCAGGCGTGTGCTTGACTCATGCACCATCTAGGCTCTCATCAGAATTGTGTTTTATATAGGCAACATCTAGGCTCTCATCAGGCGTGTGCTTGACTCATGCACCATCTAGGCTCTCATCAGAATTGTGTTTTATGTAGGCAACATCCAGGCTGTCATCAGAAGTCTGTTTTATGTAGGCAACATCTAGGCTCTCATCAGGCTTGTGCTTGACTCAGGCACCATCTAGGCTCTCATCAGAAGTCTGTTTTATGTAGGCAACATCCAGGCTGTCATCAGAAGTCTGTTTTATATAGGCAACATCCAGGCTGTCATCAGAAGTCTGTTTTATGTAGGCAACATCTAGGCTCTCATCAGGCGTGTGCTTGACTCAGGCACCATCTAGGCTCTCATCAGACGTGTGTTTTATGTAGGCAACATCCAGGCTGTCATCAGAAGTCTGTTTTATGTAGGCAACATCTAGGCTCTCATCAGGCTTGTGCTTGACTCAGGCACCATCTAGGCTCTCATCAGACGTGTGTTTTATGTAGGCAACATCCAGGCTGTCATCAGAAGTCTGTTTTATGTAGGCAACATCTAGGTCCTCATCAGACGTGTGTTTTATGTAGGCAACATCCAGGCTGTCATCAGAAGTCTGTTTTATGCAAGCAACATCTAGGCTCTCATCAGGCTTGTGCTTGACTCAGGCACCATCTAGGCTCTCATCAGAATTGTGTTTTATATAGGCAACATCTAGGCTGTCATCAGAAGTCTGTTTTATGTAGGCAACATCTAGGCTCTCATCAGGCGTGTGCTTGACTCAGGCAACAACTAGGCTCTCATCAGACGTGTGTTTTATGTAGGCAACATCCAGGCTGTCATCAGAAGTCTGTTTTATGTAGGCAACATCTAGGCTCTCATCAGGCTTGTGCTTGACTCAGGCACCATCTAGGCTCTCATCAGACGTGTGTTTTATGTAGGCAACATCCAGGCTGTCATCAGAAGTCTGTTTTATGTAGGCAACATCTAGGTCCTCATCAGACGTGTGTTTTATGTAGGCAACATCCAGGCTGTCATCAGAAGTCTGTTTTATGCAAGCAACATCTAGGCTCTCATCAGGCGTGTGCTTGACTCATGCACCATCTAGGCTCTCATCAGAATTGTGTTTTATATAGGCAACATCTAGGCTGTCATCAGAAGTCTGTTTTATGTAGGCAACATCTAGGCTCTCATCAGGCGTGTGCTTGACTCAGGCACCATCTAGGCTCTCATCAGACGTGTGTTTTATGTAGGCAACATCCAGGCTGTCATCAGAAGTCTGTTTTATATAGGCAACATCCAGGCTGTCATCAGAAGTCTGTTTTATGTAGGCAACATCTAGGCTCTCATCAGGCTTGTGCTTGACTCAGGCACCATCTAGGCTCTCATCAGAATTGTGTTTTATATAGGCAACATCCAGGCTGTCATCAGAAGTCTGTTTTATGTAGGCAACATCCAGGCTCTCATCAGGCGTGTGCTTGACTCATGCACCATCTAGGCTCTCATCAGAATTGTGTTTTATATAGGCAACATCCAGGCTGTCATCAGAAGTCTGTTTTATGTAGGCAACATCTAGGCTCTCAGCAGGCAACAACTAGGCTGTCATCAGACGTGTTTTCTGTTGACATCACCCATCTATGCTGCATCATATGTGTTTTTAATTAAGGCAACTCCTAGGCTCTCACGAAACGTGTTTCAGAAGTTTTTTTTTTATTCTGAGTTATTTTCTAGTAGTAGTTTTTAACTATTTTATTATTATAATTAATACTATTATAAACGTATGGCTCAAGTCGGTTTTGCCTAGGCTATCAATACACGTGTATTTACTAAGTTTACCTCGACTATTATTACAGTATGTATATTTATTACCATTACCTTTACAATAGCATTACCTATATAGGCCCACTATACATGTGTTACATAGACTGCTGATCGAATGTTTTCTTTCAAAAATGTAGACTTAACGTATATAGAGCCATGCTATTAACAAACCTTGGTCTTTACTGGGCTTTACTTTGACTCTCAAAACAATTAAGACTCTCGTAAAAGAAAACACTCTACATCGAAAGTGGTATACCAAGAATTTTTTTTTCTTCAAGTAGACTATTTACACCTAAGTTTTCATCACGCTTAAATTAAGAGTTCTATATATACTTTTTCACTTTATATATGCATGGCTTTTCCCAATGCTTGGTGTAAGTACGGTCAGAAGGTGTTCTTGGAATAAAAATCCTTGGTGGTATCCGATCTGGTAGTCGTGCTCAGCGAGCAGAAGAGGAGAGAGGAGTAACGGCTACGTAAGATGGATGGGAGAGGCTAAAGCGGGTTCAAGTAATCTTTCCAATTAACACATTGTCAGGCAAAAAGACGGGGGATGATAGATAACTCCTAGAAAACACACAATAGCCAGAGTCCCGAACAAAGTCGTGTCCATGTTTACTTGCTGGCTTACATGGGCTTTAATTTAACACTGACACTCTGTCCTCGGAACGGTAGAAAGCTCCCGGATCATACAAGAATAACAAGTCAAAGCCGCCGGTGTATAGCGTTTTATCTCCACTAATTCCGACTTGTATTAATTACCAGACTTTATTGCGGAAACATGAGATGTGCACTCACGCCCGGAGTGTAAAGAGTTTAGACTTGTATACCTTCGTCCTTATGTATTTCCAATATCGTTTTCACTCATATCAATTAACCTTATGATTTTGTATGTTTTTTTTGCTTAGCTTCATAAAATACGTTAATTATATTTTACATATAACATTTTCTTGTTAACGTAAGTTCTACTCTGTCTATAATTTGTTAGAGTACTCTTTCTTATGTGTGACTTTTCGAATCACTTAAGCTTCAGTGGTCCTAAGAATTGACTTTTTTATTCAGTGATTATAACGATCTAAAAATTATAAAAATGCAGTGTTTTCTTGAAACCCAGTGTACCTTTGGAGCATGTATTTGAAGATATTGCTTCGAGATCTAGATCGAAATCGAGATCGTGAGAGAGAGAGAGAGAGAGAGAGAGAGAGAGAGAGAGAGAGAGAGAGAGAGGGAGGGAGGGAGGGAGAGGGAGAGAGATCGAGAGATTATCATTGAGTTTGATATAGTGGCTGTCCCTACTTGTGACCTAAAAAAATTACCACGGATACCATACTTACAAAACGATTATAGTCTTTTCGTCGTATGCTATGAACCTTGAATCTATATATAGTATATTTAATCCATGATACTGATTGAAGCTTTAACACTTTGAATGAAACCAATTTTAACTAGAAATCTGCATTCTAATGAATACAAGCCTCCGCCATTCACTTTTTCGGCCCATTATCCAAGGTTCTTTCGTGCAAAATGACTTTACATTTGTGAATAATTATTATTGATGTTCCTGGATCCGGATAATGTTCAGGGTCCACACCAAAATATTATCGATTCTACATTGGCCCATTCCCGAAAAGCTCTATAAAATTATATGTGATTCCGTTCATGATTGTGTGGGTTATGTTGCGAACATACCCAGAAACACACGAACGGGAATGAACGTATATAACAGTAGTATTTATATATGTGTGTGTGTGCATCAGGTGGCACGGGCTTCACGTGATAATCCTTATAAGCTCGATGTACCACTCCTGCCGGTTATTGGTGTACATGTGTCACCCCCATTGCTTGGTCATAACACCAAGTAACCCCCGAAAAGCGCACTCGTTTTGGATTGAAACACGGCTGTTTGGCATAGTCCCAGCATTAAGCCTGCAGAGCGCTCACCCTGCAGGGATCGGGCCGACCGTGAAAAATCCCACCGCCCGGACTGAGATTCGAACTCCCGATCTCCCGGCCATGAGCCCTATACAAGTACTCCATTCATAAGCCACACAAACCGATTTAACACGACCAATTAAGGACTGTGTGAACGGGGCTGGCAGAGTATTTTCCAAAGGTCAGGCAATCAAATATGCAAAACAGGCCTTTAAATTCATTACACATTTGCCACTAGGTGTCGCTGCAGTAATTGTTACATTTCGGGTTCCTGGTTTCAACACCGTAATCATTCAGAAGAACGTTTAATTTATATAGTGTACAATCTCCAGCTAAATTAAAGTCGTGGAAGGTTAATTTTTCGGTAGCCTTGCGTCTTTAGCCCGCTCCATATGCAAGTAAAATTACCGGGTTCTAAATCTGTGGTAGATACGTAACCTTTAACGGTATTAAACGGCCAGGAAGGCAGTTCCATGATGAATATTGCACGGCCACCAGAACGGCGTCCTCGAAGGTTGATGGATGGACGGTTAGACTGTACGTACAGTCGCCGGCCTTGCCGGGGCTTATATATATTCACATGTTGGCCTGATCTGTAAACTCTGCGCTACAAATATAATGGATCTGCAGTTCCCGGGAACTCTGATCTTTTAACTATTTCTGGATCGGTCATTTTTTTTTTTTCTTCTTTTCTTTCACTCGGTCACATGTGCGCATGAAACTTTATGTAGAATTCAGGGTTAAGGTAGTATCTCATTGGGATGCGACAGCTTGCGACTAGTTGGAGACACGACAATTGCGAGAAAATACGCGAATTAGCGACAATTTTCACTTGCAATCACACTGAATCTAAACTAACGACATGTTTGCGAACATCGTATACGAGTGGTTGGCCAAAAATTCGGCTGGAGTTCATATACCCGTCGTGCGAATGTCGTGCGATGTTCACAAGACATAAGCACAACATTTGTGAAATATTCGCACGACAATTCGCGACCAGAATGTCAGATTCTCATTTTTATCTCCAAATATTCGCAATGTAGTTGCATAGGTCGTAAACCCCTCTCAAAGTTGTCTTGCACTTCCTGACTCGCGGAAACCTACTTGAGAATAGTTGGCGACATGTTTGAGACGGGTTTGAGACACCAGCGACGCCTTTGCGACCATTTTGTGAAACATTTTGTTTTTCGAATTTTTTTAACATGTTCAAAATTTGTGCGACAAACCGCCGCGAATGTTCTAAGACACTTTTGAGACTCTCTCGCGAATGCATTCGCAATTTGTCGCAAAACTGTCGCAGCCCAGTGAGATACAGGCTTTAGCAACGATTCTCAATCTCCCTTATACTTTTTATGAACTGCTTCCTTATATTGTCAGAAGTTTCAATGGGAAGAAACTCCTACCTTGGCTGATCAAGAAAAGCAAAGGTGAATAGATCTACCTTTTATACGACATTGAAATACAGGGATCCTTTAATTTAAGCACTTCATTTTGTCTGTCTTTCTCTCTCTCTTTCTCTCTCTCTCTCTCTCTCTCTCTCCTTCTCTCTCTCTCTCTCTCTCTCTCTCTCTCTATATATATATATATATATATAATATGGAAAGCTAATGATTATAATAACAACACTTATAATAATACATGAAATAATAATAATAATAATAATAATAATAATAATAATAATAATGCAGGCCTTAATTTTTAACTTCAAGGGCTCTCATAATTTTTTTTCTCATTGAAATCTTATCCACAACAATTTCATATAATAATATATACATTCAATTATTTCCTCCCTGAGCAGCAGTAGATCTACTTATTCTTTATAAGTATCAGAATAAACTGACTTGATCGGTATTCCTGAGCAGGCTGTTCGCTCACCCTTTAATTACCCTGTATTTAAAGTACTATACGCTACATTAACATTTCTAAATATGTTATTAATATCATCGACATGTCAAGTCACGGAATAATTTATATATATATATATATATATATATATATATATATATATATATATATAATATATATGAATATTAATGTGACTATGTATATTGTTTATACATATATATGAATATTAATATGACTATATGTTTATATATACATATATATAAATATAAACATATATATATATATATATATATATTTATATATATATGAACGAGAGAGAGAAAGAGCGAGGGGAAGATATGTCAATATAAAGATAAAAACACAAACAAGTCCTGGAACCACTTATACGCAACTGTATTATTAACTCACAGTGACGAACAAACCCTGCATCAGAGCCCTGCCAGCCTTGCTTGAGGTCACGTATTCATTACTTGAAGTGCTGCAACAGTAACAGTAATACAATACAACATATCTGGTGAACACCTGAAGCTCCGGTGGACAGTTTCTGCGGCAGCTCGTTCAGTCTGTCACCGGGGGCTGTCACGGCAGCCTCAACAGCAGTCACATTGTCTCTACGAACTGGTTCTGATGCTGTTACATCATGCTGTCTCAGCAGGCTGCGTCAGCCCTGCTGTTAACATGATTGTAACCGGGATCCCCGGACAGTAATGGAATTTTAATTATGACTTACATATACATACTTCCGCATGTAACAAGCTGTTCACTGTTTTACTTTGTTTTAGTATGTTAAGCTGACAGCTTCAGTCGTTTAAGTAATCAGCCCATTTAATTCATATTTGTTGTTGTACGTTTATACTACAAGTATACACGTATGCACAAAAAGGCGTAAATGTTGTCATAAAGTATTTCATAAAAGTAATTTCATATACATGTAAACATGTGTATTTATATGTATATGTATATATCTTCAAACTGAGGCTTTGTTTCGGCCAACCTATAAACGTTGAAATACCTATTACAATACAATAAAATCATTATACCAAACGCACTACTTCATACGATATAAATACATGATTTTTATAATTTGATTTTCTTGCATGATTAAATTACATTTATTCTGTTTTAATTCTTTAATAATTATATTGACATAACATAAATTTTAAACTACTATAAACAGTCTTTTGCTCCCGTAAATATGTATAATTAAATACCATGTTTCTCGTAATTTCCTTCACTTTTAGAATTACAGGGACATCAACATCTAATATATTATGTTATTATTTTTTAAATGTTGCCACGCTTTGGTTATTAATTAGTAATTTCATGCACAAAATAACAACTTGTCAGTTTAAGTTTTCCATCTCATTACATGAACAGAGCCACTAGTGCCGATGAACCACGAAGAATATTGTAGATCTGCATATAAATTATAGTTTTTTTTTTCATTTCTTTCCAAACCCATTGATCTCAGGTACCAAATTAAAACACCATTGGGAATTTCCCCACTTTATAGCAAAATAACAAACTAAACTCTAGACATTGAATGCAAAATGTGTCAGAAAACACTTTGATAATGTACCACTTATATATATAAGGGTAAGAGCTGGTCAACTTATGGTGAAAGTTATGCATAATCGATCAAAACGAATTACCTTATCTTTTCTAGGTATATGAAAATCGTTTGACTTAAGAAACCAAGGTGGTATATTCTCTTCAGCGGAGGTTAACGCTCAGGTGTTTTTTCAACAGGGGCAATTGGCCTCGGAGATTTACATGAAAAAGGGTCGCTTTCCGGCTCATAAAAGGATGAAGAGATACCTTGTTTTTCATTTCCAGTGGCTAATCATATAAAGATACACACACACATCCTCAACACACCCTCACACACACAAACACACACACACATATATATATATATAAGTTGATGAAAAGTGACGCCTTTTAGATGGACAAAATTTTTAATTATTGTGTATCGAAAAGGCGTCACTCTTGATCTATCTACACATTGACAAAAGACTAAAAAATAATAATAATTTTTTTATTTATTTATATATATATGTATATATATTTATATATATATATATATATATATATATATATATATATATATATATATCTTTGGCAAATTGATCAGAACCTTTTATTTCTGGCCTACGATTGAGTACCATATCCGTCTATGAAACTGCCAGACGAATAAATATTAACAGACACCAGGAGATTCGGATGTAAAAACCCATCCACTAATTCCCAGGAAATTGGGCACGGGCGTCAAAACTTTGTATAAATGACTATGTAGACCTTATAGCCCTAACCAGGCCATCCATCCGGCCTCTGGTATCTCCCTCCCCGCCCCATCTCGTAACACTGAGGTTATGTTTAGACAGGGGAAGATATGGGATGAACGGTTGATGAGTAATACCAGTGTGGGTAAACATGTGTTACCGCCGGACTATATAGAACGCTAACATGCGTTATTTATACCAGCAAGACACTTTGTGAGTACTCTACTGTCAAGAGCTGGCACAGTGGCTGTTCTTCATCCGTCTCTTGCCAGCTACCGTTTCGAGCGTTTCCAGCACTGTAAACACATTTTCTGTAGTTCCGGTGTCTGTTTGTTTACGTTCATGAAGAAAACTGTTAAAAGTTGTTATCTGTCGATTACACTAGTTTTTCTACCCGTTCATAAATTTGATTTTGAAGAATAGTTTTTATTTATTTATAATTTTTAATATAATTAATACTGCTTAATTATAACATGTCTATATATATTTTGTAAATTAATAAGAGAAACGTTTATTTCAAACCCTACTTACCACGGATTTTATTTTTAGAACCAAATTGTTTGTTGATGCTCTAGAAACAACTGAGCATTTTGTACTATCTGATTCCTTGAGTCTGAGAAAATATTAAGATACGAAGGACCTTACCCCTTATTCAGGGTAACAAACTGTTTTCTGCCTTCATATACACAATCGTAGTTGCCGACAGGTGGCGCTGTGATTGCCCCTTCAAAAAATAATTTGATATATCTGAGGTTTATTTCGAAACGAGGAAAATTACCTCTTTTATATATAGGACACACTTTGCATAACTCCCGACAGTTCAAGACTAAAATGTGCATACCCGAGGCTTGGCCATGAACAAAGGAGTTCCGTGACAAAAGTCCAACCCGGCCACCGTATATTATTATTTAGATTTAAATGGTTATATATGGGTTTATGGTTCATTATACGCAATAAAAATCATGTACACTGCGTTTTGAAATCCTACGAAGTTCAACATCATTATGTAAATTTGCTAGAATATTTATTCAACGGTACCTGTTTAGTACGGAACGCCTTACCAACTTTCCCCCCAAGTCCATTCCCGATACTTTTTTTTCAATCTTGATTCCAGAGATAACATAATATAAACATGCATGTCTAAAAGCAAACATACGCAATCTCTTGAACTTAACTATGGCAAAACGGTTTGGAACTTAAGTTTATGAGGCTCTATACATACTTATATAATTAGATTAGCTATAGTATGAAAATTTCATGACAAAAACCTGACCTGGCAATTTATAAAAATTATTTATTACCTCAGTTCAATGGCCATCGCAGTTGAGAATCCAACTATAATTTTAGGATTAGGGCGTGGTCTACAAAATCGTTATTCCGCTATAAATTGTGCCGATACATTCCCCCCTTGCCACAAACTCCGTATAGAAAAGAAACATCTATCCTTTACGGTGTCCCAAGAGTAGTTTCCTTTCGCATTCTCGCACTCAAACTAGATAAGGTTTATTTTTTCACAGTTTCTCGAAACCGCTCATGTTGGCTGCCATTCTGCGTACACATTTAAAACCGGATGTTACCGGTCGCATGTCGAATTATGGGTATACCGCTATAATTATAGTAGCTTATAAAAATAAATGGGCCTTTCCATCCCTTCAGGGGGTTCACTGGTCAGGTCGATAATTTTTATTGTTGATTACTCCAAACACATTTAATCAGACGCAAATACAAAAACCTGGTATAATTACCCTGCATGTTTCAAGAGTCACCCTCCCGCCAGAGGTCGCTTCTCCATAAAACGAATCTCCTCTTGACAGGCACTGTGAAACGAGCGGAACTATCCTTGTCTCAACTAACAAACTTTAAAATCAAAATGAGTTACATTTCAAGGAGATTTGCACTTTCTATTAACATTTCGCATGCGCAGCTTATAAAATATAACCTTGAAGTCCTTTGTATACATGGACAGCCATGTTTATGTAAGTTGCCTATGAACAAATCTTATCTAACATATTTGTACGGACTTCAATACCCGCTTCATTATATTTGTATCTACGCCATATGTGTATTCAGAAGCACCGGTATATTGTGAGGTCAGATTGTGACGCCCGCAAACCCTAAACAGCATGCCGAGTTTATGAGTCTGATACTGCGCAATGTGCCCTGACGTAAAAAAAAATAGTGTATACATATCAAAACATTCGGATAAAGAGTTATGAGAGGCCAAGTGCCGTGTTCGTAACACGCAATATTCTGCATGGGTGCATGAAGAAAGACTACTTTTGTTCCCCTGGAACTTAAGAAGTAAAAAGTAAAGTAAATGCCCCCATAGCGTTCATATCATCCAACAACACATTTTGTGACGTGTACGTAAATCATGTCTAGTTTTTATATAGGCTTCTTGAAACATTTCGAGATACCTTACACTTTTGGCTATGTCATGAATCTGTAAATTTTAAGTGAAATAGGAGTGGATCTATTGACAGAATTAAGACTCTTTTGTTTTATTAATATATATACATATATATATATATATATATATATATATATATATATATATATATATATTTCTATGGGGTTTCTGATGTAACTTTAAATGGTAAGATTTCCTGTATTTTGTCTTAATATATTAACATAAGTCATCCGCATGCATGAGACAAGTCTCTAATATTTCGCGAAACATTAACAGGCCGAACCTACTATATATTAAAGCAAATAACATATCTGTAGCAAGCCCTGAAAGAATATTCATCTTAAGCATATGAATTTTTTTCTTATTTACCATTGTAGTCAAATGTGTGACAAAAGCAGCAGCACTAGTTGAATCAACACCGATCCAATGAAAGCAGGCCATTTGGACGGGATTAAGAGAGAACGCGATGACTCTGGGGCGGAAACAGGTCAAAATCGATTCCCAACTACAATTCTGGTCCCAGATCCGCAAGCTTTGTGTCATCCGGATGTTTTCTTGTTCTTTAATCAAAGAACAATTTATTTCTTATTAAAAGAAATTGAGAAATTGCTTTCCACCCGTGGACGGTATAGCGAACATTTCAGCATCCTCTGCGGCGAATTCACAGAGGCCAATAGAATCCCGCTCCTCATTTTCGCGTCAAAGAAACCACGCTTCAAACATTTAAACTAATTACCACGCATGCATGATAAGTTTGTGAAGGAATTATCATATAAATCATGCTTAGCCTCTCACTCATTTGTCAAACTGTATTAAAGAATTTGATACAGGAACGTTATATAAGCTTATTGGCATCTCAAATGTAAATATGCATTAAATCTGCAGAATTTCATGTTTCATGTTCTGCCTTATATGTATATTCTGCCTTCCTCTTGTCTTCTCTCTCTCTCTCTCTCTCTCTCTCTCTCTCTCTCTATATATATATATATATATATATATATATATATATATATATATATATATATATATACATGTATATATATATATATAAAATAATATATATATAAATATAAATATTTAGTAGATACAGAGAGAATGAGATAGAAATAGAGAGAAGAAGAGAGAGACAGAGGAAAAATTGGAGAGAAAGCGAGAGAATAAGGTGAATTACATTTTATCATACAGACATTCTGGTATACGAAGACACGTATCATACAGACATTCTGCCATTCGCAGACACTTTTCATACAGAGATTTCGCCACTTCGAAGACACGTATCATGCAGACATCCTGCCACTTCGAACGCACGTTTCGTGCAGACATTCTGTCACTTTAAAGACACGTATCATGAAGACATTCTGCCTATGGAAGACACGTATCAGGCAGACATTCTGCCATACGAAAACACGTGTCATATAGACATTTTGTCATACGAAAACACGTATCATGCAGACATTATGCCATACGAAAACACGTGTCATATAGACATTCTGCCATACGAAAACACGTGTCATATAGACATTCTGCCATACGAAGACACGTCTCACGCAGACATTCTGCCATACGAAAACACGTGTCATATAGACATTCTGCCATACGAAGACACGTGTCATGCAGACACTCTGCTATACGAAAACACGTGTCATACAGACACTTTGCTACTTCGAAGATACGTATCATGTAGACATTCTGGTATATGAAAACACGTATCATGCAGACATTCTGGTATACAAAGACACGTATTATACAGACATTCTGCAATTCGCAGACACTTTTCATACAGAGATATTGCCACTTCGAAGACACGTATAATGCAGACATCCTGCCACTTCGAAGACACGTATCATGTAGACATTCTAAAATTGGAAAACATGTATCATGTAGACATTCTGCCATTGAAAGACACGTTTCATACAGACATTCTGCCATTGGAAGACACATATCATGTAGACATTCTGTCATACGAAGACACGTATCATGCAGACATTCTGCCGAACGAAGACACGTATCATGCAGACATTCTGCCATACGAAAACACTTGTCATATAGACATTCTGCCATACGAAGACACGTCTCACGCAGACATTCTGCCATACGAAGACACGTGTCATTTAGACATTCTGTCATACGAAGACACGTATCATGCATACACTCTGCCATACGAAAACACGTATCATGCAGACATTTTGCTACTTCGAAGACACGTATCATGTAGACATTCTGGTATAGGAAAACACGTATGTGCAGACATTTTGGTATACGAAGACACGTATCATGCAGACATTCTGCTATACGAAGACACGTATCATGCAAACCTTCTACCATTGGAAGACACGTATCATATAGACATTCTGCTATTGGAAAATCCGTATCATGCAGACATTCTGCCATACGAAGAGACGTATCATGCAGACATTCTGCCATACGAAGACACGTATCATGAAGACATTCAGTCATTGGAAGACACGAATGATATAGACATTCTGCCATTGGAAAATCCGTATCATGTAGACATTCTGCCATTGGAAGACACGTATCACGTACACATTCTGCCATACGAAGACACGTCTCACGCAGACATTCTGCCATATGCAGACACGTCTCACGCAGACATTCTGCCATACGAAGACACGTCTCACGCAGACATTCTGCCACGTCAAAGACACGTCACTAGCAGATGTTCTGCCACGTCGAAGACACGTATCATACAGATATTCTGAAACAGCGGAGACAAGCCACATGCAGACATACTGCAACTCTGAAGACACGTCTCACGCATTTATTCAGCCATTCAGAGACCCTTATCATGTTGCCATTCTGCCATTCTAATCCTAGTATCATGTAGACATTCTGCCACTTTGACGACACGTATCATGGGGACATTCTGTCACTTCGGAGGCACGTATCATGCAGACATCCTGCCATTTCGTAGGCACGTACCATGCAGACATTCTGCCACTGGAAGACACGCCACACGAAAACACACTTCCACTTGTTACATATATCTCAGGCAGTCATACTGCTAGTTCGAAGACGGGTCTCACACAAACATACTATATCTGACTCTGAGATATTGGAGGCGAGTCACAATAAGACCTTCTCTCACAAGCTTCAACTGCGTTGAACAAGATTACTATGATAATATCCTAGTTGTTATGGTTGATTGTGTTTGTGTTCTATTTGTTGTTGGCATGGCTCACACATGCATTCTGGCACTGCGTCTCAGCTGCTTGAGACATGTCACGCAGACATCCAGCCATGCACTTGGTCAGAACTGCGGGGGGGACTGGTCACAGTTACATATGCCATTTCATAGGTTCTAGACTGCAAGAGAACCGTCAAAACATTATGTCATTGCTTAAAAGCCGCTGGGGACATGCCGCACAGTCACAGGTCTTACGCTGCAATAGACACGTCAGAGACATAGTGTTAATGTTTCTGAACTGTTGGAGACACGTGATACAGCTGTTCTGTTACTGGTTCTGGACTGATGGAGACACGTCACAGACATTCTGTTTCTTGTTCTGAACTATTGGAGACACGTCAAACAGTTATCCTGTTACTGGTTCTGAACTGCTGGAGACACGTCATATATACATAGTTCTGAACTGCTGGAGACACAAAACAGATAGTTTGATAGTGGTTCTGAACTGTGAGAGACAGGCCATATACATACATTCTGTTATTTGTTCTGAACCGCTGGAGACACGTCATACAGACTAGTGGCATACTTTCTCAAACGTTGACTTCCTGGTCTCGAACGTTCTTGATTCCTATTGACATCTCAGTTTTAAGTTTCCGTTGGGGAGTTCCATCAGCTACCAACATTCTGTTTCTATTTAGTGGCTGTTAGAACATATCATACGCAAACCTTCTGGATAGTATATGAATATTTCTTTCTGAACACGTGTGTTTACCGCCATTCTCTATATAACATATACAACATAATTGATGTTTTTGCTTATTTTTGATTACTTTATATTTATAACTGTCTTCCGATATCAAACCATTTCCCCCTGGTTTTCGAAGGTAAACAAAGGCGAGATTTATTTAGTTCTAGTTCTAGTTTTTTACAACGCTCTATAGAAGGAAGGCAAAATCGCCCCTTCCAAAAAAAAATGCAAACAAGCATTGGGGCACCATGTATGTTTAAATGGACACAAGTTCAACATAATCAAGATAGTCCTCTTTATCTGTGTTTCCAAAATGTATAAAAACAACCAGTTTCACGGCAAACAGCACGTTATAGTCCACATCTATATACATGTATTATAAGAGTCAGCAAGACCAGGTACTGACTGTTCTGCCTCCACTCCCCATGTATATTAATGGGATCTTTGACCTCTTGTAAATATTGTTGGAGCCGATATATTGATTTTATTTTCATACTCTTATTATACACAACACTTTATCTAAAACTTTTTTCGGGGGGAACTATACGATTATATTGCGTATTAATAAATGTTATGTAGTTTTATCACTTGTGTTAGTGTTGTCTTACTCATGTAGCGTACATAATTGTTTTACTGACATTCGCTTGCATAAATTTCATATAAAATATATGGGAGGAGTAACCTTGTTAAATACTGCTCTTTGTATATGATAGTTTTTTTCAGTCATATATCATCACGTTACTGTAATATTTAAATCTACTCTGTATGATTCAGAGTTTATATTTGGGTATTGCTTTTATAGAGTAAGTTAATGATTTAAGACCCCACAATGACATTTCCAAACAAGGTTGCATTCTAACAGAGCATCTTTAAAAATCCGTTATAAAATTTGAACTATATATGTAAATATATTATATAGGTCTGGGGCGTATACCATGGTGCCGCAGGGGTCCATGCGCCCCCCCCCCCCACACCCCCCCACCCCCCCCCCCCATCCCCACCCCCTGACTTGGCATGTTATATTGAGGGAAACGATTCCAGACAGTAAAATGTATCAATAAATGTAAAGTATAAAAGTAGATATAGTATGGATAAGTCGGTTATCAGTCTTTCTCAATTTTCATTACTGTACATTTCTTCTATACAAAAACTGTTCTTTTTGTTTCAGTCTTAAAATGGTTAAACGATAATGAAGTAGGCTGATTCTATATTATATTATATATATACTAGTATATATATATATATATATATATATATATATATATGAACCCCCTTTGCCAGCGGATATTCTGTTACAGCAACCCCCCCCCCCCCCCCGGTCGAGCCAAGCAGCCACCCCCCCATATATATATATATATA
Organism: Sipunculus nudus; assembly: GCA_026874595.1. Taxonomy (NCBI): domain Eukaryota; kingdom Metazoa; phylum Annelida; class Sipuncula; order Golfingiida; family Sipunculidae; genus Sipunculus; species Sipunculus nudus. The sequence goes on from CM049317.1 coordinate 56,554,665, forward strand.
TTATGTAGGGGGATTTGGATATGTGTATGTGTTTATATACTGAAGAACATTTTGCATCAATTCCAAATTTATAGAACACTGTAGTGCTGTTGAAATTTTTGATAATTAAGAATTCACAGTTAAAAAATTCTGGTGCTGAAAGTGAAATATACACATAAAATATTATAGGCATAGACATCAACCATTATAATAGAACAGAATGGGTATAAGGCAGCTTATAACGTGGCCTCTCCTGTCAAATCTGATAGCCAGTCCTGGAAATCAGCCTGGCCTTTTAACAAAAAGAGACGAGCGCTCCAGATTAGAAATTACGTAACCAAACAGTATAAGGTAATTCAGCATGGCAGTTTGAAAATTAGATTTTAGGGGGCGTGCCCCTCGCAAGAACCAACAAAACAAACACTGACAACTAGATTAGAAAACGATTGGTCCAAAACACAAGACGAAGCACTTACTCTGAAATACTTCAGGAGGGGTCCTGCGTTCTGTGATAGATTCCCTTGAAAGCTTCGCAAGAGCCGAGCTGAAATATACAATTATCTCCAATCTTCCAAATATTGAGCCCAATTCCCCGCGGGTGTCTGCTGCCCTGCGAAATGGACAGCGCATTCCTGTGTCATGTCAATTTCAGATCGGCCTCAGAAAAAGGTCTCTATAGCTATACGTGTGGACTCCAGAACAAATATAGCTGGATCTATCTTTGCCAGAATTTCCAAACAGGGTTCGATGTCTGGGTATTATAAGATAACTAAGTCGTTCCCAGTTAACGTTTTCCACACATGCCTAGAATTAAAAATAATTTCCGTCCATATGAGGACTGGATTGGTTTAGGTAAATTTCATCAAGTGAGCCTTCTACTCTGCATATCAGTGTAACTTCTAAGCGAACCGTGAAATGACTTCAGCAACTTTGGGAGTTTTGTTAATTATGTCAGCACCCTAGAACTGCTAAAGCTTGCTGGGCCAGTCACCACGGTTGAGGCCCACGGCTGATCTGGACTTAATGACTTCCCTGATCAGTTTGCTGATGATCTTATACAAGTGGGCTAATGATATTTGTGACAAACTCGGCAGTGATTAGCCCAATAAGTAATAAACCAATGATTAAAACTACTACACCATGTTTTATTTCAGTAGGACATTTGTTATACAGCAAAGGGCATTTTTAATTTAATCTCAGCGCTCGTCAGAATTTAGATCTATGTATTAACTGAGCTAGAGTTGCACTGCAGCGTTGAACCAATCGAGTTCCGTTATAACAACAAAAGTCATGTTTATTTATAGACTATGGGGTATATATTTTGATGGAATAGCGATACTTGAAAAAAAATGATGATGATAATAATAATAATAATAATAATAATAATAATAATAATAATAATAATAGTAAATAATAATATTGCTTTTGGTTTATTCTGGTATATACATAAAAAATCTAAGATAATATCAACTACTTTCTGACATTTTTTAACTCTATTACTTGCATTATAGGATCAGGAAATTCATTAGAATTAAACTTATCGCATGTCTTGTATTTTTCATTATTGTCAATGTTGCATGGCATTTTGTTGTCAATTTGCTCCCGTAGTATACTTCAGCTTTTAAAACAATATATTTCTTGATGACATACCTTTATTTTTGAAAGTCAATTGCTATTTACCTACAAAGTTAGGAAAGTGCACTGAGCTAAAAAGTACAGTGATTGCTTATACAGACCAATGAACAAATAAAAAAAATTAATCAACGGAAAGCCGAAACATGTTATTATTTAGATGGGCGAACTAATGTTTAACTAAGATTCACATAAAAATCTTATTGATATTGCGGTATGATGGAATATTCATATACTTGTCGTTAAGTTAACTTAAAGTATAAAAATGCTACTTTTTGTAAATCTTAAACAGTGAACGTGATGCCTTTATTTGCCGGTGACGCTGACTCTCTCATCACTTCGTCAAACCTTAACCATATCAGCGAGATGGCATTTTGAATCGCACTAGAAATAGTATTTTGCGACAATCTGCACATGTTTAACAGTTGCATGCTTTTGAGGCTTCAACTATTATCGCGTTTACGGGTGGGAGGCGACTCGAGCGAACCAAACAGGCGTTACGGACAATCATTGCTAACCGTTAAACCCCAGTAAGGGCCGCCCGACCAACGGATAAGAAATCTGAAATCTCCACGGGCACAGGGCCCGCTGAAATGTGACACAGAATGGAATGTGAAAGTGACAATCGCCGTGGTATGAGGAGATTGTTAGTGACCTCACTGAGCGTGCACGAGCGAACGCAAGGATGTCTAAAGGAAACTCGCGACTTTTTCTCCTCCACGTCATTCATCATTCTGTCATGAGAGGTCAAGGGTCACAGCGCCGGTTGTTTCTATCCTTTCTAAACAGATGGGGCAAACTCTCTACTGCTATATGTGCGGGCGATGTGATGTAAGCTGGGGTTTTTTAGTGTGGCGAAACAATAGAAAACACTTTCATTTAATGTTGGAGATCTAAACACATTATACAAAAATAGACTATATAAATGTCCAGAAAATTAGTTCTCAACGTGTTTTCATCCAGGTTAGTTATTACACAGAGGTTCCTGAATAGAGAAAAATCTTATCATGTCTCTTTTATTGGACATGTAGCAAATCTATACATAACTTGTTCTGTATGCTTATTTATTACATTTGAAGAAGATATAGTTGTTTCATACCTTGTTTTATTTTTGCAGACCACAATTACCCTTTTCACAATTAAAATGCACTTAAATACCCTTAGAGCATTAACTAACATTAACATTAAATCAACAATATATATATATATATATATATATATATATATATATATATATATATATAAGTTGTATAGAGGCCTTATCATATATCTTTTGTGTAGATTCGTACATACTTTCATAGTTATTATTTTATCTTTGCCAATAATAGGAGTACCATATAACATTTACAGCTTTCGTTCACCTAATGTGTATATCGACAGTATCTTGTTTTCGGTATAATAGCGTATGTAAATATTGTACATGTTCAGCAGGCATTTGTGCCTCTGTATATCATATTTTTGTTATAATAAATCTTACAAATCTTAAACATTGTTTACACTGAAACAGAAAATGGCAGCACATATACTTATTCGTGTATAAAATATTAAACTAACATACCATTGAAAGAATAATATTGTTATATTATTTATTTTTATATTCAATGTATAAAACATATTATTTCTCTCTGCCATTTTTATTGACTTTGCAAATATTGGGTATAATTGTGAACCGCTGTATAAGCCAACAAATTGCAAATCTATACTTTAACTGATTTTGCTATATATACGGTTAAGTTAACTGCATACTCTAAACATTCAGTTTTGATAACTATAGTCTATATTTACCATTCAGTTTGTTTTGTTGTTTTTTTTTCAATATTCCTGAATTAAATTTCTCTTCCTCTTTGGGAATGATAAATACATGCTAACAAATCATGCAGTGATGTACTAAGGTCCACAACTTCCGAGTCCGTGTGCAAGTCCGAGTCCAGGCTACTCAAGTCTGAGTATACAAGTCCGAGTCATTGAACTTTTATAGTCAAGTATACGAATCAGAGTCCAATACAAATATACCCTTAAAAAGAAAATTAAATGGAAAATTCAGTTTATCATGTTAGTTTACAAATGCTTTCATACCATAAGGATTAAGTATACATTTAGCCCCCGGTGTATATATATATATATATAGAGCCAAAGTTTGGGATACATATATGTTGTTCTTTTTTGGTAATATTTTGTGAGTAGTTTGCACACGTATATGTCTTTATTATATGTGAGTATTTTTATGTTCAACTTAACTCGAGGTGCACTTGGCCTGATTTCTCGAGTCCTTACCTCCGAGTCCGAGTACAAGTTAGAGTCCAGGTTCCTCGAGTTCAATACCCTAAAGATGAGGACTCGAGTCCGAAACCGAGTTCTATAGATGCATCACTGCACAAAATAGACTTACATTATATATGCATACAAATTAAATTTTTTATATGTGCTGCGTACAAATAATTCTCATAACTTTTATCAATTATAATAACACATCGTGCCCGTAAAAACGGCAGTTTACATTACAGTTTCGTGTATCGCAAAAATTGTACATAAACAAAGCCGATCGATACCTGGTCCTATCTTATGCCTAGAACACCAAAATATACAGATATACAGGCAAACGAGGCACTATTCTCTCTAACAGATAACGATTTACACTAAATTATTGCCTAAAATTAAAAGCATATAGTGATGTCATTGAAAATTACATCATTTCTCACTGTACGTCAATTTGGAACTCACCAAAATGCACATTTCACTTTCTGAAAGCTTAGTATTATAACTTGTACTTAACGTACAAATATAAAATGACAATTATACTAATATTTTATTAAATATTGGCAAATATACGTTTACAATATTTAATAATTGATAAATCTGTCAGTTTAATAGAAAAAAATAAGTGGAATTTCATGAAACAAACCTATATGACAAATACAAGTAAGTCCGATGAAAGAAGTTGTCAATGACATAGAGTTAAATTTAATTTATTTTCCTCGTAATTTTTAACAATAAAAGAATAATAGGAGTGGATGACATAAATAATTTTATATGTTTGTATTACATATTAATCTTAATAATATACAGGACTCATCGGCGTGCTTATTTCTACCAGTAATCAATAAATGTACATCTGTGACGTCAAAGGAGGCATGCAATCAATCACGACCAAGTGCACGTGTACTGAACCCCTCGAAGCGACAAGGGTGACGCGTCTAGCGACATCTATTGGCACCCACAAGCGTGACGGAGCGCCATCTATAGGCGAATGGTTTTATTTTGATTACCCTTGAAGTAAAAGTATAAATAAATATTTATTTTGACATTCCTTTAAAATAACGCAGTTTACTTTAGTATGACCGATATGTGGAAACTTGACTTGTATTAATTTAATAATAGAATATTGTTTAGTTATCAAATATACATAAAACTAATGCAAAGAGTAATACAGTAATATAAATAAATTTAATTTATTTTTATCATATAATATGTTAAAATGGTAATATAAGTTATTGTTGTCTAATGTATATAATTCAATTCTCATCAACCTTTCCTCCATTGTTCAGAGTTTACATATGGTTATTATTTGAAACTTTTGATTTAAAACGCACTTCTTCACATGTGTGCTGAATCAGACGTTACCACTGCCAAAGGTAAAATAAAATACTGATAAAATATATAATATAATAAATTAAGAAATAAAGAATAAATAATATAATATATTATAATATATATTTATTTTATAATTGTTGATCGCAAACTGTAGCTGATATTTTGTTCGTGAGGTTTTATAATTCGCGATATCAGCGAAAAGAAAATAAACTGCAAAAATATATCATATAATTAAATAATAAATATAAAATGTAATAATATAATATTCTTATAAATACCGTTTTCATTGTTGTACTTCACGAACTGTGGTTGGTATTATTTTCGCGAGGGTTTAAAATTTGAGAATTTCGCGAAAGGGAAATTATCGCGAAATTACAACCTTAAATTGTAAATAAGATACCTCCTTTAATTACACAAGAAAGGCATGTCTGCTATAGCATCTCTGGCATTTTATGTGCATTAGCTATAGCGTCAAAGGTTGAAACCAAAATATGGATACTACGAATTATGCAATATTTAATTTTAATTATTCATAATTCAAAGGCTGATATGAACAAATTATATCTTATCTGCCGAATAACGAATAGTTTACTACTTCTAGATTTCCTTGTTTTCTGGAGTTTAATCAATTTGTTGAGCTTTTCCACGAAAGTTGAACTATTAATAAAATGTACACTTTGTTGATTGCTCAATCAATCGCGAAAACAGAACCGCCACGAAACACCGAAAAAAAGTCCCGAAATGTTAACTGCAACCCCACCGCAAAGTCAACCACAATTAAAACCCGTATTAATATTGTAATGATATCTTAATTCATAACATTTGTGTTAGTTCCGCATAATTTTATTTCATATTATCAATGAAGGATTTAAAAGGATGTCGATCTGTAAATATGAAAGGGAAGAATAAATGGCTTTTCGATAATAATGGGTTTAAGTTCATGCAATCTATATATAACGTAACATGATACTTTTATTGTATATAACAGATACATGATAAGTTAATAAGTCATACAAAATAGATGCATATGTGCATATGTGACAAAAAAGTTTCTCTTGGGAAGACTATTAGCGACATCTGTTTAAAAATGAATCTGTTCACAAAAATAAGAAACATTCTGCATTTATGACATACACCGATGTATTCATTATAATATATAGTTATACATTATATTAAGATTTCGTGATTATCATTTAGAGAACGATATAGTTTTGCCGATCGAACTCTATTATAACGTTATAGATACTAGATATACTATATATTAATTAATATTAATATATATATAACTATATATGTTTATATTTGTAGATAAATATATGAATAATCTTAGTAACTACTCAATATGTATACACACTCATATATATATATATATATATATATATATATAATACAAACGAATTGCATAAACAGACAAAGGACACAAAATATCTATTGCATGCATCACATCACGTTCAGCTGCATGCCCTTCTTATACTTTTTAAAGAATATATTTATATATCCGTGGCCTGTTAGTGGTATACTATCAATTGCATGTGGACAAAGGAATCCATATATATATATATATATATATATTTATATATAATATCAATGAAATGCTATCATTATGCCTTCAGGTTTTATATGCATGCACGGGACTATAAGAATAATATATAAATAATGTCATGTATAGTTATACCTATACGTTATACATTTTTTTCGGGTCTATACCGAGATACCTCCATTTTGTCTAATAGGTCCGATATTCGCGAAAGGGTGATTTTCTCAAAAATAAAACTTCTTGAATAAGCTAGATGTCCCATCGTGGAAGGTAAACATTGACATTTAATTCAAAGAATAATTATAGGTTGCAGATTATTTGATATAATAAATCCAAATAATAATTGTTTACTTTATGCAGGATTTGCAGGGCACAAATCATAACCTCTAATCCTAGAAACTTGTACCTAAACATCCAGGAAGGTTAATTAAATTTCTCCTGGGAAAATTGAAATTAGGTCACTGTGACCTATATCCTCCGAGGTATATAGGGCACGAAAGTATCCCCATAATAATTACAAAACTCCAGTATCTTGATAATTAATGCATGGATTGCCATGAAACTTGCCTTGTATATTGACCATGACTAGTTTTGTCAGTTCCCGAAAACTGGTGTCGCCACCTGCATTTCTTCTCATTTTTACGATTTTTTGAGACCATCAAATTAATGACAGCAGTTATGTCAGTTCCTCAGCTGCGGTTTCGTCCAGTGTCCTGATACCAAGTGTATTGATTTATTATGATTCCTGAAGACTGGTAGCGCCACCTGTATTTTTTTCTATTTTGATGCATTTTCTCCTTTATTTTGAGACTTCCAAATTATATTATACTATCAAATTTTCAACTGTGGTTTCACCTGTGTCGTGAAACCTTGTGTGTTTATTAGGGCTCAGCTTGAATAAGCGGATTCCCTGTATTAATCACCCGTCCGTCCGTCTTTTCGTCTTTTTGTCTTTCTGTAAGTCTGTCAAATTTGTTTTCTTGATGATAACTCCAGTTTGGATTGACATATAGATTGACTAACTTATTAATGGCCTTATATGTGGCCCACATTTAACGCAAGATTTTAATTTTGGGGTCATGAGGTAAAAGGTCAAGTTCACAGGACCCACTTATTTAGAAGATTGTGGGTCCATTTCAAGCAAAACTTCTTATCCATAACCTTCCATCTTGCACATAGAGCTGACCTGCTAAAAGGGAAAGAACCTGATTTATTTTGGGGGTCACAAGGTCAAAGGTCAAGGTCACACGGGCCATCTTTCCACATATTTGTTTCCGGAAGATAACTCCTGTTTGGATTGACATATTGGTTTAAATCTTGACTTATATATGACGCACCTATAAGGTAAAAACTGTTTTGATTTTGGGGTCATGAAGTCAAAGGTCAGGGTCAGAGGACCCAATTCTTTAAAAAGAATGTGGATGTATTTTAAGCAAAACTTTTCATCCAAAACCTTCCATCTTCAAGACATTGCTCATATGCCAATAGTGGAAGGAAATTATGGTCAAATGTCAAGGTTACGGGGCCATCTATCCACATATTAGTGTCCAGATGATAACACCAGTTTGATTGAAATATTGGTGTCAAATTTGACTTATATATGGCCCACCTCTTATGTAAGAACTCTGTTGATTCCGAGGTCGTGAGATCAAAGGTCAAGGTCACAGGACCCACTACTTAAGAAAGATTGTGCATGCATTTCAAGCCAAACTTTTCATAGCAATCCTCCCGTCTTCCACATGCTTGGTACCTGCCAATAGGGGAAGTTTCCTTTTGATTTTTGGGTCACTAGGTCAAAGGTACAGGTCATAGGGCCCATCCAGTCACAAATAAGTTTATGGATGATAACTCCAGTTTGGGTAGAGAGGTTGGCTTCAAACTGATCACAGGAGTCCTATTTTGTAAAAAGCTTATACACATATCGTTATAGACAAATTCAGCTGAGCGTCGAAACCCATGGGTCCCTAGCTAATATAGTGTGACCGCGAAAACGGACCCTCGCGAAACACTGAAGAAGTGGTAATCGCGAAATGTTAACTTCGTGAATATGAAGCCAACCACAGTAAATATATCCTAACGATGGAACAAAACATATCTGATGGAAAATTTTAACAAATAAAAGTTTATTTTTTATTATTGGGATTTCCCTAGAATATGTAATTGTGATTTCTCACGCAACGGTTTCTTATTCCCAAACTTGATTTCTCATAATTTTGAAAATCGTTGGTTGTGATGAAACAGGACGTTTTCGACTCGAGTACTCCATATATGTTCTCTGATTCGGCATTTTCAAATGAACATTTGAAATAGGTAAACAGACTTATTATATACGACCGATATGCGACAAGATCATCACGTTTATACATTTTAAAGCGTGTGGGGTGGCAACTTTATTCATATTGATCAAAACAAATAAAAATTAAAGATATAATTGTATAACAACCAAAATAATTCCTAAATATCCACAATTTCAGTTCTGTGCGAGTACTTCAGTCAAATATTCAGATCAGTTCAATCAAAGTTTGAATGAGAAATATAACTTTAACATAAACTCTCGATTATATTAGTAACTCGCATCGATAACTCCGCTCAATACCTAATACAGTAAAATCTCGCCTACCGACCACCTGGTTTTGGCGGCCACCCCAAAACAACGACCACTTTTAACGGTCCCGATTCTTTTCCTCTCTTTACAAAATAACTAGATTAGACTACCACCTCGCATATGCGACCACTTTATCAATGTCGCACAATATATTGTACTTATTCTTGGAAGCCGTTCAGATTATATATGACGGCGGTCCAACATTGTAGTTAACGAAACAACGAGGTTCTCATCAGAGCGAGTGAAAGATTTAATAGTATGATAAAACTGAAAAATTTCGTCACCATCAATGGTCAAAACTAAAGTCCATGTACATTCTGAGAATTTTTTCTAGAAACCAAAAAAGGAGAGATGTCGGGGAGAAATGGCCATAAAAGAATAGGAAATACAAGGTGAACAACTGAGAATTAAGAATCATATTCACAAACCAAAGATAAAAAAATATTGAATAATAACTGATTGGAAATATATTCTCAAAAGATTCTTAAAGGACACACAGGCCAGGAGAGATGACTAGAAACGCAAACGGACGGTAATAAAACATCAGGAAGAAAGAACTTATTAACAACTAGATATTTCTTGGCACAGCAGGTGCCATAGGATCCCCAGACAATTAATCATCCCCCACCCCACCTTTAAGAATAGGCTCCTCATCTTCAGCAGCAAAAAATGACACTTAGAAAGCGACTATGGTTTCTTCCATCTATCAACTTGAGAAACAATATTTGTTACCAAATCTGGGGGCAAATATGTTGAATCTCTCTTGAGAAAAGAGCATTAATTTATTTTACAGAAACAGGAAGGTAGGTGGCGCCACCTGTTTCGTTTTCAAGAAAATTTTCCAAGATGGATAGACATGCCAAATTTAAGTCCAATACCTTGAACCACTCCAGAGATATGAGTAATGTTCACTAAAAAGTACATGTACAGATGGACACCACGGCAAAACGATAGCAGATGGCGCCACCAGTCTTGAGTAAAGGTGGAGGAGCCTAAGATCTATGAATATGCACAATTACAGTCCAATAGGGCAAATCACTCCTCAGAAAAGACCATTAATTTATTCTACAAAAACGGGAAGGTAAGTGGCGCCACAGGTATAATTTATGGGAAAACGTTCAACATGGATGGACATTTATAAGTCAAGTATGAAACCCATATATCAATCCAAGGTGGAGTTATCATCAGGAAATGAATTTTGGACAGGTGGCTCCTGTGACCTTCACCTTTGAACTTGTGACCTAAAATTGGATAGAGGTCTTCCTCTATTGGCAGGTGAACTATATGTGCAATATAAAAGGTCTGAAATAAAAAGTTTGGCTGAAAATGGATCCACAATCTTTTAAAAGATGTTGGTCATGTGACCTTGACCCTTGACCTCATGACCTCAAAATCAATAGAGGTCTTGCTTTATTGATGGGCCATATATAAGTCAAGTTTGAAATCCATATATCGATCCAAGCTGGAATTATCATCCCGGAACCTAATGTTTGGACAGATGGCTCCTATGACCTTCACCTTTGACCTTGTACCCTCAAAATGGACAAGGGTCTTCCTCTATTGACTGGTGAACTATATGTGCAAGATAAAAGGTCCGAGATGAACAGTCTGGCTGAAAATGCATCAACAATCATTTTAAAGATGCGTTCTGTGACCTTGACCTCGTGACCCCAAAATCGATTGGAATCTTGCTTTATTAATGGGACATACATATGTAAAGTTTGAGATCCATGCATCAAAAATAGCTGGAATTATCATCCGGAAAGTAATTTTTTTCCAGATAGCTCCTGTGGCCTTGACAATTTGACCTTGTGACCCAAAAATTGATATGGATCATCCACTATTGGCAAGTGAGCTTTATGTTCAAAATGGAGGGTCTGGGTTGAAAAGTTTTGCTTAAAATGCTTCCACAATATCTTTAAAGATGTGAGTCCAGTGACCTTGACCTTTGACCTCATGACCCTAGAACCTATAGGGTTCTTACTTCAGTGGTGGGCCATACATAAGTCACGTTTGAAATCCATATGGCTATCAACACTGGAGATATCATAAGAGGTGTGTGATTATCAGTAAATATGGAAATATTAAAGGTCAAGCCACTCTCATACTGAAGGTCATGACTCAAATTTAAATAGACCTCATCCCATAACCCATCTCTCTACATGTTCATAATATGAAAGAAATTTGTCCATTTGTTTATTACTTATAATGCTCACGGTACTGGCAAGTGGCAGTTATGAGGGTATTAAAAGGCGTAAAAACAAGAAAAAGATAATAGGTGGCGCCACCAGGTTCCGGCATATCACAAGGCTATCCAAGATCTTCGGTCACCTTGATTTTTGGACCAGTCCATGCAAGCTTTTTTGAGATATTGAAGAATTTTTGTTATTTTCAGCAAAAATCACCTATTCAAGGTCAAGGTCACTCTCTTAGCAAAGGTCATGACCCAATTTCAAATAGGCTTCGTCCTCTTACCTATATCTATACAAATGTAAAGTTTGAAAAAGATAAGTGAAATACTTTATTAGTTATTCCGCCGCTCACATAGTATTCCGACTTTGTCTAGGGATACTATTATACAACATGTTTTTTTTTAAATACCAGAGTTAGAATAACTCGGCGGCGGCGGCGGGGGGCCGTCGTGAAACAATAGTATCCCGATTTTGTCTGGGGATACTATTATACAACATGTTTATTGAAAAATACCAGAGTTAGAACAACTATAAAAAAAGAACTGACTCGACCACAATATATGGCTGGAAAAGTCGAGGAAACTATTTAAAGTCATGATGTGTATACGCATTGGGATTACGTGCAGATTAACATCTAGAACATTACAGAGGAAGAATATTGGCACAAGACGGGGTTATATTAATATGTCTCATACAGAAACATAGAAGCACAGAGGTTATGGATAAAACAAGGAAGTATCATTTCATAAACAGTAATATGGAGAAACTAGACGGAAAAGAGCATACAAACTAGAAATATGATTTTTAGAAATTCAGGCCTATTACGTGTTGGCGGTTCTTATTGCCGGGTTCTCTGCTACCCATGTTAGCATTCACTTTTTGACCCTATATTCCCAGGTTTATTGGTGCATAAGTTTCCAAACAGGTGTTTGCATTTACTTATCCGTCCCATATTCCTATGTTCAATCATTCATATATGTAACTGCGAATTCCTGTATATTCTTAGGAGAGCTTTCCGGATCCGGATCATGAGCCGGACCCAAATAGAGATCTAATCGATTTTACATCGGAACATTCCCGAGGTGCCCTGAAAATTACACGGGATTCCGTTCATTACTGCGTGAGTTATGTTGTGAAGAAACACACATACAAACACACACGTATACGAACGGGAATGAACGCATACCTTTTTGGCGGAGGCAATGAAGGGACATACGGGAACGAACGGTTTGAGTATTGAGATTCCCATTAAAGAAAACATCGATCAGATCAGAAGCCGAGAAAAACAGAGAGGCACATGGATATATATAATGGTGAAAGAAGTGAAAGCAGTCCACAGGGGGGAAAAACACGGATCAAGTTCAGAAGTATTAATCAGGGAGACACATGGGGCTGTATGATCAGTCTGGATATGAGACAAATCTCTGGACAACCATGGATCACACGCACATGCGAATGTCAAAGACTCACGGCAAAGTCTGGACAATGGGGATTTCAGGGTGATCGTGAAGCTGCGGTCAGGACATACGCATTTGCGGTGCAGTCAAAGATGCGGGAAAGTAACCCATGTGAGGAGCAAAAATCCTGAATATTTCAGAAGATGTTGGCAACAGAGAGCGCATGCATATAGATGGACGGTGGATGGATACAAGAAAACAGGAAAACAAAGTTTATTCCAGAAGCAGAGGAAGAAATGGAGGTGTATGGAGAATATTGTGAGAGAAATAGAGAATAATTCAGTGAGATAAATATAGATAAGATCAGAATCATATAGATAAAATAAGAATGAAATGAAAAAAAAAACAGTTGAGGATTACAAGGAAACGATCGGAAAAAGAAAAAGAAATATTAATGTCCAGGAAAGCCATAGAAAATTTTGCAGACCTTAAATGATACTTAAAAGGTCCATAGAGAAGATCTGTGTATAGGACGACAGTTTGGACATGTTAAAAAGTACATCACATCGGTGTCCAAGAAGAGCAGAGGACACAGAAGAGACAGAAACTCAAGAAAATAATAAATTTTGGTCATTTGAAACAAAATTAGAATTGTAGGAGCAAAATAAAGAAACTCGGGAATAATGTATTATATTACTGTGATATGTCATGATTAAATATATGTGTATTTGAAAATGTAGGTTTATGAGAGTCGTGCATGAGGGCAAAGTAATCCCACTGCTTTCACCAAAACGCCCAGTACAACAGGTCGTCTGTATATATTTCGATATGACTGAATCTTTCTCACCAAAGAAGGCGTGTAAGAAAACAAGCAAGTTCTTTCACCATGCTTTCCAGACGACGTCAATATATAGGAGATGGAGTATATATATATACCCCCGACCCCCACTGTTTAGCTAGGGGGAGAGGGTGTGGTCAATGTAACCCCCCTCCCTCCGCAATTCAGAGGAAATATTTAATTATAAAAAAATGAAATATTTTAATAATTATAGAATAATTATAAAGTTTAGTTCCATTTTTCAGTTTACTATGAAATTTTATATATCTAAACCTGGTTTAGAATGAACCTATACTGGGAACGTAATCCTTTTTTAAACATTATCTTGCATTGTAATATGTTAAAAGCGTCACACAGACAAACATTTATATACATATAAATATATATATATATATATATATATATATATATATATATATATAATTATAAACAAATGTGTCCACACTGTGATTTTCCTCCCACGCCTGCAAGTCATCAACCCACTCTTGAAGATAAATTGACGCCATTGATCTTTACAAAATTAACGTTTCACGGGAGTTGTCAGCCATGAGACACGTACAAGCAGGCAAAGCATAAGAAAACGAGCATGCAGGAACATCTACCAATAATGATCTATATTGATATGTAGTCCGAACCTACATACCTCCGCTAGAATCCGGTGTTCTTGCAGGTGTACACAGAGCATATAGTACACCAACCTAGTTCGAAGTTGAGCTCTAGATCAAAACCACCGCTAAATATCTATAAATGGCTGTGGCTCCAGTCCCGGATAAAGAAGTAGCCGTACGTCACAGTTTTTTGTATTTTTTTTTGTGGAGTTTACCTCTTTCATTCTTTTGAATCTAAGAACTACTGAAAAGCGGAGTATTCCTAGACAGAGGAGCAGAATTACATCAGATGTATGAAAATATAAGCCTTGTCAGTATGTAAATCAATAGGCCGGTCCTGTGACCTTGTGATGACGAAAACCCAAGGGATTGTTCCTCTACTGGTAGATGAGCCATATATATGTGGAAAATGGAAGGTTTTCGATGAAACTGTGCTTGAAATGTCTCCACAAGCTTCTGTCACCATTTGTCACAATTGTCACCTTGAGCCTTATGTCTATTGGCAGTTGAGCAATATGAGACAGATGGAAGGCTTGGAATGACCCTGACCTTTGACCGTGTGATGCCAAAATCAGTAGTTTACTTTTCCTGTTGGCAAGTAAACCATTTGCGACGGATGGAAAGCTTAGGATTTAACGTTTGGCGTAAAATGGAATCTTTTTAAAGAAGTGGGCCCTGTGCCCTTGACCTTTGACCTTGTGCCCCAAAAATCTATAGGGTTCTTCCCCTTTTGACAGAGAAACGATATATGGGAGATGGCCCCCGCTTATCCGTGTGAAGCCATACCAACGTATCTTGAACAGAAAAAGTCTCCCGGTTTAGCTTAAGTCATAAACGAACATCTTATCTTTAGAACCTTTGATCTAAATCCTTTTGTTTCTAGTTTATATTTATTCAAATGTTCATTTAAGGTAGAAGATCTACCATCGAAAAAGGAAACAAAGGCTTACTGTTACAAAAAGTTAGCAAAAGAGTTGTAGGATTTATGTCCCCTTCCTAATAACTGACACAGAAGACTTACAAATTGACTTCCCGGTGGTAACACCCATAGGACGCTTTTGAGGTGATAGGGCCCGCCATACGCAGATGGCACTTAATCTAGTGCCCATTTGTATTGCTGGGTAGACATAAGCACACTTGTGGCTGAGACCTTGCTTAAGGGTCTTAGCAAAGAAGGGAGGGGCTACGGGATTCGAACCCATGACCACTTGATCACAAGTCCGGCATCTATGCCATTACACCACCACGCTCCAAAAGTCATGGCAACAGTCATGGCAAAACGCAAATGAATCCAGACAAGCATTGCGATATCACATTATGTTGTTCTATATATAAATTATATGATCAGGTTTTACTAGACATGATTGTGATATAACCTTCTTTACACGATATTACATTTTATGACCCATGCCTCTCTACTGATACATAAATGTTTATCAGCAATACCACACTGCACGAAAGCACACTTTATCATGTTAACAATGGTAATATTCTTTATCATGTTAATGGTATGTTACTTATTATGTTAACAATGGTAGTATTCTTTATCATGTTAACAATGGTAGTATACTTTATCATGTTAACAATGGTAGTATTCTTTATCATGTTAACAATGGTAGTATACTTTATCATGTTACGATGGTAGTATTCTTTATCATGTTAACAGTGGTAGTATTCTTTATCATGTTAACAATGGTAGTATACTTTATCATGTTAACAATGGTAGTATTCTTTATCATGTTAACAATGGCTTCATTTTTTTGTACCTGCTTTCTAGATAGTGACAAAGCATTCGACATAGTTTGGTGATGGTCTGTTTTTTTTTAAGTTGTTTAGAACCGGTATCAATGGGAAACTGTCGCGAATCCTAAAAAAATCGTATATACAAAGACTTAGAGCTCTATTCTAGTATTTAAAGGCATCAAATATGCTATATGTTTGTATTCCCCCTTTTTGTACTTAAAATAGATATTAGTTTAGTAAGTTTCTAAAAAATTACGTAACCACAGTACGAAAGTGGGAAATATTAACGAGGGAGTTTCAGCTATGGCTGATGCTATATATATATATATATATATATATATATATATATATATATATATATATATATATATATATTTTTTGGGGGGGGGCTTTAATTTAGAAGAGGGAATATGCTCATCTCGGTTTCATTCTTCGGTATTGTTTGTACCACGTATGTTATACGGAGCAGAACTATCCGGAATAACTTGAAACGTGAAATTTCATGCAGTAAGAGAGAAACCATCGATTTTGTATAAAATTGTCCGTAACCTGCATGGGTTCACAGCGATTTAGCTCTTGCACTTTCAGCCATGCCCCGATTCCCTGCTTTCATTGATAATGCTAAATTTTTGCAGTTGCACAGATTGATCAATCTTCAAGATAACCAAATCATTTTTATATACACAAAGACTTATCTGATGTTTTTACACCAAATAGGACTTTCACAGTTTGTGAAAGATATCTCAAAGATTCTCGCCTCATACGACTTAAAAACACATCCAACCAGTTTCGATCTTGATCGGCAACATTAGAACACATGGGCGGATCAAGGAGGGTCCAACCTAGGAGGACTAATGAAACACCTAAAAAAAGGTCCCAAGGTCTGGAAAAGGGGTGCGGGGTCCAGGCCGCAAAATTGTGTCTGAAACCCTTAAAAAAAGGTTGCTTCGGATGAAAAAGGAGTCCGGGGTCCGGCTCCCTCACCCCCTTTTTATAATACTGATTTTGTGTTATATATATTGTATACATAATATTAGATACATATATATATATATATATATATATATATATAATATAGTATGCATGCACTATATGTAATAGACCGATGGGTCGGGTCAACGGATAGAATATGATATATATATATATATATATATATATATATATATATATATATATATATATGTACTTATCTATATATATGTATCGTTCAAACATTTTAATTTATATAATTTAATTTAAATTTGTAATGTGTACTTCTTTAATACAGACATCGGATAAATTATTCTTATTTTCTTTTTTAGTCCACGTTTATATAACAGGAATATGTATGTCATGTGATATTGGTTCATTTATGTTACAGATTCAAAGACCATATATATATATATATATATATATATATATATATATATATATATATTTTTTATCGGTTTGGGGGAGAATATTCTTTGCTCATTTCAGATTCTGGAATGGGGTTGTGGGCGTAGATTTAGGTCTTTCAGTAAGAGTTTACACCTGGTGTGAAGAGGCCATGCTCTCGCCCGGTATGTACAGCTTAATAGGCTAAGCTCAGTGTACATGCTTGATAAATGAGGTACCCATTTGTCTTCAGAGCCTTGAGCTGGAAGAAAGGCGTACAGGAGTAAAACGAAGTGAGGATTTGTGTACCGTTAGTCCCCTAGGCAAGATGGATGAATGGATGGTCACGTGACCCTTGACTTTCGAGCACCGCGAAAGGTTGTGAGAAAGTGAGTATACATGTTCTTACATTGTGATTTTAGTCTGTAATATATGCATGCGTAACTCCAAACCCTGTCTTTAACGATATGCTGAAACCTTTGTAATAAGACTGGCCAAAAGTGGTCTTAAATCACAGGTGGTCTAATTAGACAGGTCGGTTATAAACGATGTGAATGCTTTCGGTTCACTCAAATGTGGTCTTATCACTCAGGTGGTCTTTCAGGCAGGTTCCACTGTATGTAATTTAATAATGTGATTTACTCATGCGGTGACTGATTTAATTTAAATGCTACATTTAAGATATGGGCGATCGATCTGCTCAATATATGTAATATATTGTTACAAAGTACACACATATACATACAGGTCTATAGGCGTACACTTGACGTCCAGCCGTTAACTATTAGTTCTGGTCTCTTCGGTCTGATTGCGTAAGGCCCCACCCAACCCAGCGTCTGCGCGATGAGGCTGATGGCTTCCCCTCGACCCCTGCTTAATACCCCATATGGATATATATAGAGAGATAGAGTGTTTTCTGTTAAAGTATATTCTTCATTTGCAACCAGGTCCTTATTTATATTTCTTAGAATAATAGAGTTTCAGGTGGGCCTCTTTGTTCTCTTTATGTGCATATATGCCAAGATACCTTACCTAATTTCATTTTCCAGTCATTAATCATTTTTCAATCGATAAATTAAAATCCCCATGGTATAATCTAAGTTTATTTCACATTACAAGTTAATTATAATTCGTGATTACGTCACAATTAGTATTACTGATAAAGTGTTGTGTGAGCTATCTAGCATGGTATTGTTTATTGTTGAGCGTATAGTAGTCTTTGGATTATATACATTTTAAGCGTTAACAAGAAACACACTTTTACACTGACTGGACCAGATAGCGATATCAGCACCAGCTTTGCAACCCCTGTTTCGTTAAGGTCCTCACTCGCGCCTCTAGAATGTATAAGTGTACTAGGATAGCACTGAAAAGGATGTCAAGGCTCAGGTCTCGAGTCCAGAGTAAGTCTCGAGCAGCCTGCTGTTTCAATATATTTTTGGTGTATGTGCATGGTGCGAACCTGTACGGCTTTGATATATTGATTGAACATCGTCTTAACGTCTGTCTGAGTTCGAGTTTGACGAGATAACCTGCAAGTCGGCAACCCCTGACAATATCACTGGCATGTATAGGGGTGTTGGCGCTAATGGGGCCTATTCATACCCATGCCGTCTATATATATATATATGAAGGAAAGATAATCCCTGAATCTCTTATGATAAAGGGCAAGAAAATGCAAATCCCACCGTACACTGGCTGTCTGTTTTGTTTGTATCAACTTGTTTATATAACATAAATAAACAAGGATATTTGTCAGCAGGTCAGACGATTTCGTAAGAGTTTCGCAAAGAGCATTTTGCAACTTAGTGACATTTAAAATTCTGCAGATAAGCAACCAAATGCCATAGGTTACAAGGTTTTCCCGTTTGTCAACATTACTGTGTTAACTGACAGCTTCTATATAAACATAGGCTATAAACACACCGATTCACCCGTCACGGGGACGTACGTTATTAAAACTTTTCTTGACAGGAATTATCTAGAGTTCATTCATATTTGCATGGAGTAAGTCAGAAATAAAATTGATTCAATAGAAACTGTATAGATGAAAAGCAGGCGCGGATCAAGAGGGGGATTTTGGGGTCGAACCCCCCCCCCCCCCCCACCCCCCTGCTCTCAACCAACGACCTCTTTTTAGACAAATCCTATGTATGATGGGGGGTTTTGTGGGTCGAGACCCCCCCCCCCTCTCAAACAACGACCTTTTTAGACAATTTTCATGCATGACACCCGTTGACCCCTCCCTGCAAAAAAAAAAAAAAATCCTGGATCCGCGCCTAGAAAAGCTAGCTTTAAGTACATGTATGAGAACAAAATAAAAATAATAATAAGATATAAAATATAAATAAAATATAAAATATAGAACATGTATAAAAAGAATGAGAGTCAATAGATAATTAAAAAACATAATTTTAATGATTTAGGAGGTTTATCATTTAAAGAAAAGATTCCTTTTTTTGCAATTTTTAATAAACATTTCGGGGCAAAATTTACATGAAACAACTTAATATATGATCATATGAGTCAAAATGTTCATTTTCTGACTTTGTCATGTTTCCTTATTTTCTTGAAGTTTTTTCTTTGTAAAGTAAAATGAAACTTTCCACGAGCAGAGTCAAACACCTTTTAATATTGAGTGTGAACTTATATCCTTTAACGTAATCAGGAACAAGCGAAATGCGGTAAATGTTCAGGAAATGAGCTAAGTTAAAATACAGTATATAGAACCTATATATCTGAAAGAACACCTGTCTATAATAAGACCATTTGTCTGTTAAGACCTCGACCGTTGTGTGAACAGGATACATTCACACACTGCTTATAAGTCTTATTTAAGGGTATATACTTTATTAAGTAAATTAAGACCACTATTGGCTAGTCCCACGGGTAGTCACATTATATATACACACGTTTCACTGTACTAGACTTTCGGAATTCGATAGGTGGTTTCTTAATTCGAGTATGGGACATAATTATATATAGAAATATTAGTATATGTACCAAAATAACTTTTTGCTAAATAAAGATGGAATGAATGGGAAATGGGCACTTGAGAAAAACTATTTTTTTTTATCGTTTATCATGCAATAAACGAACAACATGAGAAATGTATAAAGATTGCGATTGTATAATCAATTCTTGCCCAACCTATCTTTGTGTGGTAGTCGGATCACTTATCAAATAATAACAAATAGTTCATATTTCTTATTATTTATGGTAACCACCTCTATATTTTAGGCTGCTTTGTGTAATTCTTAATCTGAGTATATATGTACATCTACAGAGTTCCATTTCAGTCTAGGACTACCTGACAGGGATTCGCTTCCTATATCATGTTATTTGCATCCTGGTGTCATCCATGTCCGGTGTCTACCACACCTGCGGGTCCTTGGTATGTAATATGTGCCCTTGCTTGGTCATAGCATCGACGACCCCCCCCCCCCCCTTCCCACTCATTTGTTTATGAGTCATACACGGTTGCGGGGCACAGCCTTCCCATTAAGCCTGTACAACGCTCAACCTGGGCGGGACCGACCGTGAAAAATATTATCCCAACTGGAACTTACGACCTTCCGGGTTTGATTCTTTTGCGCTATCCCGTAAACACAGAACCATAATTCCTTGATACCGTCTTTGTTATTAAGGCTGAAATGGGTACTAGATTTGGAACATGGACACTCCATCGGTATATGACTCGACGTGGACTCTAGTATTCGGTTATCACAATGATAATTTTAAAAGGAATATTAATTATTTAATATAAAAAATGGAAAAATCAGCGACTTTTCACTATGGATCTTATTCCCATTTGCTCATCGCAAACAACAAGTCGTATGATGTTTTACATTTAATCTGCATGTGAGGCGGTGCTCTATATGACACGTCAAAGTGCATGCAAAGGTCCCCTTATATTAATGATGGTTTCTTGAAATTATATTTACAAGCATAATCGTTAATTACGTGAATAACTTCTTAAATCTCTTTAGGTGCAGGTCCAAACGAGTCCTCAAAATCCGAAACCAGGACTCAAGTATTTGGTTCGAATTACTTGGACCCGAATACTGGAATACTCCTTTCAGTCGAAGAATCCACGAATACCCAATCATCCACAACATAATGTTGGACAATG
The DNA here is from genome assembly GCA_026874595.1 of Sipunculus nudus. Taxonomy (NCBI): domain Eukaryota; kingdom Metazoa; phylum Annelida; class Sipuncula; order Golfingiida; family Sipunculidae; genus Sipunculus; species Sipunculus nudus. Next base: position 56,576,275 of record CM049317.1, read on the forward strand.
CCGTATATCATACTATTAAAGTAATTAGATACAAGTCTCACTTCAATGAAAGAGAGAGCATTTGATGTCTGTTGAAGCTGGCAGAATGTAGTCAAAGACTCAGATAAAATAAGAAGAAACCAGCCTACTATCTATGCTTTCATGTTTTGAGAGAGACCAGTCTATTTTCAATTGGCTTTTGCTAGTTAATCAGTTAAACGTTTGATAGATTAGCAGGAAGATTGTCGGGAGAGATGGTGACTGATAGATTGGTCCGCTCACTGACACAATAGTTAACTGATTAACTAATTATCCCAAGATTTAATTATTTATTAATCTTGTTCACTGGTGCATCAGTCCATACATCCATCTATTCACACCCCTTGGCTTCATTTCTTTCGTCCGTCTGTTCGTCTTCTCTCACACGCCCCTACGTGCTCATATGCCCCGCGCTTTTACGTACATTTACATACATTTGCATAAATTTTTACATACATTTGCATGCAATTTAGGCCTAGTTATTAATCCGTGTCCATTCTTTCATCTGTCCACAGACCTTTCTATGAGCATGCGCACTGCACGTTTACTGTGATAAGTTTCATAGCATGATACAAGTGAGTTTCTGTGATTCGTGTGAGGGGTATAAACTGGCCTATAGAGGGGTATAAAACAGCCTAGGCCAGAATATACCGCGGGGTATATTCTAGCCTAGGCTATAATATACCAAGGTATAAACTGGGCAGGGGGTAAAATCTGGGCTTTTACATCGGGTCACCAGCGTTGAGAGCCGAATGTTTTACCACTCGACTGTCCAGGCCCGATTCTTCCGCACACACACACACGCACACACACATACACACACTCACACACACACACGCGTAGTGAAATTAACACACATGTGCACATGTTCTCCGTGCCTTAAAATGGAAATGATTAAAAAATACAATACTGTTAATTACTGATTTTACAACAAATGCATGGTTTCTCGATTTAATTATTGTTTCAACATGAAAATACATTGAATTCATAGAATGATGATGTTAAAAATATACCATATTATATATGTGTATATGATTAAACTTTGTAATCATTTGGGTGAAATATCAACATAACCCCCCCCCCCCTCTCTCTCTTTCTTCTCTCTCTCTCTCTCTCTCTCTCTCTCTCTCTCTCTCTCTCATACACACACAAACACACATACATACACACATATATATATATATATATATATATATATATTACAGGTAGTTTAACAGACCCTGTTGTCATGGAAATCCTGGGTCATGGATGCGACTCCGGTTTCGCGCATACATACGGTGACTGGTAACTGACAGTTGTACGCTTGTAATTCCTTTGATATCTAAATCACGTTTTCGGACTGGTAAGCGTCTTTTCTTGGAACAGCCCGGTCGTAACGGACGTACGTCCAGTTCAAAGGTAAATCCAGAACCGCTCGTTGATTACTTTCGTACAGTTAGTTAAATTTCACTTTCATCTGACACTTCTGCTTGACCCGTTGTAGGCTCGGCCTGTTAATCACGGACAAACAAAATCACTTAGTACTGATATATATATAGCGTATTATATTTTGTCGATGAAGGCATCTCGATCTTCACAAAAGAAAATTAATAAGTGTTAGCCTAATTTTTTTATCAGATTCGTTATATCAAATATATTAAGTTGTTAATTGTTATTTAATGCAGGGGAAAACATATATACGTATACAGATAAACAAACACTGGTATATACATCACTAAAGGCCAACCAGTCTGGTAAATTCCATTTATAGTGGGCGGATTATTTATGTTCATACACACACACACACATCTATATATTATAAATATAAACATATATAACGAACATTGAAAATAAAGTATATATGTATATGTATATGTATATGTATATGTATATGTATATGTATATATATATATATATATATATATATAGATATATATATATATATATATATATATATACTTTCTGCTACATACCCAGAGCTTTTATGAGCTAGCAAAAAGGAAAGATGCTTTACAAATTCCAAACAAGAATACAGGAATAGAACCTGAACAGGTTAATATAAAATTAAGGGAACGGTGTCGGAGAAACTTGTGGTAAATGTGACAAGCATGCAGACAGATGGCCTTTATACACAGAACAAAAATCGGGCCACATTAGCTATGGTGCCCTTTAACGCAAAACTGCTCGGTGACCTTTGCCAGATAAAAGCTTTAGGCCGACATTGAGGCGATACTCAGCGACTTGGATTTTTTTCTTTATCATTTAATGACCACTCAGGTTATGTCCGCGGAATCCCAATAACTTATCACCGGTTATCAATAAAATAAATATTAAAAGTAATAAAAGTACAACATTAAACTTGATTAACAAGAAATGAGAAGGTACAGGAGGTGTGAAAGTTATAATTGGTTCAGAACAAACACGCATATATATATATGCGTTTGGGTATGCGTCTGTGACGCTCGCTTTCTCTTTTGGACGCGTGGTTCTGGCTGTCCGAGCGTCCGATCGAACACGTGAATTACTGGCTGTATACGATTAATGTCGGCTCTTGCAACAGTCAATGACCATTGTCTCACATGCACAAATCAACCAAAAACCGGGCTGCTAAATATTTATCGAGAGGGTTAATGACTTAAAAGATTAAGTAAATAAAATTGAGGTAACAGTAAGAAAATTGGGCATGTTTCTGATTTCGCTTGGCAAAGCTGAATCATTGAACCCGAACACAACGGACCACCATCACGGATGTGTATGGGAAAAACATTCTTTCCTTCAGAGCTTTAGTGTTAATCGGGCCTTTAAGCTGTAACTCCGAAGTCTATCGCCTCAACCACAATATTGGCTTCGTCATATATACACCTGACAACCATTTCCCCAATAAAGCTGTTATTGGTCCTTCGGGTTTATCAATATACACATAGACTTATTTCTCCACCATTTTAGCCATTATGGTCCCTTTTATTCATTCACTTTGTTGCATTTTGCCGTTCGTAAATATACCTTTAAAATTTATTATTTTTTTAAATAATTATTATCTTGGTTTGGCAGTGTTTTATTCCTATATATAGGGTTTCTGTCATCGTTTTATATTTAGGCGCCATTGTCATTTTTTCAACAAAAGATCACTTCCGGTCTTCTACTTCCGTGTCATGTGACTCTTAAACCCTTTTTCAAAATGGTCACATATTTTATACATATATTTATAATACCATACAAATGTTCTTGCTTGATACAAACCCTGTCGTAACTTGCCCGACCTGTAACTAAATATTTAACCAAACCAAATCAACGAATCGAAGATCGCTTCATTTGGCTGCAATCTTGCGGGCTTTCCTGGAATTTGTGTATGGAAGCCAGGGACCAAATTGCACCGGAGATATGCGGGTTTTTATGTTCTTTTGCCACAAGTGGACCCAGGGGAGTCGCCAGATAGCGGGTTACACAATTTCATATCAGGCTTGCCTAGTCGGGGTATCTAGCCAGGACCAGAGCTTGGAGCAGACCGTGGAAACCGGAGCCTGATGGGAGACACACCGGGATTAGGTTATGGCCCAAGTCATGAATAAGGAAGCTATTACCTCTTATGGTGTATAATTCTTGTGGTGGGTTCCCCGAATCCCGCTTACGTGGACGCTCATCTGAATTGCCCGTTAGAAAGGCCAACAGCTGAGTCATGGCCATTGCAATTGATGGACCTCCCCGTGTGTTTATCTCCATGGGACTTGCAGCTGAATCTGTCGTTTCTATTTAATTCTATCAACTATTTTCTATTTACTTCTACCAAATTATATCATGCTTACCCCCCCCCCCCCCCTTACAGCCCGAGGCCCACACTAAAATGCCTTTAAACGGATATATGCATGCGTTCATTCCTGTATGTGTGATTGTGTGTGTTTGCATGTTTGTTTTTTTTTTTGTTCACAACAGAACTCACGCAATCATAAACGTAAACTCATGAAATTTTCAGGGCATTTCAGGAATAGGCCAATGAAGAACCGATTAGATTTCATTTGTGCACGAATGAACCTGGGAATATGGGCTGAATAAATGAATGGCGGAGGCTTGCATTCATTAGAATGCAGAAATTTAGTTTAACTAAAACAAAACACTGAGAGAGTCACAGACAAATTTTCATACACCATGTTGTAGACGCATCTAACTCTGTAATAACTGAAGCTTACTTGTTGATTAAGATCGGTCATTTCCGTACCCACTGCGTAATCATTAAGATCTTATCGTCAAATGTTGTCTATAGATGTTCCATTTACCGAAGTCTACAGCATTTTATGATTACAACTAATGTAATTGTTTTCGTCATTTGATGCCTCTCGATACGTTATCTGCTCGTGTATCTACCTCGTGTAACGAGGAAATGTTGATTGTTTCTGATGTATAATACTGATGTCGTCCATTGAGGAAAACGTATCATTCTCATTTTATAGAGACAGATTGTTCATATTAGAATCATATATTGTTCAGGAAGACCACTTTGTATTGCAAATATTCTCATATAAGATTGTAAAGTTCATCCATGTTTAATAATACTTGATTGCGGTCAGTCATATAGTATATAGTCCTATATATATATATCAAAGCGCTTTACAAAAAGTGTATTTCTTCATTTTAGTGAATAATAATAGTACCACATATATTGACACATATATTGATTAAGTATAGACTTGATATTGTAGACTAGCAAAACTTTGTATTGTGTTATTTACTTTCTTTTGTATTAATAGACATTTTATTTGATTAAGTTCTGTGCAAGTTCATCTTATCAGAGGAGGCTACACTCGAATATATCCTGCGTGCTTGTGTGAAATAAACTATATATGTTCTTGCAAACGTTAGTTAAAAAATACCAAGTGCCACCCTTTTGCAAAGTTCCGAACCTCGGTCGTATCAAGGTTGTTTGTAACAATGGTCTTATATACCCACGTAACCTTCATGCAGGTCCGCGCCTTTTCAATGCATGGGATACTTGGACGGGGCCATCGAAAAACCATACAGCAATTATGACAGTATATATACAGGCTTAAAGGGGCCTATTCCGATATCTGCACTCTTATCAATCTCTTGAAGCTTTTTATTAAAAAAAGGCCAGTGAATACCATGCAGTGCAGTGTGTTCGTTTTGTTTATGCCCCCATGTTTAGAACATGTGGGGGTCGCCCAAATAAACCAAACAAATGCAACAAGGACATCTGGTAGAAAGTAAGAGAGCTGTTGTAAGAACTTTTCTTAACAAAAAGTCATTATGTACACAGAGCAGGACAGAAACCATATAATTTCTATGGAAAAGGTAGATGAATCGGGGGAGATGCCTCGCCACTTCCGCGTCATGGCACTCCCCACCCCCCCCCCCCCCTTACACACCCCTTTATCTAATCCTGTACATGCCCTTGTTTTCTACATGAACAGACTTGTATAAGCTAACAGTCCAATAAAGGGAACAGAGCCATTTGTGTATATATGTAGTAGTACGAAAATGTTGGTAATTCAGATTTTATATTCGAGCTATTCTCTCGCGCAGTATATGCGTAAAACATTAACCATGTCAAGGAGTTTCAGAACAATATACGAAAAGCAATATATGAACTTATTCGATTTCTTTGTGGCAGTACACAAATTTTTCATGGAGCATTCAAGCAGGCAATAAATACTTTTATTTAATTTTTTTAAAATAAACCCTTAAACTGTATATATATATATATATATATATGTATGAGTAGCCATGCTGGTTCATTGTTTTATAGATGGAAAGGGTATACACAGAAAAGTGGTTCACTGGCAGTGAACCACTTTTCTGTGTATACCCTTTCCATCTATATATATATATATATATATATATGTATGTATAATGAAACAAGGATATACCACTTTTAAACCCTGAATTAACTCTTTCCTTCTCACACTTTATTACATGGCAACAGGACAATTACTCCACAGACAACCGCCGTCAACTAAACCCCTGACAGTTATCCCCGGAAAATTACCCTCATATCCCCATGGTATAAAATATATTTTAGAGAACACAGTATAACCAATGAAGTATCATAAAATATATACTCCATGTACAGATTCTGTATTGTGTGTGAGTGGCGTATTAATGCAATATATTAAAATTACAGAACGCTTTTAACTGAAAAAAAAAATGGAATACAGGCATGTGTGCAAGAAATGGATACTTAACATTGTGTATATAAAGGACTATACCAGCTCCAGGACTTATTATAGATTATCTGAGAGGAAATGCATAAATGTTAATAGCCACTTTAATACACATGTAATGGTTTTTGTTGCGGTATACATTTGCCCTTTTACGATTCATTTGTCTGCAAATGTTTTCATTGAAATATATTGTGTTACCACATTTTTGTGTGTTTCACGTAATATCAGAATATTGACCAACCCAAGGTGAAAATGGACACCCCAAGCAACCATGCAGCCAACATTATTCCTGACCTTAATAAAGTGCCATTATGAATATAGACTTCAGAACCTGTCTGAAAGACCACCTGTCTTCTATAAGACCACCTTTTGGTGAACCGAAAGCATTCACATTTGTTATAACTGAAATGTCTAATAAGAACACCTTAATTTGCATTAAGACAACTTTTGGCTTAAAACGGTTACGGATGACCTTATTACACAGGTTTCACTGTAAATGGTTTACAATGTGTGTTTTATAACATGGAGGTAATTGTACGAGGTTATTATTGTCCCGGGGGCTGTCATCTCGCTTGCTAATTGACTTAGCTGTATACAGTTGTCTTCATTTGTACTAAATTGTGCAGCGTATCCTGTAACAAAACAATACTCTTGTTGCATGGGTACCAGGTATAAAATGCACAACATATGTTAAATATTATAATGATATATAAATACAAGTTACAATACAAATGTAAATGATATAATAAGAATGTATAATTAATACAAAATAATAGATTATCCTTTAAGATCATTAGGTTATCATGTTCACTTGAGTGAAGTATATAAGATAGCAACATGCAAACGACTTTGCCCGATAGAATGACTTTGTATAGTACAAGAGGCTAAGATATAACGCTGCAAGACCAATGAAGTGTAAGCGCGATAATTTTTAAAACGCTGCAGATTGTCTCAGGTGGGGAAGGGGGGGGGGATTATCTTAGAGCCATAATACGTGAATAGTATAGGCTAACTTTTAACGTTCCTCGGCGTAGATTGTATTGTATAATGCATGCTTCGGGATGAAGCCCTTGACTTCAATGAGTCCCAATGAATAGGTCAATGTCACCTACTTTACATCAAGGTCATGCCCACTCCGAATTTGTAGTACTTCCGGCATAATATGTTAATACAACCATAACCGGAAATGGAACTATGTCATAGAGCTTTATATATTTACGTATAATCTTAAATACGCGAGGACCTTTCAGAGGATGTGGTGAAAGAGGGTGTATAAAGCAAGAAAGATTGGTACAACTGCAGATAGTTTTGCATTTGCATTTAAAATATCGCATTTGTATTCAAAATACAGAGCGACTAATCTCTATACCACTTAATTTGTTTGCAAATCAGAATGTAAATGTTGAATTTTCAAATTTAAAAACATATTCATTTCTGCAGTTCTTAACTCTTTCACTGAGAATTACAATTTGAATAATATATGTTATAGCATATTTACCTCATTATGACCTTTGGCCAGCTGCTGTAAAATAAGTGATTCTTTAAAATTTTCACATATTTCAAAACAGGTTGGAACTAAGGAAGCATTTATTTTTTAATTGTTATGGCATTAATTTATTTGAAGCACTTGCATTAAAATGTGCTTCGTTAATAAATTATTTGTTCGTTTTTGATAACCGTGCAATGTCTATATAATACTATTATTTTATTAATTCATATATATATATATATATATATATATATATATATACATACATGAGTCAGACTCTTTTTCCGATCCCTAATGTCTTGGAATTATAGGTTTCGAAATGGCACTTATATATTAGTAATAGTTATACATTTAATATTAGATATTACGACTTATTATATCAAAAATGAAAGCAGGTACAAATCTTGCTGTTTTAAAATGATTATATAATAGGGAAAAGTACAAGGTATAAAACTATTTCAAATATAAATATATATTATCTCAAATCTTAAATCTTTTATTACCAACATTATACAAGCAACATTTATTTACCAATATTACAAGCATCATTATGTGTTATGTCAGAATTAGGGACTGTTCCCCTATGCATGCAGTTGCGTGTGTGAACGGGATATTGTTTCCGCTGCAAGAAAACAACATCTTCAAAGAATATTTTATAGAAAAGATGACTAATACTACAGAGTGTTACGTGACTCAGCTATAGAGACGTGCCATTATTGACATGATAAGAAAATTTAATGGTCCAAAGATACAGTCATCTCTATATATTATCCTGTACAATCGTTACATTCACTGACAGTTTTGCTGCATGTCACGAGCATTGCTTTTTGTGCCTACATTATATATAATAAAATTATATGACATTATAATTTGCCGCATGAACACAAATATTTTGCTTATCAGTATGATTTATTTTAGCAGTATTTTCGTATTTTTCAAATATGTATATATGTTGTTATACCCTTGCATGCTTTCTTCAGCATTGCTTAATAAATGCACAATTTTGGCATTCATGAATGAAAGAGGATATGTTGCAAATTATTTATTTAATTTATTATTTGCATATATACATGCTTATCTCGATCATATACTTACTTGTAGTATATATATATTTATATATATATATATATATATATATATATATATATATAATAATAATAATAATAATAATAATAATAATAATAATAATAATAATAATAATAATAATAATAATAATAAATGTTTTGTTTCAGACACATACATTGGTCCGTACATTGATAATTATTATGACAATAATGCAACAAATAAAAAGGAAAATATTCTAAAGACATGCATGTATATAGGAAGGTGAAGATATATAATGTATATATATCCTCTCATATGTGAATATACAACTAAATATTTATAGTAAGGTGAATGTGTAGATGACAAAGTTAAACATTCTATACAGTTTTAATTTACACTTTATCAAATTTACACATGGCCCTGACATAAAAATTATTAACATTATTTAAATATTTATTTATTTATATGCTTAAGTCTTTATAACCATATATATAGCGCATTTAGTAACATGGCAAAGTATGTATTTTATTAAGGTATGGACTTAAATTTTCTCAGATACAATGTAAAATATTTTATTTTCAACTTAATATATACTTTTAAATTTAAAATATTTTATTTTAAGTTTTTTTCAAAGTGAACTTTTAATATACACTTTAATATAAATCATATTTATATTTTATATCTTTCACGTTTTTATGACAGAAATGTATATATTATGTCATATTTTTAATTTATGTGAAAGATCCGAGGGTTATACACACACACATATATATACATATATATAATACATATATATATATATATATATATATATATATATATATACATATATATATATATATATATATATATATGTTTATAATTAAACAGTAAAATCGAAACATAATCGGGTTTATTACTTTCGAAATAAAGAATAGAAAATAATACCAGATTTACATCTATATTATATACGTGGAACCAGAACTCCCTCGATTGTCTATAGGAGAGTTTTTCATATAACTTTGTGCCGTCATTCTATATAAACAAGAGGGATGGAATAATGACAGCTGTCAAGAATGATTATTATTTCATATTTCTTATATTGACTAAATTCGTTACTTGCAAAGACTATGTTTTTCAATAATATAAAGGTTATATATTAACATACTAGAACCATGTACTTGAAAGTATAACAGTTGAACTTGAACCTTTGCTGGCGTAAAATCTGCATATAACGATATATAAATTAGTTTTCCTGTGAATTGCATATACACTCCCTCAAAATTGTGTATACTTTTTTTCAATTCTTTTAAATATTAATAGAAAAATTGTTATAAAATACATATATTTAATTGTATTTGAAACATAAACGTCTTACCAATGATTTATACATGAGCATTCTAGGGGGCAATTTGCTTTCGCAATGTTGGGGTGGGGCATATACAATGTACTTCGAATCCCCCCCCCCCCCCCCAATACACTGGGGTAAACCATATTTAATACCCCACCCCAATTTTCTAAATATAATGTAATAAAAGTCATGTAATCAGGTGTTTATCCGGAACCAATTTCTGGGGGAGAGGATGTTCCCCTTTTGCGGTAAGAAAACTTTTTAAAATTGTCGTTCAAAATATATATCAATATCAAAGCAATGTGGGTATAAAATAATTTAATTGTTATGCTTCGGAAACCACTAAGAAATAAAAACCCTTGTCTCCATGCAAACTTCTCATCTATAATCTGTTACATATTATGTTAATAATAATAATAATCCGCATTTTACGGATTGCATCTGAGCTTATAAAAATGACATTAACAATTACCAAAATGTGGGGGATATAACATCGTGTATATATGCAATTGTTTGCTTTTGGACAATATTTTTTACTTAAGTGCATGGGACATACATTTTAAGCAAAGCAAGAACTTTTAGAAATGTAAAAAAAAATCAAATTAATAGTGTTTTTAAGAAAAAGGGGCATTATCATATAATCATTTTTTTTAAACACGTATACGTATTTTGAAACACTTTTCTATAAAATATTTTGCAATCTTTATCATATTTTTGTATAATGGTCACAATATAAACAAGATTCCTGCGTTGAACAAGTAAAAGCATACCGACAGCTATATTTTGAGTAAACAAGCCCTCATATAGTTTCTTCCTCAAAAAGACCTTTAATTGGTCTGGTAATTAATGCATTAAGTCTCTTCGTCGGCATGCAAAACGTGAGGTCACATATACGTATAATGTAGTGGCTCCTTTTTGTAGTTCAACTATTGTATATATATATATATATATATATATATATATATATATATATATATATATAATGCAATAGCCGCGTTAGTTTATTGTCGATATATAGGTAAAGAATCAGAGTGACTCCTTTAGATGGACTAAATTATTTATTATCACATGTAAGCTTTTCACGCGCTTCGAAAGCTTGTGTGATAGAATTGATATATTTAAAACTATACTGTTTGATGTTACATATATAATTAAATAATATAGTGATTATATATATATATATATATAAAACACGCGTATATCAATATATATATATATATATATATATATATATATATATATATATATATATAACTAGTATTAATATTAGTATATGAACAACGGCAGATGAGCTTATTCAACGTTGAAACCTAATCCCAAGACAACGGGTATCTGTAAATGGGTCTGACCCATCTTAAGATGGGTCTGAACCAATAACCGATGAAGATTTTTGGGTGGGGCCCATTTTACCATTTCGATACCTGATAGCCAGACATTGGGAAATTAACGATCAGAAGATGTATACCGCACACACACGCACACACACTCACCCTCACATACACACATTTATAAACATATATACAAATTGATGCATGCAGGTGCTTGCAATTAATGGGGGCGTGGGACTTGATATGTTTATTCCTCTATTACACCCTTTTATTTGTCTGTATATGTATTCCGTCATGTATTATATACAATCAATACCCCATAAAATCACAGCTGCACCGGCCACAATTTATATATACAGCATGGTATATATGTTTTATATATACTTTGTGCCGCCATTATAACAATAAACACCACTTACAGCGGGGTTTTATGATGTTGTGGCGCTGATCTGTTCAGTCCAAATTACTTAAGGGCATACATTTATTATGACATGTTATTCTGCATTCCCAGTTTTACCAGCTCATAAAATCAACAGAGCTGACAAAAGAAATAAAAAAAGTACTTAAGCTACACCACTGACGTGATATATATATATATATATATATATATATATATATATATATATATACAAATAATTAAAAACTATCAAATTCCAGATAAAAGTATTTTTTCCCAGCGATACTGTGGTATGCAGGTAAAACCGGTTATATATGTGTAAAACAAAAATAAGGGAAAAAATTATTTCATATATATATATTAATCAAATGTTTAGTATACATATATAGAGAGAGAGAGAATGAGAGAGGGATAGAGAGAGAACGAGCTAAACAAATTACCTAAAGAACTGGAAGAATAAAATAACAGAAAAATCTTAAAATCGTTTTTGATTTATTCCAAAAATCGTTTCGATTTAAATAAAGTTACATACAAAAGCTCTCTATCTGTTATGCTTACTATAAAAATATAGTATTTTTGAAGTGTTTGAGGCATGAGGACACAATTTAAGTAATCTTTTTTTACTTTGACTTTTCTGTGACTAATAATTACATTCGTATTTCGATCATGTTAGGTCACGGCAAAAATCTTCCTTATAATGGATTCTTAATGTGAAAAATACTGGATTGAACTGTTGACAATACAAAGTTCTTTTGCGTATGACTCGTTAATCAGGCGTTTGGGGAATATATGGAGGCGAATAGTCTTCGAAAATAGAGAGGAATATATATATATATATATATATATATATATATATATATATATATATACAAGTAAATATATAAAATTCTGGGAAATGTAAACATGCATGCATGCATAAAGCCAACTATTATACTTTAAAAAACGTTTAAGTGTTATAGTTTGCTTTATATATGTTCGAATTCGAGAGATTCTCCAAATTCACTTTATATATATATATATATATATATATATATATATATATATGTATATATATATAAATATATTGTACAGGGGAAATGATAGCAAAAATAAAACCTTCGTGAATATGACACCCAATCAAACTGTTAGAACTGACGTTTATACTATATATATATATATATTTATATATATATATATATATATATATATATATATATATATATATATATACATTAGAGCCCTGCGCGGGCCTGCGGTACAACTACATTTACTTATGTAAGCACTGCAAGTATGTTAATGTTCCTTCGGTTATTCCATTTTCAGAATTACCATATAGTGTACACACTGGTGGAATATAAATTTCCTGAGTTCTGAGACGGATTAAAAAAAAAGGCAGGGACCGTGCACTAAATTCAGAATAATGTACAAATGTACCTGGCTATATAAAGTGGTGTATATTTAGACTGTTCAGCACTGTATTATCCTATATGTACACTTGTAGCCAGTCTGATAGATTACCAGGATTATACCTTTGATCTTATATATTAGTCACTGAATGCCATGGGGTGCATCTGGCTCGGTCACCAGCTGGATATAGCTTTATATAACTCAAAAAGAGGAGTGCATTGGCACAGCAGAATGAAATAAAGAGCATGGCGCTCATTTGATATAACTATATTCTCGTGTACACAACCATGACATAGAGCTGACTCATTCTGCAGTTCCATATACCCCCCCCCCCCCTATTAACTGATCTTCACTGAAGAGGATTAACCTTTTTGTCAAATAAAAGGTGTGAACTTTTGTGAGCAAGTAGTGTCCTCTATAGCTAATGCAGCTGTGCAGAGTTTGTTTTATATTTCCGTATATAGCAGCATATACTGTATAGCTGCCTTTTTCACAAGGGTTTAATTTCACGATATTCGTGAAAGTGAAAGAAACATGTGAAACCCTAGGAAATAAGATTCCCCATTGAATTAAATGAATAATGATTCATCTGCACAAACAAACTATAGTTATCACACATTTGAAAACATGGTTCGTTAATCACCAGTCTAATCTGTGTATGCAAAAAATCAGCAAAACCTTGGACAGCGAGCCTTAGAGGTTTAATACACGTCGTATTAAATCCTCAAATCATAATCATCCATAACCACATTTACAAACGCACATATCAGCTACGGCGGATATGGTGATACATAGTATCGGTATACTGGCCCATGTGAACAAACACTATAATGTATGCAATCAACTCTGACACGGGTCATAATATAATGATTGTAACAGAAATGAGTGAGGTATTGTGGGATTTATTTTCATTTTATAGTTAACATTAATACTGTCTCACTTGGATTTTATAGGTTCTAGTGAACCAGCGAAAATTAAAGCTTCGCGAAACGGACAAAATCGAGATTTCGCGAAAGATTAGCCTCGCGAATATAAAGCCAACCACATGCAGTATGCATGGAAAATGTGTTTAAGCTTTTATTATGCTGTTAGCTTTATAAATATCTGAATATGTTAAATTTATAACTACTTTAAATATTTTAAGGAGACACAAAGGCAATACTAGTATTTGATTAGTGTCCCATGCAGTTACTGACATTTCCCATTATATGGCAGTAAATCAATGTAATTATTACAAATAAAAAAATGGGTAACATCCGAAACTGTCCTTTTCAGTGAAAAAAAACGGGAAAAGTCATACAATCAGCGAATCATCGTAACCCTATCTACTCACACAAGATGGTCATTCATTATAAATATATTAAAGTGAATAAAAAAATGTTTAGTTGGCTACCTTTTTGGTTGTCTCATATGTTTATTTGCGGGTTGAATGCGGGCTGACTTTTTGTATAAATGAGGGGCGGGGCGGGGAGGGTGCAGACTGAGAGCTAAATGTGCGGGGCGGGCGGGTGCGGGTCGAATTATTCTTTATATAGGTTCGGAGCTGTGCCGGGCGGTTTTCACAATTGCGGGGCGGTTGCGGGCTGTATGTATACAGGTTTGTTTTGCGAGGTGGCTGCGGGCTCTAACTTCCGGCCAGCGCAGAGCTCCTACATATATATATAATATATATATATATATATATATAGTTTCTTTATATATATATATATATATATATATATATATATATATATATATATATATATATAGTGTCTGGTGGAATCGACGCAATATACAGGTGTATGGCGTCGAAAGTCTAAATATTGATATTATAAATAGTAATAAGACTTGTATATATTTAGATCTAAAAAAAGAAATTTAATTCTTTATCATTTGATCTTCAACTGCGACCTCCTTGCAATGGTTCAAATGTTGCACACATATTAAAATAGACAAACTTGTCTCATGCCCGTCCAAAAAAATTTAAATGCTGAAATATATATCTATTGACACTCTGTAACGATATATAGGTCATGAAAATAAAACCATGCATGCATGCATGTATGCGATACACTGAACATGAAAAAAAAAATGGAAATTTAATTTTATAGTGATTACTTTGCAGCTTTCCACCTGGTGCCGAACATGTACGTTTTCAAGTGCTTTTTGCCCCTGGTCACGCTTGTATAGTATAACGTAATATCCGGTGTATCAGGCCAGAATAGCCCCCCTCCCCCCCCCCCCCCGCTAGATTGTAAACCTATGGGGTTTATATATTCTGGCCTAGTCCACTTTATACCCCCTTAGGCTAGATTATACCCCCTTGTTGCTTTTTGTTTTGTTTTATATATATTTAAAAATTGTAGTTCCTACGAAATGACTCACCTTCAGTCAGCTTTTTATTAAATGAATGTAATTATCGAGTGTAAGTGAATGATATCTAAGGCGATCGGTATGTAAGTGTGTTGAATCGTGTTACTGTACATAACATAGTTATGTCTCTGGATGTCATCATCTGATATGAGACTTTTAATTAATTCAAACCTGCAACAAAATATCCACATTTAAACAAACTCAAGCTGAAAACAGTCACATGACGTATAAAGATATACAAAAGTATATAAAAGTAAAGTGCAGTATAAAATGAAGTTTTAATTGAATAAATTATGGCTTAAGTTAAGGAAATTACTAAATTTCTCTATAGCTTTTTCCGTATCAATATCAATATTATAAGTTTTGTAGTGACAGTGTCTGAATTAAACTTACATTTAAATTCACACATTTCTCTGATATCATGGATGTACAAATGGATGAATGATCCATGATTTGGAGTAGCTCTTACTTCTAATAATCTGATACTTAAAAATGCCTGGCGACAGAAAATAGATATTGTAGATAAACTATAAGATTAGGTATGTTTTAAAAACTGTTGATCAAATGGATCTCCGCATCTGGTATGATACAAGTCAGTGTCTGTGATTCGTTTGAGGGGTATAAACTGGACTTTAGGGGTATAAAACAGGTTAGGCTAAAATATACCCCCGGGGTATAAACTTGGCAGGAGGTATAATCTGGCCTGTTACACCGGTTTATCCAGCTGAAGAAGAAGTTTCTTTTCCTTGAAAAAGTTCTTCCCCCATCAAATATACATGTATATTATAGTACTGCTTGCTCATTATTGTGAATCCCCCATAAACTGCACACGAATAAAATAAATGTATAAAATATATATAAACTGTAAATTTATTTCATGATAAGCTACAGTTAAAACCTTAAACCGCACAAGTCCTTTATTTTATGTAAATATGGTATTATGATCAAATACATATAATATATATATATATATATATATATATATATATATATATATATATAATGATGTAGTGCTGTTTTCTTTAAATAAATAAAGCACATACTGGACTTTAAGTACGTTTTTCTTAACTATAAATATGTATGACCATGCAGGAAAGACGAAACTATAGGCAGGGCTAGGGGCGCGAGAGTGTATGTCCCATGCATGAGAGGATTGCGCTGGCCATTTGCCGCTGTCTTGGGTTTTTGTGAGGGCCCCGAGGCAAGCCATCTGTCTTTCTATCCACGCTGGCTTGACCAGCGGTCGAGTGACAAAGGGGCTGGTCATGAAATGGGCGCGTGGTATATCACACGTGCATGTGACCACACAATAACTCACGGAGGGAGAGAGAGAGAGGGGGGGGGGGGGGTGAGGTGAGGTGAGGGGGTGAGTGAGAGAGATCGTGCGGGTAAGTCGAAATAATTCTTGCTGCTGTTAAGAAAAGTGTCTAATTAATGTCGGACGAACAGACTCAGATAATCCGCAGGTGATATATGTCGGCTGCATATCATGATTCTTGACATTCTTGATATTTTCATTTTGATTTGAAAAAATAATTGAACCTACTTTATAATATGCTGAAAGAAGGTCTGTAATATCAATACTGTAAATGACAGACACAATATATATTATAAAACCGTGTTATAACTAAATAATGCAAGTGCTGTACTTGTGTGAATTTACATTAGTGTTAGTTGCATGTATGAGTTATACAGCATTGTAGAATACCTAAAATAAGCACGTCCTTTAAGAAATGATGTAATTTTCCCAATTCTACAAATTATTTAGATAGTAAGGCGAGTCCAAATACCTTTTTCCAATGAAATGCATGATATCCCTGAAACATTTCTATGAAATATATAAGCGTCCACTGAATACACTAATTAAAGCTTTCAATATGTCTTTTATAAATATACAGTATATATATATATATATGTTTATATATATATATATGTGTGTGTGTGTATGTATGTTTATATAGCCACAGGTTTTGCACTATATATGCACGATTTAATTGTAAACACCATTTCTCCTATGCAGCCAATAACGCTATCGGGATTTTATGGATCTGATTACACCTGCCAAGTCGCCATCACAGCCATAAACATTTGTACCGTGGCCCATAACGTCACTCCTCAAATATATTAAAATGCCATAAAGTGGGTGTCGTAAAAAGAATACATGGTTGTCGTAAAACATGAGGTTGGATTTAAGGTGACAACGCAAGCGTTAAATATCATTTGAACCTCATGCAGTACAGTCGCACTGAAAAAAACCCTTCAGAATGCTTGTTTAGAATTATAGTATATATATGCCAGTTATTAATCTGAACTGTATATAAAGTTAGTAAAACGTCTGGTTGAATCATTCCAGTTTTAGGATATAATACATGACTGTAATTTATCTTGAAGATTGGTTTTTCTATAATTATATTAGATGTATATATAACTTTCATTTAACGATAAATATACCTTAAAGGTTAGTTTCCAACAATGCATTGATTCAAAATTTACAAGTACGTTTTACTTTCCATCAAGTATGTAAATAATTTAGCCCATATATATCACTCTTTCATAACATTACTTTTTAACTATAATTGAATTTTTCTTATGATTAAGTTCATTTTGAAAAATCAAACGTCACACCAGCATTCTTGACTTTTTTTCTTAATTTTACAGTTTTCTATAATGTAGATGCAAGTGTTCTTAGATTAATCAAGACGTCACATCATATTTCAGTATATATATATATATATATATATATATATATATATACACATATATATAATATTGATAATAGGAGACATTCTTCAAAGTTATGATCGTAATATTAATTATCAACACTAAATACACAAAGTATTATATTTTTTTTTCAAATTGAAGTAACAACAATGTAATTGTTCTTTATGTAATATAAAATTCTCTGCAGTAAATTCACTGCCCTTTTAATATTTTTACAAATTTGGTCTATTAATGTTATACATACAAACACATGTGCAAGGGTGCTTGCATGTATATAGCCCCTCATACAAATCATACATATCCCTGAAAAAGGTCTAACATATATTTATATATATACATAGTAATATATGTACTGTTTGATTATTATTATAAATATAAAAAATATCATATATTATTCTATATTTGTATGAATATAATATAAATAATTTTGATATAAATATTTTTAAATGTAGCAGATATTATGCCTCTGCATGTTGGATTAACATAAAATGCTGATATACAGATCGATTTGCATTTAATATATATAAGGGTAAGGCCCCACTTGCATATATAGCCAATGAAAACCTCCAAGGACCGTACATTTTTTTAAATAGTTTATCGATATGCAGGATATAATATTCATGTTTATGTCAATACGATTATAAATGTATTTAATCCATATTTACTTCTAAGAGTATTCACACCCCCCCCCCCCCCCCCCCCACATAGACCTAAATTAAAATACATGGCATGCCTGCAAGTACAGATACAGACGCATGCGCACAAACGCAAAAGCCTTTAATGGCGAGCAAAGAGGGGTAGACATAACGACACACACATACATATATATTTACACACACATACACATTGTAATGCATGTACAAATTCCAGAGATTTTCCATTTACCTTGTACTGGAATCGTTGACACAATAAACCCCAGGCTTTGCATGGAGGGGAGGGACAGACTGTCAGCGACGGAAGTTCAACCCACTGGGCCTGCCGTTTCTTCTATAGCCATTTGTCACGGGGCTGTCAATCAAAAACAGTCGATTAACGGCCTTAACCAAAGGAAATTAAATTTCAGGTGTCCACGCACGCGTGTCCAATATTCATGGCGGCAGCCGGTTTGAAATGTACAAGCATGTCGATTTCGGGGAGAAATGAACGAGGGGTCAGGTCAACAGGTGCGTGCCAGCGTGCGCATATACCTTGGACAGTTTTAGCGAGTTTTCTGTTGAGCTGCATAATTAATCCCCCTTCATATATAGCGTAAATGGATTTCCTTCACTCGAGTCACGCCATACGGCCATCCAACTTCGCCTCAACCTGGTCAGATTCCGCACTAATCAATTATTTACATATTTCAAATGCACGCGAGTGATGTGGTGTCGAACCATACCCGAGTTTTTCTCTCTCGGAATGATTTTTCTGCAGCTGCTTGCATTTTTTCTTTGGTTCGCTTTAAGTTTAGTGATCTTCTTGTCCGTCATTTTCTAATATAAATAGAAGTTATGTGGCGCTTTCAAATGTACGATATATTGTTCATGCAGTTTATATAATGTAAACAAGTTAAGTTATAATTTGAAAATAAATTGTTTTCAATATGATTGTCTGTCTCTGGAATGATGTTCAGTTATCAATCATACGTAAAATATATACTGTATGAGTCATATATGTTTATCAATTCCTAATTGCAAGTCAGATTTTTTAATGTTTTAGTCAATACTGCAATTAAGATTACACCTAAATTAATGACAAATTAAACTAATTAAGTTACGAAGAATTTGAATAAGACCGTAAGTGATCTCAGGCGTGTTTATCATTTGTGGTTCAGCTTGGATTAATCTCATACACATAAGCACACACATACATTTATGCATGAAAGTTCAGACTCTCAGGCGCTGAACATATACATACGCACACACTATTACAAACACAGACATGCATTGTATATAACAGATACAAGCACATAAACAACATACGCACATTTAGTGTACAAAGTATATATATATATATATATGATGCATGTGCATGGTTTTAAAGTGTAAGTGCTTGTGTAGATTAGAGTGCATGTATGCTATATTTGTGAGTGTGACGTGACATAAAATGGTATCAAAATAGACATACTGGACTGACTGAGCGTTGGGGCTATCTATTTCCGAGGTAAGAGGTTCGAGGCCCAGCCGAGCAGCCATATTATTATTGTTCCAAAACCTATAAAATTATTTATTTATCGGTTATATGAAAGTATATAATAATTGTTTTTGCTCAATTAGCAATAATTTTTGTCATAATGCAATTCAATTTCTATTATACACATTCAAAACATACTTTCTAGGCTAACATTTACGAAGATTCAATAATTCGATTTCATTACTGCCACATCCCAAATTTCCTCAGTATGAGATGCATGATTTGAAATCTGTTGAGGTAATTATGGAGAGACTATAAACGAGATGATGAATGTTAAAAAATATGCGTTTATTCCCTTAAAAAAAGACGCTTTCCTGTAAAAATTAGGGGTACAGATCCATATGCACATGCCCCCTCCCCTTGAATAATAATTAACTCCATTTATTTTACATGGATTGCACATTAGTTATAATAACTAATACGAGACATTCACCATTGCTCGGATGGTGGCGTTTGATTGTGTGTGCAGGTGGAGGAAACCGGAGAACCCGGAGAAAACTACCCCACCACTCTCATGGCATGCAACTCCTGGGATCGAACCCGAGTCGCCAGCGGAGAGAGCCGAGCGTTTTACCTCTCAGACTGTCCAGACCTTGACTAAAGGTCCGTTAAAGTGAATGTCCACGATGTCGACGATGCATGTTTCATGATTGACACTTCAGGATTCAAGCTTGATATGCACGGAGCTGGAATTAACCCCACAGGTCACAGAATAAGGCTCAATCTAGATTTCTCAAAGTTTCCTTTAGCGTCAGGTGGGATTTGAACCAGGGACCCTACGTGTTGTCCCCTTTCATTATGTTTATCGTCACTGTCATTAAACGGGAGGGGAACAATGTATCGAATGAAAATGTTAAAATATTGACGATATTTTACCAACAAATATCGCACCATATGCCATATAACATTTCATTGCCAATCAACTCATTTTGAACGTTTCTCAGTTTGCTTATCCCCCCAACTCCATCCTATACTAGTATGCTTCTTTTTAGGTCTGTGTTTATGCACATTTTGACATACGCCGTCCAAACACAATACTTATTTAAACCTCCGGAATTACTGGATTCGTTATGATATTATATACCTATATTTTCACTGAATAAAGCGAATTACGCATACTATTAACAACAATGATAGGAAACTAAATTGGACACGGAAATAATTATGGCGTGTTCTTTGCACAAGTAACATCTCTTAATTTATTGTATCCAGTGATGAAATGAATATTAACGTTTATGGATTAATACCAAAAAGGAAAAGTTTGCATATATATATATATATATATATATATATATATATATATATATATATATATATATATATATATAATTATATGTTGTTAGGGTGTTTTTCGATATAAATATAGTGTCTTATTGTTTATCTTAGAGTGTTTATCTTTATATATACCTCCATTTAAAATGCATGTGTTAGAAGAGACGATATATGTTCAATTTTATATATATTTTTATAATGAACGGGAACAATAAAAAGTGCTGTAGGTATCAAGTCTTTTCAGGAACTCTGACTTGTACTCTTTATGCTTTCTTGGACTTTAACTGGTTCATATACTTGTAAGTCTAATAAGTCATGCAGGACTGTGGGTTGGGGGAAGGGGGGGGGGGGTAGGTCGAGTCAAGCTGCAGGGGGTCCATTATATACTAGTATTCAAAAGTTCTTCTAAATCAAGTCAGGTTTGGCATACTGAAACATAACACCTCTGATGAAGGAGCTATATCAGCTTCGAGAGCTCTTGAACAAAATAAACATGCAGTTATCAACACTAAGGCGTCTTCATCTTATTATTATTATTATTATTATTATTATTATTATTATTATTATTATTATCATTATTGTTATTATTATTATTATTATTATTATTATTATTATTATATAAATATTAACAAAACGAATCAGGATTCAATAAGTTCTTACACAGTTGTTTCCTAGATACAATTTAAATAATGGTTCGTCGTTTCACACATGCATATTATATCTTATATAATTGATGTTTCTAGGGTTTAGTAAAATATGTATTTACAAGTTTCATTTTCAGTGTGGTCAAGATGACTTTGCATGGAATACAGGAAATATATATTATATTATAATATATATATATGTGTGTGTGTATGTAAAGTTCGATATATAATCAGTTGGATTTTAGCCTTGTAATGACAAGGCGCAAACTTCACTTATGTATCTCTGTTTCATTGATATACATTTGCATTTTGAAATTTGTTTCTATTGTGTTTGAAATTCTGTTATGAGATTCTGTTGTATTTGAAAATCTGATCTTTTCAACTTCGTTCTAAAAATAAATTCAAATCATAAAAAAAAGAAAACAAATGTTTTCTTATCAATAACCTGAAAGAGCTATATATAGCTTTAGTCCGGTATATTGAGAGCCCTAGATATTTATTTCATTTCAAATGTTAATTGATGAAAACATCCCACACAAGAAACATTACTACTATATAATTATTAGCATCAAGAGCTCCAAATAACTAGTTCGCTCAGTTGGATTATTTTTGAACCAACAAAAAGAGCAAACGGGTATCTTGAAGTCCTTTTGATAAAGATAATTATTTTAGTCCGACTGGTATTCGGTTTCTGTAGCACCGGCCTTTTACACTCCAGATTATACCCTTGCCCAGTTTACGCCTGGGTATATTCTAGTCTGTTTTATACCCCTTAATTCAGTCAAGTTTATATACACCTCTCACGAATCACTGAAACTGACTTGAGGAGATCCATTTGATCAACAGTATTTAAAACATAACTTATCTTATAAATTGTTATAACATCTATTTTATTTTCTATCGGCACGCATTATCAATTACTAGATTAATAGGATTAAGAGCTACTCAAAACCATGGATCATTCATCCATTTGTATATCCATAATATCAGAGAAATGTGTGAATTTCAATCTATGTTTAATTCGGACACTGTCAAGACAAAACTTAAAATAAACTTGCAACCCATATTGATACTAAAAAAAACTATAGAGAATAACATATTTATTAACTTCCTTAGCTTAATCCATAATTTATTCAAATGAAACTTCTTATGCACTTTACTTTTATCGACTTATGTTAATACATCATGTTACTATTGTCAGCTAGAGTTCTTTTAAATGTTTGAAATTTTGATGTAGGTTTGAATTAATTGGGAGATGATATAATTTCTGAAAATCCAGAGACATAATACTGTTATGAAGTTACGCGATTCTACATACTTAAATTCCGACCGCCATTGATGTCATTGACTAGCACTCGATAATTACATTAAATTTCTAAACCTCTGACAGAAGGTGAGCCATTTCATAAAAACTAAAAGTTTTTTAAACGTATAAAGCAAAGTGTATTAAAAGCAAGCGGGGGGGGGTATAATCTAGCATATTAGGATATAAATTACCCCGGGGGTAAAATTTCGCCTCGCCCATTTGATACTCTGGGTGGGCCCCGGGATACAATAAGGGGGGGGGGGGGGCTACACCAGCCTCTCTTGGAGGCGGACGTAGACTCAGACTTCAAAAGCTCGAACTAAGAATGGGATAATGTGCCTGCACATGGACACATGCAATTGTCTGTATTTATTAAACAAAAGGAACGTGTGAATACCTCCAAAATAATTCTCATATATTTGAATGTTGCCATTTGTGCACGTTTATAAAATAAAAGAAACAGAGTAACAGTAATGATATAATTTGGGAATGACAATCCGAATATATCCCCTGGAAAGGAAATCTAATATGGGATTCCTCGTAGGTTGCATTAGTATTTTACTTTTCTTTCTTTGCTTTCACTGGACATCATTTGATCGAAAAAAAAACTTTCTGGAAAAAAATGAAAAAATAACAATTCAACAGCATAAAAAAAGAAATACCGATTCCTCTATCTGAATTTTGTTTTGCTAAATGAATATATATATATATATATATATATATATATATATATATATATATATATATATATATATATGCATTATTTCCTTTCATTGATAAGTGATAAATGCACAGGACTAAAAGGAGGAAAGGGTTACCTGATCTTAAATCTCAGAACTCTATGTTAATGTATGCCAATGAGATGCAAATAATCCAATGGAAATGGCAAAAAGGTACTATGTAAGGAAAAAAAAAATAGTCATCCACGCATGCGCAGCTTCCCTATTCCCTTTGATATAAGTCCAACACGGCAGACTTGTCTGGTTTTCCCAAGTATAATGAAATACTGAAGAAAATACATTGAAATCTGAGATCCCGAAAGTTGAATGTTCTTTTATAGTTTGATTGATTGTGATAGACCTTTGTTATTTGTTATTTTTCAAAGACAAATTTTGCCAAGAAAAGCCGGTGTGGAAGTCATTCATTAGGTAGTATTACGCTCCAGTTTCAGACTCAGAATCCCAAAACAAAAAACACATTCAGCTCCAATCAAGCAAGATGGCGTGGACAAGGAATAAAGGACCGCACAATCTTCGGGGGAAATTAGAAATTGTTGGCAAATTGTCAATCGAATGAAATAGGAATTAGCTATGTCACTTCCTATAAATAACTATGGTGATATTTAGCTTCTTCAGAAAAGGAGATCTTCTCCGGTTTTACCAGCTTTTTGCGTAGGATTTCGTATAAGCAGATCCATCTTCCTCATGATTTAAAAACCTTCAAAAATGTAACATTTGGATAGATGACAATGTTATGTGACTGTTGTTCCAGATTTTTATTATTCCCTCATCTACTTTAACTTTTGTCGATTCTGTTTAAGTTTTACCTTGTCATTCCTTTATCTTTTTGACAAAATAATGTTTGTACGTGATGTCTATAATATGCAAATTTTCCCAAACTTTTTTTAAATTTATAAAAGGTTAAATGTAATTTTTTTATAAACTTGAGTGGGAAAGAAGTGTCTGATTTTTTCCCATCTTTACGGTAGTTTATTTTATATTCATTTATACTATAATATTTATTTTGACATGCGATATATATGATTATTCTTTTTACCCAGTTGACTTGCAATATCCTTTAATGCTAACCTATTGGATTATGCAGACGTGAAATATAAATTTCTTATTTCGTTTAATTTATGAAATCGTGCTCCAAGTTTATAATTTTTTAATTTTACTATTCATTTTATTGTATTTATTACACTTTTATATTTAATATTGCATATATGTATATTTATGTCACAATTTATTTTATAATTAAATAATCATAAAATAATTAACTTTAAAAACTAATTACTTTACGTTTAAATAGAGAATTGTAAATTCGTGAAACATATATAGATCAGTTACAAAGGTTGCAGGGTAAACAAGCAAAGCAAACACTCAGGTTTCATGGTTATAAAAAATAACAGACACGGAATCTTTCCTTTATACAATATTTAGGAAAACCTTTACATATATACGCCCTGTTTGACATAAATATACATTAGTCATGGCTACCCTGTGGATCGAGTATACATTATGTGATACAGATATGTTCATCTCGAGGCGAAGAGTTACCCTGTACAAATCCGTTGTCATGGTTACTGCTCGATCGGCAGTTTCGCAATCAAAATGCAATAATAGTAATAATATTATTAAATAAACAGTACGTTCCCACACTGGAACAAATAACTTAACATGCTTACACAAACATAGCTTATAAAAAACTCACATGAGATTCAATGTTACAAATTACCAAATTACGTCCGTGTTTGCAGAAGGCATGAGCACACTACAATCCCACAATACCCGGACAAGCCACGTTTGGCAAGTTTGCACGCATAATATGCACAGTTCCCACATTCAATGTTTCCTGTAATGGGAAACTTGCGTAAAATGTATTTTTATTTAATCAGGAAAATACCTGAATGCCCACAAATGGCCTTTGCATAGCCATATCGAATATTTCAGTTGTGCGTTGAATATTTAAGTGTAAATAAAAGTTAGAGACTTTCAGTACGAGACGGGGGTTTCAAGCGATAAGGTATCGCTATCGTGAAATTACGTTGAAACGATATGATACACAGGCCGGGCGGAGGGTTATATCTTGCCAAAGTACCGTTTTTATCACACTGCATGCGCAAAGCTTCTTCATGCAATGTCTGCTAAGTAATGAGTATATGGAGTAAAGGATGAGATCTTGTTTAATTGTCTGTGCTACGGTTGCGCTAGCGGTTGGTCATATGAAAAGCAAACAGCTGATACATTTAACAAACGTCTCACTTTGCATCCAGCTCAGTAAAGAGACAAAACCGAGACGACCCTTTCCTATTTTGGGACAACCCAAAACATGTACATACACTGTACGCTGATATATTCTTGCTAGCTCTAGGCTCGTTTTTATGAAGAATATCACTCTGTCAACACGGAAAGCTCCCTATAAATGCGTTAATTTAGGAGGTCCACTAAACTGTCCCTGAGAGTACACGTCCATATCTGTATGCGACACTCTGGTGACAGGCTGCATGTTGGTTCCTGAGTGACTTAGAGGCATATAACCCCCGGACATCGGGGAAGGGGAGGGAGTCATGGCTTGCTCCCCTAGGGGCGACTCCTTAGGTCCGACAGGCTGTCCGTGACAAGCAATATTATGTCTTGGCAGTACTTGCCCAGTCGGGCTGCCCTGGTCGTTTGGGGTGACAGGCGACCCTGACGTCCCGTTCAGACTCTGCGATGCTGCCATGGAATACATAGGCTGCTGGGGTTTGATTTCGATGACGTCAGAAGAAACTGATTGTGACGTCATCATATCATGTGTTGTGTGGGACATCATGTGATCAGGCGGGGAGTGAGACGTCAGCATTGTATGCGTAGGCCCGCACCCGTCGTCAGGGTTGTCCGATTTGCAGAACCCAACCCCGTTGGGCATCGCTTTATCCAGGCTCCCTTTCTGTTTTTGTTCCTTCTTGTATTTCATGCGACGGTTCTGGAACCAGATCTTAATCTGTCTCTCTGTGAGATTCAACATGGCTGCCATTTCGATCCTCCTTGGCCGGCACAGGTATCTGTTGAAATGGAATTCTTTTTCTAATTCTACGAGCTGTGCGCTGGTGTATGCGGTTCTTGCCCTCTTGGCAGGCTGGTCAGAGCTGTCAGCAACCGTGCCACCTAAACAACAAGATCATATTTCAAGATGAATACAGGGAAAAATATGACAAATACATACAACATAGAACATCGGCCATTTTACTGTTTACACAGAATCCAAGTGGTGTGCCGATTAATCGATTCTATTTCATAATCGATTGAAATGGATACACTTTTGCATAATCGATCACAAACGATAATGTGTGGAAATTGAAAAATGTCATAATCTCCAGAAAATTGGCGAATAGTATTAAAACTTATCCTTGTACAGCGAACAAGTGTAAACAACTTGGCTGTTACCTTTACTTTTGAGCGTGATATACACGTGAATTCACCCTGTCAATATTTTAAATATAATTCTGCACAGCAGATTTCACGGCAATATAGAAGGTACATAAATATATAGATGAATAAAGATCATCCGCCGTTTTTTCTTTCAATCATCGGAAACGATGTTACTGCCAACTGCTACCACACACACCCATATAATATATATATATACATATATATATATATATATATATATATATATACACACAAACACATTGGAGGCAAGTTACTTAACACGGCTACCAGAGGCTTTATGCTGCATGTATAATACATGCAACAATCATCAGGCCACATGTATTTGAACCTGCAATCACAGAGACAGCAGTGGGTCGCTAACAATGTAACATGGCAATACTAACAACAGATATCGTAACAGATATGGCAGGATGCTCCATAACAGTATTTAGTTTACGGACAATTTATGTATGATTTTGGGGTCAGACTTATTAGCATTACATGATAATGCAGATTCCAGATGGTGGCCTTGTGATTGGCCTAAATATTCTGAGTCAATGAGTGGCCTTGACCTAATACATATATATTAATATTTATATATATATTACTTGTTTTGTTTAGAAATGAAACCCTACACAGTGTTTTGCTGATCATTTAGAATGTTTACATGACATCATCCAGTCAGCAACTGTCAAATGTGATTGCTTTTGCACGTGACCAATGTCCTTGGCTGCTATATGAAGGTTTTAGATGTTGTTGCATAGACTGTTCACCAATTTTTATATTTCTATAATCTTGTTGACGGTAGATATTTTGTTGTCATCTTGTATATACTAGGTATATACCCCAGGTTTCCCTTGCAACTGTTTAAATTAACTTTCCTGCCGAGAAAGATAAACCCAAAAACAGAGGGACGCTGGTTGGTGGAACAGAGATACATGTATACAACATAAAATTTTATAAAATAAGATTCAGATGCCGTTCAAAAAGTATTAACTTTAATTTCCATGTTAAAAACTGACCACATTAACATTTCCATTTATAATAACGCAAATACGATTATATCTGTTTTTATCACTCTCTGTTTTCGGATATGCGTACAGTAACGGGTCATTCAACATTAAATGGGATTTCTATCATTTTCTTGTACATGTTCATCCTTTTAAAAATATAAATTACAGTGTTCAGGTATACAACTATACATACGTCACAAACGTGTAATTATCTAGCAAAAATGGGTAAAATGTAATTACTTTCCGCCCATCAAAAATGACAGGTGTCAACGTTTTTTTGACACATTTATAATAGTGTAGCGTTCCTATTTAATCCATCCTTTATACACATGCATAAATAACTGTCTCAAAAGGGTAATTATAAATGTTAATGAGAGTGTTTTTGTGCCAGTTATATATGTAAAAAAAATCATGATTGTGTTGCCGTGGGTTATATACAAATTAAAAAATACCTACATGATAATAAAAGAAATAGAAGAAAGCCTGATAAAATGGTGATACCTTTTGAATATCTGAATCTATGTATTTAGATCTGACGTTTCACGTTATGTTTTGGAAAAAATAGGCATTCGGACACTATGTGCAATTGAAATTGACCATAAAAATATATATAATAAGCTAATTATGTCAGTCGTATGTTAATATGTAAGATATATTTATATTTACAAATAAAAAAAAATTGTGCTTGTTAATTTAAAAGTAAATGTATATATATATATATTTATCATTACAGAAGATTACATAATTGATATTCGAAAAAATGAATCCAGTTAATATAACATATATGTTATAAGGTGTTTTTAGTTATGAAGAGTGACTCGGTTAATTTGAACATCGGTGTAAAGTAAACTAAAATACTTATGTTTTGTTTGTATGTGTTAATATGATTTCATTATGTATTCTGTGTATATTTTTGCATGTTTGTTTTCATATGCTTTGAGTTTGAATAAATATACCACGCAATTGGAGAAATGGACAAATGAAATTTTAAAACAAATCCAACTAATTTTAAGAAAATAATTTTATTTCAAGTCAACCATAAATAATACAAATAAACAAACGAAGCTATATAAATATTCTGTATAAAAAAACTTTCTTTATACACATGCAATATATTATATGTTACTTATGTTTACGCAAATCCCAGTGCGTAATCAATAAATGATATATAAACCTAAGGCCGCAAAAGGTTATAGTATATCACCCTTTTTACTCCTGAGTATACCTCGGTGAAGACACAGGTGATATATATGGATGGGATATTGAGGGTGCCCTAGCTTTTTGACTTTGGAACACCCACCTTGAAGACGGTCCCCTGGGGTGGGCAATAAGAGGGCTAAGACCAGACCTATTATTATAAAAGAAAGAGCCAGGCCGGTTCCACATTGACAAACGCTACGCAGAGCGACCCAGGTCAAAGCAAAAACCGTAACGGTCCTACAACGACCATCCATCAAAGGCTGACAAAATCATAAACACAGGCAGATCTAAGTCACCGCTGAAGCTCACGGTGACCTGAAGTGACACGGCCCAACCCTGACGGCTTGTCGCGGCCAACCCCCGGAGAGCACTAGACCCCCCAGTAATACCAAAGATCCACATGACCTATGACCTAGCACTTGACCCCGACGACACGCGGCCGCTATATCCATTAAAACTGCTGTGAAATGTAGTCCCCTTCTTAAATCCGAAAATCCGTTCACAGTGGGATTACAAATACAGTTATAATCATCGCAAACTGGACAATTACTTAATAAATATGCACATATAACATATATACATATATATAATATGTGTGTGTATATATATATATATATATATATATATATATATATATATTCACTTATTTCACTTTTGATCAATATTTAATTTTTCTTTTGTATATTGAATACAATATACTGCTTATAATAGCTTTATGCTTTTATTTTACAGGTTTGTCGTCTGACAAGGCAAGATGTAGAAAATTGGTATTCAGGTCAGAAATGCCACCGACTGCCAAGACGGACAGACCCATGCAAGCGGAAGATAGAATTTTTATTACCGCTTGTAAGTCGGGAGCTGTAGAGCTAGCGGCTGAAACCTCGGACCGGCACCTGTGAGGAGAGACCCCCCAAATCGTGATGATTTTGGCGAACATCTTGGCACACGCGGAAAAGACCCGTTACAAAGACAGACCAGCGGGGAAAGGGGAGGGGAGCGGTTTTATTAGAACCCCAGCACAGCCGGCTGTTGGACGTATCAGTCGATACTGGACTGTCAGAACGGTTTTGAGGACCTTGGCTCAAACGGACAAGAAGCAGTCTGAAATAGACAATCATTTCCGGTGGGGAAATGGACAAGCAGCCACGCGGCGTCAAGGGAATGACATGAAATTGACAAGAAATGGCACCTCCATGTGGGAAAACTGACTCAACTGAACTTGGACGGGTCTCCGTAAAATTCTGCCTAAATTTCATATATCAGCCTAAGACTCCCTATACATCAATAACCACTTTTAGCTAACATGTGTATTTAGATGGATCCTTTGAGGGTTTAGGCTGAAAATTATCACGTCCTTGTATTAACTGTGAGCCTTGCTGTCATAGCAGGCCTGTCAACGGGTCGGCAAGGCACCATTTATTTACAGATAAATTGATTTAACACAGTCTAATTATAGCATGTAATTAATGAACAGAAATGCTACAAACAGCAGATTATAACATGTAATTAATTATTATAATCCTTACAAAAAGGCAAAGGAAATAATGTTGGATTTAACAACTCTACGCTTAATATTCTCACCATATCAGTCTTTATATAACAGTTCATTTGAGAAACAAAATCATTTTGTAATTATGGTACACTGAAAGCCCTCAAGATCAATATTCAGACCAATATGAAGCGTAAACTTGAAAATAAACTTCATTTTCTGAAACACCCCTGAATAAGCTCACTTATAATCTAAAATCTACTCGTCACGGACATACAGAACTGAACAATTATTTACGAAAATTCATTTTATATGTTATCTGGATCATATTAACTGTTATTATGTAATTTTATGTGAATAGTGTACAATAGTGACGTTCATTGTCGGATGTTACTTTTACATTTCTGTCAAAATGTTTGGACTAACACACACACACACACACATATATATATATATATATATATATATATATATATATATATATATATATATAGCGTGTTATAGGTAAACATTTACATGTTGGGAACCAAGGCACAACTACCGTGACTCATTTTTATGCTATTGCATCTCTTTTTAGTATTCAACTTTAACATCATTTTATGACATTCCTTTTCATGTTATTCTACTTTGTTCAAAGTCAGACGTATGTATATATGTATATTGTATGTTTGTGTCAACACCAAGTTCGTTTGAAGGCAAGTGATCTATGGATATAAATGCGACCAAGTTACGGTTCACAGGTCCATATTTTTCAAGACGTGAACGTCAAAGCCGGAACCTTGACAAGGTGACAACAGAGTCACACCTTAGGGGATATACAAAGGCTTACAGGTAAGAAAACGACTTCTAAATCAATTTTCTAAAACACCTAGAGTTCAGTTTCACTACACATGACCGAAGTTTAATTGCCTTTTTAGTCCCGCATCTGTCATGCCTGGGCCTTAGTGGTACAAAAACAGATACTACATTATATGAGAAAAAATGCTGACGGCTTATATACTGTGCAGACCGTCTGTATGCGCTGAAGGGAAAAGGTAAAATGTTCAGCCTGGGACATCTTAGTATTTAAAACCGACTTTTTATAGAGCTTACCTGTCTTTTATCATTGTCATTATTTCATCATTATTTATTATTACTATTCGTAGTAACATATTTACTTTTTATAAATGATATCAGTTTTAAATGTGTTAAATATTTCAATATTTATACGTGTTTATATTGGATCTTCACTATAAATCAAAATATTGCATTGGTAACCTTTTCAGAATTAATTTCAATAATTTTTTTATTGAAATCTAATTGTTTACTTGATACCTACGTTCCTTGATGTGCATTTTCGAAATTTCAACCATTTGGATTTATGACTCAACTTTAAGAATATAAAAGTACCTTTCATAATTTGCCTTTATACAGCCTGTCAGGTTAAAGTCATGTGGCTTATGCCACTGAATTTCCAGATAAAACTGGAATTATTAATGACAAATTTAGAAAAACATTGTACAGTGATCATGTCACAATTGATTATATGTATTTCTTCTTTTACAATACAGTTTAGTTTTTGGCATCACCTTGCAATGTTACAAACTGTGTGATGGGCAAAACATGAAAGAATCTCTGTATATAGAGGTAGGCTGGTATGATTATAATGGGGTGAATAAATTGAAAATATGACAGACTTCATGAGGGCCTACTGGTATCGGCGTCACATTTTCGGCAAAATGCCCTTCCTCCTTTTGTGGAGTGTGAGGGTAATGACATCAGCGCCACCTGGTCCATACCCCTATAACTAATAACATATGATGGCAACTGGGGGTCCAAAGAAAGGCCCCAGCTAGTCCAACAATAATTGTGTTAATATAGTTCCTATAGAATCCTTAAATCATTCCTTTCCTAAAATTAACAGTTTTAAAGAACTCCCTTAAGTGAACTATTTCTGTAAAATCCATAGTATATTTTTGTCCAAATGGTATGGTTTCAGTATTCTCCTTCTCTCAATGGAATCTTTATTAAAAAAAAATAGAAATTTGTTAATACTTTCATGTTAGTGTTCAGTCTGACTTGTAATGTAAACCAGTACAGCTGGTACATAGATGTTTGACAAATTAAACATCGGATTCCCTTTTTAATAATAATTTAAAAATTATAATTTCATCATTTAATTGATTAATATAATAACACGTACACTTAAACATCAGTATAAAATGAAATATGATAAACCAAAAGCTTGAAAAGTATTACTTTTATGTTTTTTTTTAGTTTATTTAAGATTTCTTATTTATTCCATATTTTCAATTGATATGGAATGTGAAAAAGATTTTGTTTTCATTTCCACAAACTTGCGGCAAGTCTAAATCTTCTTCTTAAAAAAGGGTAAATGCTCATAATGTGTTTACTTTAAACATTAAATCTTTTTATGTGCTAACTGTTAATTATAATCATGCAATTTCCTTATTATCTGTATCTGTACACACAGTACAAAATAAGTTTTGGTAATAAGATTGGCCACAGTGGTTATGTTTATTTTCCAAATATGAAAGTCTTCTATATATAAACATACATCACATTTCAATTTGAAATAAAAGAAATATATTCACTTTTAAGGCTTTAATTGAAATATCATGTTTCAACGTATCGATTTAGTGTATATTTTGTATTTAGCGAATCTACTCACACAGTTACTTTGTATGAACATTTTGATAATGTTTTGTTTCAGTCATTAAGTATTTACCAATAACCATAACATAAAGACTGAATATTCGTATTCCAGAAGTGAGCAATGACATGTTTTGGAAAATAAAATATATATATATATATATATATATATATATATATAACTGTTTAAAAGACACTATACGTTATTGTTAGTATACTAACTAAAACAAAAAATAATAAAATGCTTTAAAATCTCAATTAAATTTCACCTGTATGTTATGATAAAGACTTTGTAGCTCATTTGATTACAACTCCAAAAACTAATTAAAATATTTTAACAGTAACTTAATAAATTTCAGCGAACATGCAACAATATATATAGCAATTTCTAAATATTTATCGAATATATGGGGCCATGTTATGCCTCCATACTTCTTACAACTGGTCATATTTTGACACTTTATTAGCGTTTGTTTCTAACAGAAAACATATTCATGTATTTTAAAGTTAATGTATTATTCAGAAGTGGTGTGTTATAAATTTTTATCTAAGCCGTGTTTTAATAAAATCAATATTGTTCATTTCTCACAAATCGGCCAAGTTCTTGCCCCCAACGGCCTTGACCTTTCGGCGCGTTGGCCTCATCCGTCACGTGAGGCAGATAGCGTAAACTCGCTGGCTCCGCGTTTGACAGCTGTGCCTGATGGGGCCGGCCACATCAAAGACCAATTGAAACAGCCCCGCCCCAAACCCGGCGCCGCAGCCAACATAACGTGCATTACTGATTCTAATCAACTTGTCCAATATATATAAGTTTTGATATTTCCGTAACATTCAATACGTCCTGAAATGTCTTTCTTAACATACATATCACACAATGTTTGATATATTAAAGTGAAAACTAGTAAAAAAATCATTTACACAAAAAATTGAAAAAAAACAATACTGATTGGTATACCATCATATGACAGGTACATGACGTCATCATATGACCCCTGTATATAATTATTTTGGGCTGCTTGTACATTAAGGTACTGATATTAATTCACTTATCAACATGTGTATATTCATTTTCCTAAACAATTATTTTGTTGTAAGCCTGTATTATTTTTTAAATAATCCGCATTAAAAATAACAATGATTAATTATCTCCAGCTTCAACACTGAATGGACGTCTGATACATTAATTATTCTTATATTTTCATTATATGATGAATAATATTTATTAGAAGTTGGACCATACATACTGAGTAAAAATGAAATGTTTCTTTTTATTTTCATAGAAATTGCTGTCCAGATCGAATAAATTTCTTATTTTCAACATAGATATTTGAAATATTACCTGTTATAGTTTAGATAATAATATTTATAATATTTAAATAATTTAAAATAATTCTTACTTGTCTTGTTTCGAAAACATGAAGTTTATTTCTCTTTAACTGTTTAAGATTTATACATGGTCTGTGTATCAAGATTTAAGAAGGATTAACATAAATAAAGAAAAAAACACACAAACATTATATATATATTTATTTATATTCATTTCCTAAAAATCCTAGATTTAGGATATTTGTAAGAGAGTGGTTTATGTATATTAATGAACACTACGGGTTAAGTTTCTATATGTAAGCAGAAACCAATTGAATTAATCACCGTATTGGGATCCCTCTTTATATTAAATATTTCAAGGTATGATTATTTGCCTGTCGGCAATCTTTAATATTAGAATATGCGTACATTTATGCATGTGGAATCCTGACAAAATTGTTTAAGTACTCAGGGGGAAAAGTGGTGTATGGTATAAAGATATACACATATTAATATCAATATAATAATTTTAAAAAGAAGAATCAGAATAGTATTAACCTATTTCATAAATTGCATAAATTTCACAAAAAAGTACAAATATATTATTCAATTATAGGAGTGAAAAATAAAGAAATAAATACATTTAGTTGCATTTTCTCTTAAATTAATCAAAATTGAAAAATGCTACAGGATGAACTTGAGATAAAATATAACGAACAAAAAAATTACCACCTTTAAACTATATCGTGATTTTTTTTTTGTGTCAGGCATACCATAAGTTTTAAATACAATTAAAGTCAGCATGTATTTGACAAGGTTGTATATTTTTATTGGGAAAAAGCTTGTCTGAATAAATGAATATATCAATTCTTTAAAAAAATACAACATTGCGAACTCGGATGTTTGGTTGAATTTAAAATTTGGGCTTGATTATTAGACGACTAATAATTAAAGATATTGAAATAATGCAATTTTAAATATTTCTTTTAATTAATTACTGAAACACTTTTATTTGCTGGAAACTTGCTTTGGCAAAGTTTATTCAAATTTATTAAACAAATCTTCAATGTATAACGCATTATTTATATATAATATATATTCTACACAATTGATTAGAAGTCTAATAATAGAGTTAATCTTCAGTAATTTAATTTTGATATAAACGAAAGGAATACACTTAAAAGGATAAAGTAAGGCATTATAGTGCAGAGCAATTACATCTCGGTAATAGCATTTGTGTAATACTTATATATCTTTATTGTCAATTTGATCCAATTAAGCTCTTTTATATACTGAAAGTGGATCATAAATTGCCTATTTCCTGCAGGTGATTATAATACATTTATATAACATACATGATATATGACATCGAAAACAACTTAGCCCAGATGTTTATCTATTACATATTTTCTCTTTACTTATTTCACAGGCGGTTAAATATAATAAATTTGTAGTGAAAGATGCATTTTCCTGCTTACACCTGGGGCTTAGGTAAGGTTTACTAAGTGTTTGGCTGGTTAATAATAAACATGAACACCACTAGCGTACAAAATACCCCAGTCATATGTCTCCTGACCGCTGACCTCATGAAATATGCACATACTTTGCTGAAAATCGAACTAATATGAGACACTTCACAGCCCAGAAGCCCAATGAGAACAACTTTAATCTGGCAGTCAGAAATCTTTAATTTTGGCTAGATTTTCTTAGGTCAAACAAATTAAATATATAATTTCAATTCCAAAGGTTTCCATTGACCTTACGCTATCTCTGTAGTGACTGTTGAAATCTGGTTAAGTTACAATGAAAACTGAACACTATACATTTTTAACGTAAATATAAAGAGTGTTAGAATTTGTGGAAAATCTAAAATAAATTTGAGCAGTACAAATATAAAAAGAGATTATACTGAAACGGATGGTTAAGCTGATGTATTTATATGAAATTTTTATCACCACTGCATTACACCTTGATTCGTTTTGTAACAAAATATTACCAATAATAGATCAAATACGAATGCAAATGCAGCATTACTAACTGCGCCTTCGCAAATATAAAGGCAATGCGTCATTTGCAAATGTCAGCATTTACTAAAGCCTGAATGCAACCCTTCATTGTCGTAATATATGCCCTGTTTATCCGTAGTTTATATTAAATAAAACTTTATCCACTATCACATTTATTTTACACAAAGCTAATTACATTAACATACCATATTCGGTTTAGTAGTTTAGAGGGAGTCTAACCTTTATCTGCAAATGTGCTTTTATGAAATTGATGATTTATCGTTTTCCTTTATAATCGATTTTTATTTCGTATTTCCATGTGATTAATCATAAATGATTATTTACGCCCACGGAAAGAAATCATATATTTGGAACGAATACATTTGTCAGAAACCCAAGGAAGGCTGGACAAATAGAAGCGATACCTTGAGAGACGTCTGTTCAGGAGTATTTATTGTTCTCAATACTATAACAACATGATATATCGAACCATCACGTGATAACGGACGCCGATACCTGTCACCGATTGTTTTGTGTCGGCCTAATTACGAAATACGAAAGTGTGTCAGCACTGCAAGATTTGCGACAGGTCCTTCAAGTTTGATAGATAAATAACCAGAACAGTTACACGGAAACATCGATTAATGATCGATCACAGGTTTAATGATCGATCTTTAATATTTTTTCTGCCATCCTAACCACGCCACCGTGTGCACGAAGTCAAAACTATGCTGCATTGTACTATAAGGTAATTTGCATGGAAGTTTGTCAATTATTTTTGTTGCTATTGGAAAAATCTTGATCTTTTCTTTATTTAAAAGAAGCATGGTACCATGAAAACGGTACTATTCGGCGGGAGGGGGGGGGGGGGGAGGGAGGGGGTTAATTACTGGAGTTAACCAATGCAGCCAGAAGACAAAGTTGGAGTTGGCATGTATGTTCTTGTGTGGAGTTAGTGCTGGAGTTTTCTGTATTTGTTACCACCTAATCAATCGTCCCTGTGATAACAGAAAGTAACGATAGTATAAGTTTGACTTAATTATACACATTCTGTACTGATAATGAAGGTAACATGTGACGTTTGCATACATTTGCTGATAATCCAAATAATATGTAAGGTTTGCATTCATTAAAATGATAAAATTAGTTTCGGAGCTTTATCTGCGTTTACTGGTAAGGAGGTTAAAGTCTTACCTGTGTTTGCTGTTGGTTGCTGTGGTTTCTGTTTGCTGTTTTGTCGACTCTCCTTCATCCATGGGAAGAGATCTTGTGTTTTAGTTTCTGGGCCCCCAGGGTAGCAGTGACCGGGAGGCGCAGCAGCGGGGGAGGGGGGCGCCACAGGTAGCCTTATACCCCCGGGCCCTTCAAGTTCCTGCATACATGAGGGGTTGTACATCTGATGGTAATCCCCTGGGGTGCAAGCCCCGCCCGGCCCCATGGGGACTGGTCCCTGCATGAGACAAGATGGTCGAAAGTCACCGCCCGGCCCTGGGGCGGCGGGCCCCATGCCGTAACCCCCACCGCCGGGCTCGTACCCATATCCTCCGGTAGTATAGTAACCCTGGTGGTACGCTTGTACTGGTTCGTAGTAGGCTTTCTGCATGTTGTGTTGTGATGAGGAATTTATTTCGCTGTGACAAGGTCTTGACATACCCCGGTCATTAACCTGGCTTAATAGGGGTCATGTGACGCCTGGCTGACCAATCAGATGGACAAATGGACGTCTCCTATTGTTCTTTCCTGAAAAAGAAAAAGAAATGATTAACCGGAGATCAAAGCGCTAACGACGCCTATCATTTTGTCATAGAAATAAATCACTACCATCCTTCTGTAGTGGACGCGAGCGGACAGTCAAAAAGGTGCGCAGTTTGCTATAATTGACAGCGGGGTGGCCAGGTGCGCGTTACGTCACATCAATAGACATGCAGGTATTGCATGCGCGCTTTGTAACACGCCGACTTCCTTACTCGCTCTTGAGCTGTTTTTATTCACGCGGAAGGGCTGTAAAATTTAACCACCCATGAAAATCATCAAACATCTAATGCACTGACCAAGGCACAGTAGTCTATTTATTGGCCACTATTGAACTAACTTTTGTCACTTAAATTTATTGCACGTTTCGAGTCACGGAAAAATTATCGGCTTCCGTTCTAGCCAGCATTGATCCCATAACAAGAGAAAAGTATTGAATGTAGAAGAAAGCCCTGTCTTATGCCGGTTACGAGATGAATAATTCACATCAAAGTAATGTTTTGGGCTTTTCACCCATCTCGATAAGTGGCATCAGTCTTTTTAACTACGCCCCTTTTAATTGATGAGGCACAAGCTTTTAGTTATTGCCATTGCTTGTCTTATTATATGGATGCATTTTTGTTCATTTCAGTGTAATTGCTTGTGAAATATTCAGATGTTTCCAGGCTTTTACATTAGGAGAGACCTTCTTGGTACTGTTGTGAACAGGTAGTAAGAAAAATTTTCAAATGGAAAATCATTTAGAAGACGAAAATAAAAGGTAAAACGTCTGTCTTGAATATCCTGTGCTGATTAAAGATTTTATATTATTTGTACATTATTTATTTTCATATCGAATCCACATAAAATGTAGTGTAAATAAAGTAATATATGAAATATATTGAGACAACACTTCCTATAAATTGTTGAATTTGGTTAAATTGGTCAAAATGATCATTTCTGAATCAAAATGAAATCACTGAACGTGCATATATTCATGCTTCAGTTTAAATCACTGGCAACATATCATTACTATCTTGTGTAATAAATAAATTTTCGGCTGTCACTTCTATATAATAGACAAAGATTTCATTTTCTCTGTAACAAATCCTGATACCTATGCCAAATGAAGACAAGAACAACGATTTAATAAGAGAAACCAGCCTATATGCTTTTGATCGTATGTAACGTATGTATGCAATGGTAACATAATTTGATGATTGAAAGAAAATAGTGGCAGAAGATCGATTACCAATCGATTATGCCATGTCTTATGCAGATTAAGAAGACGCATGCACACTCTTGTATCTTTTTAAAACAAAAACTAATTAATAAAGTATATTTGCGATAATACAAATGAGGCTTGGTTATAAATATATTTTGGACTCTTCTCAAGGTAAATATGGTATTTCGTGTATGTTTTTCGTGTGTCTTTGTCAGAACTGAAAGAACTACATATTTATACCGATGTATAATTGTTTATGTTCCTTGACAACATGAAATCCAACGAGTTTCATCGAATAAGAAAAAGACCAATCATCTATATAATCGATCAGTCGGCACAGCACTGGAATATATAGGCAATATTTGGTACTCTGCAGGAAACACGACAATGTATTGTGAAAGCACAGGTCTTTTTCCATGTTGATTTATCACTGCATCATGTGATTACTCCTGTGTAGTCACTTTATGAAAAGCATGGGCCATTAATTGGTTATCTACAATTTGATAAAAAATCAGGAAACTTGATAAATTAGTATTTTTGAGGCATACTATGACTACATATAAGGGAAATACATGAATGAAATATGAGAGTAATACGAATAGTCCTTGCAACACTCATAGCTGTGGGGACGTAGTATATACAGGTGATAGTTCAATTATCCTTGAGGATCTTGAACTGATTTGTTGTTAAATACATTGTCTATATGATGCAGAAAAAAGTACTGGAACATATTTTTACATTTGTTTTCAATTATAATTTCCAGGATATCAACAGAATAGCTTCACCAACAGACGCAGAAAGACCAGATCATATTGGTAGGTTTATACTTATATGCTTCTTTTTCGGTCTATCGGAGTGCTATTTTACAAAACATGACCAAATGTGTAGATGAATTAAATCCTAGTTTTACAAAAGGTTTATATATTTCTGTGCTACATAAAGTGCAACATCTGTCTTTGCTTTAATGCTTATGCAAAAGAGCGGTTTTGACGTACTTGCGTGGAATAAATCAGTCAGTATTTTTTAAGGGCATGGAAATACGGTAAAATGTCTTAAGACACGAATCACTCTGAGAAGAGGGTTTGATAGGGATTGGAACCGTATCGCCTTAGAAGAAGCCGGAATGACGCTCTTTTGTGACCACGCCCAATCAGTGGATTATAGATGGGTTTTTGAAATCGTAGGATTGTGAAATCGGCAAAGAAGGCTAACCTAAGTAAGGGCGGATTTGCACTTATCAACGAATCGTTTTCATACTGTATAGCCTCGTCATTTCGCAATCATCGAAACCAATAGATTTTTGGCGGGTTAAGAATTGGGGGGGGGGGGGGGGGCGCTAGCGTATGGTGATGGTAAAAGGTTAGTCAAGGACTAATTTAAAAACATCGATAATAGTGCATATTGCGCCAGTCGTAAGTCTGAACTCATTAAACTAGGGAGAAACGAAATCATTCGTAAATATTCATTATGAGTTTCATCAAAATCCGTCATATTAATGATAAGTTAATCCGGTGTTACTAATGTATTGTGAAATCTGACCTCAAGGATTATGGCCGGAATAGAACTCGGTCCTGATCTTGTTCTGGTAAATGAGTTTCATTAAAATCCATCAAATTTCACCGTGTCATCGTGGCGACGCTAACGGCAAACGAACGGACTGCTCTACCCATAACATAATACGACCTATCTATAAAATTTCCGACAGTGTTTTGATCTTTTACTTTCATGATTAATTGTAGATTTCGGGCAACTTCTGATAGTCCATATTTCCATATTATTGGTAATATCTCGCTCAATGCTCGTTTTTATTTTGACCAAAATGTCAATATTTACCACAGAGATGGTGTACTCGAGGGAAATGGAAATTTATATGCAACATATTTTACACCGGATAATAGGCTAGTGGGTCGAGTAAAGGGGTGGCGAATAAACGGGTTTTACTGTAATCAGCAATATAAAGCCCTGACGAAAAATATGGAGCCGCATCTCTCACAATCGGAAGATCACGAGTGTAACAAAGATGCCCCCGTGAACGTGACGACGTGCCTCGATTTAGAAGATGACGTCATCGTGTTAAGAAAACCGGATATGGCGTAAGTCGTGATTTTTTAACTTCGCTAGCGGTGCAGACACCCTGCGCCATTTAAGAATACAATTTCAATTACGGATTTATCTTTATGATTTCAGCGAACAATTCTCATTAATCTAATGCTTGGAAGACTCACACAACCTGTTTACAAAAACGGTGTAGTGCGAGTAGATTGTGTTTAATTGACAAAGCCTTCACAGCACGATGTTGACTATTTTTCACAGCGCCCGCAGGCAGCCCTGGTGCTTCGGGGGATGCCGGTTTTCTTGGTCAGGGTGAGTTAGATTGAAATAAGACAACCAGAACCGGCGCCGTAATAGAGAGCCATCTTCCAACAAAGTGGCAGTGCGCTGGCTCGACGTCCTCCCATGAACTTGTGAGCAGCTTTAAATGAAACCTCGCCGAGAAGGGCTCAAGAAATTGGTCAGCCTTTTATCCGAAATAACTGGGCCAGCATGTGTCAATTTGTAGCAATTTGCTCTTACAAAGGCCCGCTCGGCAGTAGCCATAATTTGACAAAGGACCAGCAAATTTCCCCGACCAAGGTGCCGTCTGGCAGTCTTGTTTATCCAGGACGGGGACCCGAATTTGTCCTCCACAATCCATACACCACCACGGAGATAGAACGAATTAGGGAGCTGGAATTAAACAACGGGCTCGGGACTGACCGGTCGGTCGAGGGTGGCCACTTTCATTAGACCTCGGATAGACGGCGTCGCCCTATGATTGAATTTCTTGTACAATACAAAGCTCTCTGGCAACTTGGGACAAGCTCCGAATTACACCCCTATTTACAAATAGTCGCTGATCTCCCCTGGGAGTCACTGGTCAAGATCAGTTCGAGTGCAGGTCATCAGGAATTGACCGGCAGTCTTCTGCCTGCCTAGGTCATTATGGTCACGTGGTTAGGCACACTTCGAGGAAGTCTTAAGATAATGAAGATTGGACAAGCGGTGCGGAATTGTCTGATCATGTGCCCGACTTCTCCCTTAATTATAAAAGACGACCCGACACAATTCCATTGCATATATTAATCTTAAAAGCACACATTTAGTTAATATATACATATATTTACATATATGTGATCATTATATGATAATATAATGAAATAATATTTTATAAATTCGATATGCATTAAAATATTCCTTCTATATGTAGTTACATTATTATGATGAAATTGTGTTATTTTAATCCTGGGTTTCGAGATGACTTTATGCTTTCGACTTAACTAAAATGGAAAGT
Source organism: Sipunculus nudus (assembly GCA_026874595.1). Classification (NCBI taxonomy): domain Eukaryota; kingdom Metazoa; phylum Annelida; class Sipuncula; order Golfingiida; family Sipunculidae; genus Sipunculus; species Sipunculus nudus. The sequence goes on from CM049317.1 coordinate 56,619,974, forward strand.
TATCATGAAAGTCTTTTCTGCGTCCAGTAGATTGTTAGCACCTTTTCAATTTGAGTTAAGGGGGTCCATATCACAACATATTTTGTGCTTTTGTTTTATAAGCTTATCTTCGGAGAGCAAGACTCATATTGACTGAAGAGTTTATATTTTATATATCCATACTTGGGTCTTTCATTTTCTTTATATATATATATATATATATATATATATATATATATATATGTATGTATGTATGTATATTGGGGGTGGGGGGTTTAACCTCTGGTTAGAGTAGCAGTTACAAGCAGACCTTCATTCCAGGTCGTCACAGGGAGAGACTCCTCTATCGCTCAGGAAGTGCAGTCCGATCGTATGTATTTATTTTTGGGATAACCAGTTGGTACAAATATTTCTATGACCGCTTAAAATGTACACTTCCAACAGAAACTGCGCTTACAACATACGCTTTCGAATGCAATAGTGTTTCTAAATGTACATTCATGTATTTCATTCTATATTTAGCCCGGAAGGCGTACAAATGGCGACAAGTGCACGGGTGCATGTTATTCCTTTAGTTTTTTTTTTATTTCATTTCCTTAGGAACAGAACCTTGAGATGATGTTCACATGTATAGGTGTGTGTGATGGTGTGTGTGATGATGTGTGTGAGGGTGTATGTGTGTGTTTTTTATACATATTTGCTGAGCTTGCATCTTTCTTTCATCGGTATATGGAACATCATCAGGTTCTCTGCATCAACAGATGCTCATGGGTTGAACTCATGCTATTATTTGCAAATTAAACACTGAGTCTGTTTATATATTATTGGCCATGACTGGTAAATAAATGAACCCATGAACGTATACATCCATTTATCATAGTACTACTATTATTCTTGTATCGACCAATAGCCTTGAAAGCGCAATGTTTTAATTTGATACTTGCGTTCGGACACCAAACTGACATTCAAGTAATCATGCCGTTTCAATTTCTCTAAACCTAATCTTTTAGTCATTTATGCATCTAGAGACCTGCACGTCGCCTCGGGGGTTGGAAGATCTGACCGCTGCCCCCTCTGGTCACCCCGGGGGGTTGCATACCAGAAATGACCCCCAATAAAGTACTTTGTCAATGTCAGGCATTGACGGTGGCGGTGCGTCTCTTAATGGCTTTGCGGGGGAGCTGTAGGTTCACAAAGAAAACTTTTCCAGGGGCTAGCTTGATACTATAGATATGTTATACATATCACTATCCGGTCCGTCTAGGACCCAACAGGATTACGTAACCCCCGTATCATGTTATGTAACGGACCAATGAAAATGTCATACACGCATGCAGAAGAGTGATAATAGTTACGTAACCAGACACTTTGGAGTAGTCTATATTTCAGTTGTATAGTACTCGTCCGCGAATAGGATCGCATGTTTACTTCTATTGGCTATCAACTGACCTGCCACTCACGTATATGCAAATGAGACACTTCCAAGCCAATGAGAATGTATATGAATATGCAAATAAATAAAAGCAACATGCTTTATCGAACCCAGAGTTTTGTATTTCTGAATATATAAAATCATATTGAAACTGAATTTAATATACGCGTATATGTATACATGTATGTGTAACTGTTGATATAATTATATATTTCTTTCTGCAGGAGTACGTACAGGTACGTTTTATTAAAGTTACGTCACATTTATGGAGTATACAGGATGGATTTACAACAAGATGACGGATCATCCACATATGTCTTCAAAGGTAGTTTTATTGAGATCTATATATATTAAAATAAAATTCATATTACTTGCCTCGTCGTTAATTTATATTTCAGTTTCTTATGCGTTTGAAAAAATGAAATATTTCCAATAATGATACTCGAATAAAGTTACAATGTAGAAAATGTTTGAGCGACAAGCATTCAGGAAAAATAACAAATGTTTCCCTAGATATGGCAATTCGCTTAAGATTTTAGATTATGTTATTTTTTCCCTTTTGTAAGTATACTTGGATGTTTAAATGTGAGGTATAAAATCAAAGATGTATAAGTTTGTTAGCATATATAAACTTGAAAACATTTAGGTAAGCTGTCCCTCGGGCTAAATATTTTAGTTTTTCTTAATTAGCATTTTAAATAATGGTATAGTTGACATTCAACAAACACAAATGTAAATGAAAACCCGAAGTCAAAGAACAAAGGAGCACTTTTTTTCGTAAAATAAATACTATGTAATAATAAGAGCGCCAGTAAAGTTTTGGCATGAAAGTAGTGTAAAGACCTGCATGCTTTTCTGGACAAATCTTGTTTGCAATTTATTTATGGAAACAAAAACACATCACAGAGATTTGTAGCAGCACTCATTAATAATCGAAAACACTTAATGGCAAAAGTAACAAAATATATTCCCCATGATTAAGCAAGCAGAATTTATTGTTATATCCAACTTGGTACAACAATTAATCTAAAAATATATTTCATAGTTAGTACATTTTTAGACCTTTAATTATTATCGCGTATTACTTTTTTAATTATTTTTTAATCATTCTTCTGAATTAATTCATTTTCATTCCATCCCTGAATGGACACTTATTACAAGCACTCTTGTCACAGGGCCGCGGGGTTTGTTATAAATGGAGTCGGTCTAGGCCAGCTGTTTGTGTGTCGATTAATTTCAGAAAATACGTTAGGGAAATATATTTCAATACGACCGGCGGATTGGGGACTGGGAAACTAAATTCCCGTGGTACAAGGTCCTATATACTGAAAATTGAGTGAGGGCCAGCGTAGCGAAAAGAACGAAAGCTTGCCCGCCCTGCGGAAGATATCCGTAGTTGGCCTGATAATAAAAAGCCGATCTTCAGTTGATAGCGCGTTAGATGCATCCAATCAATTGGAAGCGGAGCAAGTAGCGCCGACGAGACAGTTTTTGTTAAAGGCCCGCCCAGAACAAGAGATACGGGAAATTGGACCAGCGCAGGTTTCAGAAATGAAATTGCAAATTGTGCGTTCCAAGGAACAGGGATCTCTGGAAAAGAGAGGGAGGGGTGTATGCGGATTCTGACACAAAGAAAATCCAACGAACCCCAATATCAAGCACAGAGAGCCTGAATTATTTATTCTAGTGATTGATGAGAGTTTAGGCTGTTGTGACAAGTTTCAGTTTTCTCATTAATTTTTCATTCGCCCAGTTGCCTAGAATTCTTTTGCCATCCCCCGAACTTGGCCAATGGAACGGGAATCCACCGGCCGCCCCTTAATGCCGCTATGCGACAGATTATGTATGAAGGAGAAGGGATTACTCAAAACATTACCATCTCAACCGGTTTCCTTATCCTTGCATTAAATAAGGAAAAAAAGTCGGCAATATCAAAGATGTTGATTTCAACCCAAGGGCCTCGCTTGTCGATTTCAACATATCGCAAAGTGTCGTTTTCGCATGCCTCTTTTAGTGTGAAATATCATTTAATAATTAATATTGACACTCATTGAATCATACTCTGTCTCACTTGGTTTTTTTTATGTCCTGATTAGTGCTTTGGGCGTGTTGTGTTGACGCATGCGCATCAAAGTGTTGCACACAAAAGAAAATATTTCTAGAGGAAAAGATAAGGTCCCCACAGCTCTTGCAACAGTTACAATTTTAAAATGGAAATGATTATTTCGTAAAAAATGACACTTAAAAACTACACTTAAAACAATCAATACATTAATGTTGATGCAGATGTAAAACTAAAATTTTCGGAAAAATGATTAGTCAATGAAATATGTATTTTTGTCCACAAATTGCATTTGTTTTTTTTTTTGATATTTTAAAAGTACCCGGTTGCAGATACCTGTATTAAGTAATCAGTTATCAGATGTGTCATTTACCATCATTGAGAATATGCTCTGTATATTTATATATATATATATATATATATATATATATATATATATATATATATATATATACATACATACAGAGGCGTCTATATTGCAAAATAAATGAAAACATACATATGCATGTATGTTCTGAATTATTTAAAAACATACATTTCAGATTCTTGAGACAAACGGTTTATCACATGTGTAAGCTGCATGATATCAATACAATACAAGAAAAATAATAAAAGTACCCAGAGCAAGTCAGTCCAGTGGCGCTACATGATGCTATCAATGTAATAAAATTCCTTCTTAATTTTTCACAAACTGTATTTAAGTGCACCTCTATACGAAGGTTAATTCCAGAGAGAAATTCACGTGTTAAATTGTATTTAACGTCCAATGATCACGATTTTTTTAATATGTAGTCTTTCTATGTTTTTTTTTTTTTTTTGAGAGAGAGAGAGAGAGAGAGAGAGAGAGAGAGGTGTAATGAATGTCTATCACAAATTCCTTCTATAACAATTTGACTCAAATAAAACGTTGCAAAACATTTCATTGTTATTTGTTTTTATTTTCCATTTAATGATCGGTACTCATTTCACGGCAGACTCGTGTATGGATTGGACAAAAATGCAGTTGTGAGTTTATGTTTGTGTGTGTGTGTGGCAGGGGCACGTGTAATGTGCTACTTGGAGGGGACAGCTGCGTCAATGAAACGAATCTGGTCTCCATGGAGGTCCACAAAACCCCCCCGAAGAATCCATTTACAAAACGCTCTAGATACATCCCTCTTCCAGCTTGAACATGTACAATACCATTTTTTTTATTGTTCAAAGGACTTGGGCGCGGCAAACAGCTGAGAATTTAGCCACAAGCGCTTGTGGATGTTACGACTTTATACCTTGTTTGCAACTGCATGTTCGAACGGGAGGAGGCTGTAGTTTGTGAAATATACACCCTCTAGAAATGTACACCATCTTGAAATGTACAACAGGCGGTGGGATTCTCCGCTGAAACATACAAGCCCCTGGTATGTCATGTTTACCCCAGATGCTAGGGCGGTACACATGCAAGCACGCTGTAATTCATTCCACGTTGCGCCCGCAAGCCTTTTATTATAATCACAAGACCCGAGATCCCCCACCCCAAGGGAAAATACTCCGACCCCACATGACAGTCTGCAACCGAGATCCGGCCACTGTAACCGATCAGAGCTTATTCCCAGACAGGTCAAATGTTTGGATAGTAGACCTGGAATATAAGCGCAGAAAAGCCAGAGCTCTTAATTGAGACGGGCTGGACGCCATTGAAGGTTTGAACATATTTGTACTGTTGTGGGGCTGTCCAAACGCCGGCCAGCTCTTTGAACAGTCACGCCCAGATCACCAGTGGGGTGGGGAAACTATCACATGAAAACGGCAATAATTACTTTCATCAGCCGCCAAAACTAAATTCCAGATTCCGCTCTGTACTTCCCAGCATATACCCCCTGCCTAGGTAGATTTAAAAGAATATACCTCAGTCAATAAGAAACACAATAGCTTCCATTTACTAAAACCTTGTTTGCAACAGTATATAAAACCTATGTCATCCGTAGTTTTTCTTTTATTTTCATTATATTAGTGTATGATATAAACAATGCAGCACGCTTCTGGATGGAGCGAAACATATCTAAAAAAGACATAATTTAAAAATTTGATTATGATTCATTGCATATATATAACCATATATATGTGTGTGTGTGTGTGTGTGTGTACATTTATATTAAATATTTTATTTTGGTATTGTTTATACTAAAGCTTTGCAAATCTGAGCGCTTCTACAAAACCAGTGGCGAGGATTGTAAAAACATGTTATTTTCGACCACAGCGAAATTAAAATTTTCATTAGTTTCATACATTATATATATTTAACTGTATTTCCTTTACTTAAATTTTTGGAGAGATATTTTAATGGCAATTTCATTGAATACTGTTATTCAATTAATATAAGGCAAATAGATTAACAAGATATTTTATTTAATTATATCCGATAAGTAAAGATATATATATATATATATATATATATATATATATATATATATATATATATATATATATGGACATAAAGTATTCTAAAGACCTACACACACTAGAAAAAAAATCCTGATTAGGTGATATAATGATAAAATATGATAAAAAATATTGCCAAATTAACAATAAAACTAAATAAAAATAAAAAAAATATTATTATTATTATTATTATTATTATTATTATTATTATTATTATTATTATTATATTTATTATTATTATTGTCTTTATTATTATTATTATTATTATTATTATTGTTGTTGTTTTCTTGTTACAATTAATGTTTTTGTTGTTATAATTATTATTATTATTATCATTATTATGATAACTACTAATATCATTATTATTGTTGTTATTATAATTATCATCATTATCATCATAAATTCTGTTATTCACAATATGATTTGTGCAATCATTGTTGTTAATTATAAAATAAGACTAAATGATAGAAGTATTAACAAAACCAGCCGGTATATTTAAATATTTTATAGGTGTAAGTATGGATATTCCTCGATCAAATTTATCCACAAATAAAACTTTAAATATAAATAAATGTTCAAGTGTTATTTAAAAAATCCATCTACTGAGGATAAGTTAACCTTTCCTAAGCCATCTCTCAATTATACGAATTGTTGTCATAAATACCATATTATTTGTAATGTTTTCAGTCAAGAGAATATGGCACAATATAATACAAGGATACACTACCTATCTATCTGTAAAATTTTTAGCTTATTAATATACTATGTATACATAGGAATATTAACAACACAGGATTTTACAAACGCTTACCTGCGCCCGTTTATATATGTATATAAATTTTAAGCTTATTAATATACTATGTATACATAGGAATATTAACAACACAGGATTTTACAAACGCTTACCTGCGCCCGTTTATATATGTATATATATATATATATATATATATATATATATATATATATATATATATATATATATATATATATATATTATGAATCATGTTTACCTCTCACCCTCTCACCTGGCTCTAAGTTAGCCCCTGGTTTTAAATCCTTGGAATTACATCCATGGGGTAGACTAGATCCGGTGTATATAGCTTGGAGGACTCCAGCTACACTAGAAACCTGTGCAAACAAAGGTGGTTTTCTGTATGTTCTAGCATGTACAATAACTATTTCCTTTAGGATACCACTTTAACATGCGTGACACCTCGATCGTGGTTTGTTCCATATTTATAGAATCACAATAATAAACCTGACAGTTTTCCTGCAAAACCCGTGTTTACTACGACATAAAACGCTTGACTGGACTGCCAGTGAAAACGACAACACGGAGTCTATTCTCTCACACATTCCATAGCCCTGGAGAGAGACACAATAAATAATTTCCACGGGACAGTTTTAAGTGTTGGGATATTTCACCCTTTTCTATAGACTGAAACCACTGCGTCCGTGTAGGGGAAGGGGTAAACTTGACAACCCCATTCCTAATGCGCACATTTCCTGAAATATTACATCAGTCTTGACTAATATGGATGCAAGGCCATGTTGGTTTCACCAAATGAGCCATAGTTAAATAATTATAGACTCCATTAGGGTGGTTTAAAGATATAATTAGCTATCCTGGTACTTAAACGCATTGAAATATCTGAGGTAACCCGCATGCAATTAGGGTAAAAATGCCCAAATGAGATATGAAACCCCTTACTGTATGAAACACTGGCTGTAGCCATGCCGTAAGCTAAGAATGAATGTTGACAGTAGACGTGTGATTTATGTATAGTGTAAACTTAGTATGGCCCATTTGGGCTCGATTTTCCCCATGCTAATGTTGACCTAATGACTTTACCCCAGGGCGACTATAAAGAACCGTTTCTGGACTATTTCTAATAAAAATCTATTAAATACGTTCCACGGTGGACGCTTTGCACAGAGCGAGTCTAGCGCGTTGTCAACACCAGTATACAACTGAGCATGGCTGCAAAATCACCAAGGTGATTACAAGGTTAGTGATGTAGATATCTACGGAAAAAAGAACGTAAATTAACACTAATCTTGTAAGACATACGCACAAGCATATATATTTAAATCCTGGTCCAAATTATGAGGAATTATTCATTAATGAGTATGAGAATACAAAACGAACGTTTTTAGTTCTGATATATCTATGCACAGCAATATTTCACAATATCTCGGCAAAGGAGTACGTTTATATTGACTTTAGTGTATATTTCCCAACGGATACCGTATTAAATGGCTGACAAAAAAAGCCAACCTTGTAAGTTGATCCTGTGATTTTATGCCTGCGAGATGAATAAGCAGCGATAGGCGAGTGGCTTCCGTTTTATTGATAAACTGTCAACGCCGGCAAAATCTGACAGAAATTAGAACGCAGCCATGCATATTAATTGTTCGGAAAAAAAATACACTGCGGCGATAAGAAAAAATTCGTTTGCTGCCACCGAGGCTTATTTTAGTAAACACATTGGGTTTGATAGATATTCCAGAGGGAGGTTGAATTTTCTGCATGTTGAGCAAAGGCCGAGGTTTTCTAATGGACCCACCTAGTAAACAAAAGTGTCTGAAATAGACATGCGAAAGTGACACATTCCCCATAGGCTCGCTTTCCCAGGTTCCGTCTGATTTCATCCCGTCAGTTTCTAGGGCATCCAAGAAAGAGTTTGAAATCCTGCTGAGCCCCGGGAATACCCGATGCTACAGATTTCTTTGGCGTCTCGGTGGCTTAACTGTCGTCCAGATAATTCATAATCCTAACGGTGAGAAAATATTGCTGTGCTAACATTAGTGGGAAATACAATTACATGTTGCTTTATTCCTTACAATAGAAATAATTAGAAATAAGGACTACATCCCATGTTTACATTTTCTTAGATGCAATTAATTTGATTTGTTTTATATTTAAAATATTACATGATATTCAGTCTGGTGAAAATGTACTGTACTGTCTAATAGTCACGAATAAATTTAATTTTATCCATTGATAATTAAATATTTCATGCGTGCTGTTTCATATAATAATAATAACCATTGTAACCTTTGAAAACTACAATGGTAATAATAATAATAATAATAATAATAATAATAATAATAATAATAATAATAATAATATAAATGTTGTTGTTTTATTATCATTTGTAGTAACATTATATGCATTTTATATACTTAGTTCTACAAAATCAGGTGATCTATTTATGTATAATGATAAACAAGATTATATTAATATATAAATGATCATTATGTGTGATTCACACACATAAAATTCAAAAGGATGCAAGCATAACATAATATAAATCAGTCATTTTAGTTTTGGTGAAATAAATATATTTACAGAAAATTATTATAACATGGCAGATATATATCACTGCAATTTTTTTATAAAAATAATTCATATCCCACTGTCGGAAAAATTGATATCTTAATCAATTTTGCAGATGCTCCCACTATTTATTTTAAAAAAAAATATGCTTTAATTATCCTGTAAATATTATTGTTATTGATGTAATTTGTCTAAAAAGTCATATAAAACAAATAAAATAACAGACGAGCAGAAAAACATTAAGTAATACGGATATAAATGTTCAAGCGGGTTTTTTTTAGACGTAAAGCTTGTTGAGATTTTTTTCCTCTGATTGTATATCACATATATAAAGGTAAGTATACTTTTTTTACACGTGACCTGACGTCAGACAACTGAAACATGTGCGTGTATGCGATGGTAGGTAACGGACCGTGACCACTCAGACGTCTGTAACAGTAATGCTATGGTTCAAGGACAGTTTTGTCTGATAATGACATATATCAACTATCGAGGACAGGTTTTATATTCTATTTTTTTAATATCTTTATTTTTTTCTCTAGCTCGTAGGTTGGGCACTATATGTCACCAAAAGCCTATATAATGTTTGAAACATTTTTTTGTACTAAAAGTAATCATTTGACAAGATTATTAAACACAAAAAGACGGTCCTTAGAATAATTATCTAAAAATAAATCCAGCTATTAATCCTGTGTATGTCTCCATAATCTGTAGTTATCATATATGCATACTCCCTTTCATTATATACATACATATATATATATATAAATATATATATATATATATATATATATATATATATATATATATATATATATTATGAATCAAGTCTACCTTTCACCTGGCTCTAAGTATATATATATAAACATACATGTACATATATTTTCCAACAACATGAACAAAGGAAAATCGTAAGGGGTGTAATTATTTTCTAATTTCAAAAATATTTTATAAGGAGGGCAGTTTTAAAAGAAGAGAAAGTTTTTTTTTCTACAACTTAATCATTTCATAAAATGTTTTGAGCAAAACATATATATTTTCATCATAAATATACCAAACTTACTTTAAGATAAGGGTTGTCAGCTGAAATATATTTGATTTTGGCATCCCAATAAATCTTTTATAAATCAAACATCTTCACAACTAATTAAAAACATAAATATAATTATTGAAATAACACTCGTAATAAAAAATTAATATATCTTGTTATATACATTAATAAATATATATAAATATAAATGTTATTTTGCACAGCGGCAAAGAAGAGCCCTCACGCGGCGTAGGTGCTGCCATCTTTACTGCGGGTAGTTTACTAAACTGACTTCGCTCACCTGGTTCGGCGCTGTTGACGGCAGCTCGCGTCCTCTGAACGAAACAGCGAAGGGTTTAAATGACACACGTTTAATAACGTCCCCACATGCACTACACAATAACCCCTCCCTAACTCTAGGCCATGCGTGTTCGCAAAGGGACCAGAAAAAAAAATCTGACAGCAAAACAAAGCATTTCGACACAATAGGGCAAAATGCACACGGATGTTAGTTACGAAGCCCTTTATGGTGGTAAAAAACAGAAAAGGTTTCATAGAATGAGTTACGTCAAATAATATTAATAATTAACAAACTTATGTTTTTCTAAATATTTATAAAGTTTGAAAGCTCAAGATGACAACCTCAAAGTCGACGCAGATCAGAAATATCTTCGATGAAATTATCTCCTTTGCAGCAGGTGACATGACAATATGAAAATAATCTCAAAAACAGTTTATTTGAATTCATTCTGAAGGGAAACGTACTGGTATGAGTCATATGTCCTTAATAAAGTCTGGTTTTGCACTTAATTTGTAATAATTACATAAAAGGAAAAACAAATAGAGGGGAAAAAAGTCTCATTGCGTTTACATAGTATCATCACGATATGAACTCGTATTCTCAGAATTGTTCACTTTTTTTATAATTTTTATAAATAAATTTCGCACCACAACATCACGCATCTTGCTTCTAGTTTCCCGCAAAATACAACTTTTGTATAAACGGCAGTGATTCACAGTGTAACCATGCGTACGCCTTTGTGCTACCGATATGTTTTTATACATTCCAGTATTTGTTTTCCCCGTTTCGAAAGTACTTTTGTATATTCCAGTTTCCAGAGGTTCTAAACTGATCAGAGTTAACTGGTAATCGTTAAATTTAATCTTCATTTCCTCTAGAGAAGCTCAACTATTGGTAAATTTCCAATTGTCCCGCTTAGCTCTATATCTTCTTACTGGAGCTGCGAAAATCAACACCGGTATTGGCAGGAAATTCGTCGATGTTAGCGCCATCTGTGATCGGACAGAAAGACTGCTTTTTCAAGCTTATCTGTCGTTGTTCCAAATGGGCTGGCATCCCTATGCTTGCTGTGTTCGTAAAAATGATTATATATAGATATCTATAATGATAATGATAATTATAATAGTAATACTAACAATAATATATGTATATGTTGTTGTTGTTGTTATTATTATTATTATTATTATTATTATTATTATTATAAGCATTATTATTATTAACATTACCCTCCATTGAGTCATACAGTTAAAATTTTCATCTGGATTCGGCAGTTACACTACATAACTGTCCATAATTTGTTTTAGCAAATAAATAATTCATTTATGTCACTGTTCTTAAAGAAAACGCTGTGTGTTAATTCCCCTGAATAAAACTTTCCATTTATGTCATATTAAAAGAAAAAACGACAGATGTTATCCCGACAAATTTAGACGCCAATAAAAATATTTAAAAAATTTATAAGTGCTTTCAATTCATAATTGTTATATACAGTTTTAGGTGCATCATTTTGCTGCTTCGCAGAAGGTAGGGGAGATCTGTTATTACAGTAAATGTATTTATTAAACCCATAAAACCAAAATCAAAATTCAAAATACCACAGTATACTTAACGAAAAAAAATCCTGCAGGATGAGAAAAAACATGTGTGTAATATTACAAATATTATTGCTGCTGTCAATGGTTATATTTTGTTGGTATGAACTGTGGACGAGAATTGAAGGTAAAATATAATATAAGTAATAAAAGAGAATAATTGATTATTGATAAAACACATAAAAGTAGCGGTAATATGTTATATATGGTAAATATGATAAATAAATTGATCATATCAGTTCAACTACCCCCCCCCCCCGTAACACAAAGACGAATCGAAGAAAATCTTGTGAACTTAGGAACGGAATATACTCTTTTCAGGGAAAAATTATTTAAAATAAAAAATTAATTATTTTCTGATAATCTTTAGAAGTTAACAACAGGTGTTATAATTAAGGTTTGTCATTTTAATCATAAACAGTGATCTGTTTGTTATATTTTTCATTTTAGCACACCGTTAAAAAAAGTAAAAAATTAAGAAAACAGTAGAAGTTATAAAAAAAGGTAGAAAATGGTAGAAAATGTAGAAAATAATATAAAATAGCATAAATGGTAAAAAAAATTAGAAAATAACGAAAATATTTGAAAAAATATAAGAAAATGGTACAAAATAGTAGACAACAGTAGAAACTAGAAAAAAATAGTGGATAATAGTATAAATTAGTTTAACTCAAAAGAAACATTAGTATGAAACTGGTAGAATAGTAGTAAATAATATAAATAGTATAAAATGTAGAATATAAAAGAAAATAGTATAGATTAGTATAAATCAGTAGAAAATGGTTGAAATAGTAGAAATTAGCAAAAATATTATGAATAACCTTAGGATACTTCATCAGTAATTATATAAAGCCAGTGCATGGTCATATTTATCACATAAATAAAAAGGGAAGAGGGGCTTAAAATGTGCCCCCCCCCCCCCCAACCCAGACCCATGCCAATGCACATTGCATACATCGCCAAATAACCAAAAACCGACCTGGCAAATTAAGTATAACTAACATGACATTATTCTACTTTCTTTCGATGCCACTTCCCCGTCAATACTGATATTCTTATTAAATTGTTCATCATCTTGTTTTCTTCATTTTTTTTAAATTTCTATTGCAATATGCATTAATAATATATCGAAAGCATCTTAAACTCATTAAAATTTGAATTTCTGTGAATCTTCTTTTTTATTTTGCGAAATTAATTTTATAAGTATACCCGTATGATACATAATTGTGTTATAATATTATTATATTACATTTAACGCGTTTTTCGGTTTTTTTTTTTTTAATGCTTGCATTGTATGCAAATTCTAGGGGACAAATCATTTAATAATTGTATCATTCACCTGAATGAAAAACGGACTTAAACATTCCAAATGAATGGATAATTTACACACTCGTCTTTTTACTAAACAAAAAATTAATTCGTTCGAAAGAGATTTCAAACATACATAGGATTAAAAGAAAATTCGGCAACATCAGGGAAAGTTATTTGCAAGAGTCAATTTTCTCAAGCGTGTGCGTGGGTGTTTATTTAAAATTGTTACGTCGACTTTCCAAGTTCACTTGTCTAACTGGTACAGTTTAATTTTTTATCTAACTAATTTTAATCTATTTGTAAGGATTAGTTCATTGGGTGTTTATAAACTACACAGACATGTTTAGAGTTGTCAGAATTTGTTTGACTTTTGTTCATTAATCATGTATAGATGGTATCATGGCATCAGTTTATCTCCGAGAATGAAACGAGACACCCGGTTTTCAGTGTCGCGATGCTCCGCCCGCACACTTGACACCAAATTCGATTACGCAACAAACCTTTGACCAAACTCATCTGCATAGCAGCCGGGCAGTTCCCAACAGTTAGGCTTATTATCAATGCAAATTTATGCATGACTCATTCTTGTTACGTCATCAAGGGTGTCATGCCTGAACGGCAAGACTTTCTCATATGACTCAAACCGAGTAACTTAATTTACTTGCACGAAACGTTTCTTTGGCTTTAGTCCCAAATAACGCAGTCAACACGTAAAAAAATACACCATACTCCCCTTTTATAAGAATAAATATTCGATGGAAAACACAAGGTCGCAATAGAAGATGAACTTTTACAAAATAAATCAAGTGTTTCACGGTAAAATTGATAAAATATACATCCGTCGAATAATTATAATTGTAACACGTTTTCTAAATCGATTGAACATTCATGTTTTCTTATTATAGCATATCAGACGTATTTATTCATTTCCAAATTCTGAAATTTTATACATTTTCTATATATAAAATGAAGCCTAGTAAACGCATAAACTAATATTAAAACCAAACGTGAAATAGACTTTTATCATTAAATTAAATCACCCGAACTGATAATAGATATATTTGCTTTGCGAAAAATAAAATTATGCGAAATTAAACTTTCATTAGCCATTTGATACTAACATTGGATTAATTATTTTTATAAATGCTGCAGATATCTATCCAGAAACGTTAACTAGAATATCGCGTACCAGAAACTTAATTAGTAATAACTTGTATGGTATTATAGATATTTCAGATATGCGATAAAAATAATGTTTTATCACATAAAGAACCTGATTGTAAAGAAGGCAGGTATTTTTATATAAAACTGAACAAATATAACGCTATCTATTTAAGTATTTGTACACCTTAATTAAGCTATAATTAAAAGATAGAGAACCTTTTCTGACATACAGCAACTCAGTTAGATACGTGTTCATCTGAGTATACTTGATTATAAAAATTCATTAAATCTCTGTCCAAATGTTCTTGAATGATGCCATAGAAATTTTGCGTCATCACAGACATAATGCTGATGTTGATGTAAACAAAACCATGTTTGATTCGTTATTAAATTATATGACCGAACCCCCCCCCCCCCAAAAAAAAAAAATCAGGTATCGTTATATGAAAAATGTAGACTAAATTCTGGAATTTTATTTGAACGAATATATTTCTATAAATATGCATAAATATTTGTCTATTTTAACCTGGACGTATTTCCTGTCATCTATATATATATATATATATATATATATATATATATATATATATATATATATATATATATAAACATGTATAAACATAGTGTGGACAAAAATGCAGATTTTAAATTTATAATACCATATTATTTATTATATCACATTAATTATACTATACTAATTATATTATTTTATTAGTAATATATATATATATATATATATATATATATATATATATATATATATAAATAGGAACATAATTTTTCAAAGAAAAATAACTGAGCAAAGCGAGATGATTAAAAAGAGCAGGGTTAAGCCGTGGTAGGCACTGCGCCCCTGTACGAATATTCAGCCTAAATACCCCGATACTGGCGAACACTGACACAGAAAGGCTGACCTTTGCCCTGTACTCCCTGCCTCGTTAACGGGAACGAGTTACGTTCTGCCGAGCTATTTAGCCTGACTGAAACAATTTGCTTGATCCGGAGCCTTTTTTCGTGCTTGTTACATATAAACGACGTTGGACGTTGATTGGTGCCGACATGAATTTTGATATATTGTCCAGTCTTGCCAGCCTCACATTTCTGGCTGCACTTTTCAGCCCTGTCCCAGCCTAGCGGTAACAGATGTGTTGCAGACTACAGAATGTCATTTTAACTCGGCCAGCTGGGAGAAAGTGCAATGCTGTCATTTCCTATAAAAGTGCTGTAAAGTAGGGAAAATAATTACATCTCAGGGAATAAATCTAATTATCTGTCCCTTATAACTGTTATAATTCTAACTTCCTGTTCCTAACGTGTGAAAATCATATTTGCTATGACGAATGAGGAACTGTTTACGGGAAGAATTGAGTGTTACTTTATTGTCTATAAAACACTTCAGGAAGCGACCGTGGGCTCCATGTTTCAATGTTTATACGCTGCCAGATTAAGTACTGCTATAACCTAACACTCAGTCAAGTACTTAAATTTCAAAACATATACATATGAAGGTTTCCTCCGATCAGAGCATATTACCTATCTTTATTTTAACTATAAATTATTTTTACCATCTTCTTTTATCACGGAATATTAACATACTTTATAGAAGACTGGATATTTTATATTTACAAAAGTGTCCTTTCTGGGCTGATTGAAGTATAATATATATATACTGATATAGGCTGACATGATTTATAATATGTTATAATATGATATAAAATAAATAATATAAACGAGTGGATTATGTATAATATGTTATTATATATTTGTACCTTGTACATTTGCATATTCATATGCACATAAAACATATTTTTTTCTATAAACACAAGACTAAGCAGTTATTAATTTTTGCTATTTCGAGATAATTGAGAAATAATTATAACACAATCCTTGACTGGCAGCTTTGTTTTTTTTTTTTTTTTTTTTTTGCAGATTGGGATTGATAGAAGATGGATATTAACCAGAAAATACCTGTCGATCCACTGGAGTACTTGGGCGCCACGGTTTGTATCGAAAAGTTGAGCTAATTAAAATTACTGCCTTATTAAATCGAAATTATCAATTGAGATGCTTTCTTTATTTTGTTGCCCAAATTCGTCACCTATAGTGTACGTAATTAAAACCAAGTAATTACATTTAGATATTGTAGTTTAAATAAGCGACTATTTTCCATTAGAAAAAGTGTCTTAAAGATAGTAAAGAGAATCTGTAAAACCAACGGAGTAGTTGAATCATTTCATGATTCAGGGTTTCTGGGCATATTTTCTTCTTACTGGTCGCAGAAAAAAAAGTGAAGTGAAAAGATTTCATAGATTAAAGCGAAGAAAAAACGTTTCAGTCGCTTGTGAAAACAGATTTCGTTTATTTTGTGGCAACCAAAGTGAAATCAACAACCGCTGGGGCCAACCTTGTACAGCGAAACGGATTCATTAATAGAAAGTCCCCGCGCCTGCAGCCCTGAAATTGACATGAGCCGGCTAGGTAATTAGTTGAGAGAACAAGTATCGATCTAGCTTAAGGCCTGATTAGCAAGAGCTTTTCAAGTTGGTCAGTTTTTGCCCATATATCGATTGGTCTAGGATGGCGGGGAGAGACGGACGCCTGGCCCAAAGCAGGTCCTGACATTTGGTACGGCGGGGCCGGGCTTGCGAGCTGTTTTTGTAGCAGCGAGACTTTTCAACTGACAGCATATAAACAGAGCTAGGCTCCGGGTGAAAAATGAGTTTTTCGCTGGGTTCACGAACTGTTCATGACCTTTGACACGTTCCTTAGCAACCGGTTGTCAGTGCAAGCCCCGCCGCCCCAGTAGAGATATGGTACCCAGGTGTGTTGCAGTGCCCGCCAACAACCCCAACAGTCTGTGACATGTATAATTGTACGGCCAAACACACTTAGAACGCGCCTTTCTGTGAGAAAATAGCCGGCGACAACTTCCCCTCCCCACTGCTCGTAGAACCCCGCGCAATGCAGTCAACCTCAGGCCGACCTTCAGAAGAAACTTGTTACACGTGTCGCTAGATTCCGCCTGGGTGAAGCTAACGTTCCTGTTGCTTTTGTCAGCATCGGGGTCCCTGTCAAATTCGAATGAATTATAACATAGAGACATGCATGAGAACCTAGTTGGGGTCAAACCTCAGACCGAATGTATGCTGAATTTCTCATGACTATATGGCTGCGTAAAACTAGCAAAGGACCCCCCAGACAATGGAAAGCTCCCGTCTAACGCTCTCTGTGAATAGCGTTACAAGCCCACAAAAAACTTCATTTGTCTAGTCGTAAATTTAACACAATCGGCGCTGTTTTTGTCCCCGCCCCGAACATAACACATGCCCCGCTAAGAATGCCGGCAATCAAACATTCCGTTCCTTCATGTTCGTAAAAGTCACGCTTTGCCGCCAATATTGAACTTAACCAGACGCGATGGAAACACAGAATAGTTCCATTTGAGACGGTTTCTATCTCACCTAAACAATCTGTGTTTTTTTTCACTACATTCCAAAGTTTTTCCCCTACTTGCCGGTAGGTTTAACTAGTTTAACCAGTAAGTTTAACTCGTTTCATGGGGTGTGCAAAGATTTAAAAAAATAATATTGCATGAATACAACTTCAAATTCCAACATAATTGCAATCATTTTACAAGAAGAGTAAATGTCGGTATAGCTGAATTAGCTAAACCCATGTTTCAGAGATATTTATATAATTTAAGAAAAAAAACGCCTGTCAAAAACAGGGTTTTCTATCTCTCCCTCCCTCTCGCGCTCCCTCCATATATATATATATATATATATATATATATATATATATATATATATATATATATATATATATATATATTGACTCTTGTATAACACCGAATTGAACGACCAATAACTTAAAATATCAGATGAATATCATCCCGTATGTTTTCCAAGCCTGATATCTCATTAAAAAATGTTCTCATAACATATATTATAACAAATCGTTTCACACATTATTTTTGCAAAAGATTAGATTTACAAATACAAACAAAGTGAACCAACAACCATATAAAACTGACGTTTACATTCCGATAATTTTCACCAGAATTTCAAAAGCACACACCCATATAAATAAATATAAACTATATATAATATATATATATATATATATATATATATATATGATAAATAATTGTGTCGTACTATTCTTTCGAGATATAAAAATAAGAGTATGAAATAATATAACAAATAAACTTGTATTCCTGTATATAAAAATCTATTGTGTGTGTTCATTTTAATTTGGACAAAGTACTTGTTTTAAATAATAAATGATACACACGAAAGTATATCGACCTGGGCGTCCACATGCAGGAAATAATAAATGTATATGACAATGCGCCACGAAAACCCCGCGTTAAATATATATATGACTGTTAGTGAAGAAATTAGCGTATTACCACAAAATAATTTATCTGATCAGGGAAACCGCAGGTCGCGGAGGGGGGGGGGGGGGCAATCCCTGGGAACAAGTTATTCGCAGCCCTTGGCGATCAGATCCGGCCCATTAAACTTCATTCCACTCACAGCCTGGCGGATTTTGCAATACCCGCGGCCAACCCCTGTCTAGCTCATCAAAACGGTCTAACCACGCTACTCACTGGACCGGTCAAGCGGTCAGCTACATCTAATGAAGCTATTTATCTCCGTCTGACTGATCTCCAACCCCTTCATTATTGAGTCAGCATGCAACCAGTTTAAAAATTTTGGGTCAAATTTCCGTTACAACTAAAATTTTCCATTATTTTTAAACAAATGTGATTTTCAGTGTACCTACATTAAAAATGTATTACTATATAAAATCTTTTATTTACTCTTTCTGATATTATTTATACTTATATATGTACCTATATATACAAATATATACGAATGCAATTTTTAATGAAAATTAGACCAATAATTGTATCAATATTAGATAATTATAATCTTTAATTATAAACCAACATTAATATATAAATATATATATATATACAATTATTCAACGAAAATAAAGGATATTTTGCGACACTTTATTACGACAATAAAGTCACATTTGTTAAATTCTGTTAAGTACTTAACCGATCATATCAATTCGATAAACATGACACAGGACTATGTTTATAATTCAGTCTTGCAAACACGTGAACAGTCAGTTTGCACTGCCTTTTTATACAACCAATAACATAAGGTAAAATAAGTTAAGCTGTATATTAAAAATTAAATAAAAATATATTCCTTTTTGTATATATATATATATACATAAATAAATATATTATTTTGAGTCAAAGTATTTCATATATATGTATAAATGTATAATGAATTGCATATATATTGATAATAAAATATTTTAAATTGTTTATAAATGGTATACAAACAAATATATATGTTCTATTATCTACTTTATCTACTTTAATTTATAAATGAAATATTTGAGAAAAAAAAATGTATTTCATATACATATATAACTTTTTTATATAAAAAATAATCTATTAAATAATATACTATTATTTAGCCATATGTATAATTGTGGGAACGGTTAAATGGGTTCACATGTTGGATTTAAATAATCATGTATAAATTATACATTATATATAGGGAATACTTATATCATGCAAGTTGTTCTTGCAGGAAGGAGAAATTTATAACTTGTGATTTATCACGTTCACACAACGGGGGCGTGAGCTAACAATATTGTATTATCGCTGCAGTCAATGAAACAGCAGGGATTTATTACATCTCCCGCGAAAAGCTCATCCTGAACTTCTCGGCTCACAGGGGCATCAGTTCCTCAAACACAGTTCCTCAAAGCATTAAAGAGCTGCTGTCACAAGGGGTAACGAGAAGATATGATATTAGCCTACTTGTAAAGCGGCCCTGTCGGACCCATAAACTCGTTTATAACTCGCCATAACGGGTCCCCGCCATTTTGATGTATTGCTCAAGTCAACATCCAAAGCCATAACACCGATGGGCCATCGTACTTTCTAGGGCTCGCCGGTTAATAAATCACCCCCTGCTAAATATGTTGTATGCTTTCGCGAGAATATGTGTAGAGTAATAAATAATTGCTGCAACCTAAGGCAGGTGTATTAGGGCTCCATCACTGGATGTATATTGATATTAAATTGGCCGACAATTCTGCGGTAATTGCACCATATTAATAACCCACTGTGCTGTTGTTTTCACGTGCATCTTTTATACGGCTGTTATTATCATGGAAAAACTGACATGGTGCACTAAAATATTTATCTAAATCTATCTGAATGTAGGTTCGTATGTTTTTATATATATTATATATATATATGTATATATATATATATATATATATATATATATATATATATATATAAATATACACGAACGTTAAAATGAGCACCTGTGAATATTTAATAATTATTATTTTATAAATGAATAAATATGTGCTAAATTTTTATCGTTTGTCCATAATATTCTATTTTAAAGTAATTTTTATCCGTTAAAACATTGTAATACGCATTGAAAAATTCCTGCAAAATAAAAATTCTGACATACTGACTGCATGCAATATATTTCCTGTGTTGAAACCCAAAACTCTAATGTTGTGGCTACAATATCCTAAATATTCATTATCCTCCTGGCAAAGTACTCATTAAAATATTCACTGTAAATACAGTATTTAGACTCGTGTGAAGCCGAGTAAAGGTCGGATACATGTTGCACAACCCTAAAGGTGATCACATTTGTAAGCAATAAAGCTTTTCAAAATGTTAGCATTCACCTCGATTTTATGTTCCAGCGACATCAAATTTAACGATAAATTTATGATATATATATATATATATATATATCATAAATTTATGTATATTATGTAAATTTACATATGTATATAGGTAGAGCGAGAGAGGGAGGGAGAGAGAGAGAGAAAACCCAGAAGTTTTTTTTCTTAAATTATTTAAATATATATGTGGGTCCGACCATTGGAGAATCGGCGCTATATAAATACTATATTATTATTATTATTATTATTATTATTATTATTATTATTATTATTATTATTATTATTATTATTATATGTTGATAGTTTGAATTTTGCCCTCACAATGTAAGCATGTATGATGAATAGATAATTTAAAATATATAACATTTCTAAAAGTATGGTCCAAATCACACGACAATACATAAATTAAATGTAGCTTCTAAAAACAATGATATTTCAAAATGATATGAATCAATTAAAAAAAATCCTTTTTTTAAAGATAAGTCTTTAAAAGTTTCTTATAGGCAAAACAGGAGAGTTCATCCCTGATGTGACAATTTTAATCCGAAAGGATCTATTTCCTTATGATATTACCTCGAGTCTGACACTTAAACTGTACACAAAAGGCTGTTCTTAAAGCTCGTGCTGTTTGATCAAATTAGATCACTGATTTATCTATCATCAGTGATTTTTAACTGGAGTATGTAGTCACTTTTAAGCCAATTAAGGACAGATCATATCGCGCATCTGATAGAAGGAATGTATGAGATCGTACCGATATACCAAAGTAGTTACTCATGGTGAAAATCTCATTTTAGTTGCATTTTGTATATCAACAGTCCTGGTAGGTGTAGGCTGACCGGGCCATGGGAGCTGACCCGCAACATTAACCATGGCTTCACGTGATCCATGTTACCCAATCAGGGTTTTGGATGAGATAATATGCAAATCAGTCGCGAAGATCGTCGACTGGTTGCCGTGTTTCAGGATGAAATCAAGTCAGAATTTGGAGGCATTTCATGAAAAAGGCCCTGATATTTTTGCTGATTTTTCCTCGATGAATATGAAAAATTCCAGGATATTATGGTCGTAACACGCCTAAAGGCCATATAAGCCAAGTATCCATAAATGATATCCATAAAATGATAATCGTCTACAAATTGCACGCAGAGCATTTTAATTTATGTACTAATGCACATCACGTGATCGAGTATTATTCTTACTTACTAAAATAAATCAAGTCAAGTTGACATTCCTCTATACATAAATTAACTGAACATTCTGGTATATATTCCTAAATATATTAGTTACTATTCCTACATAACTTTTTATCCATGCATACATAAAACACCTTTATATGCTTACATACATAACTTAATATTAATTCATAAATAAAATACCTCAATATCCATACGAGCATAAAATACCTAAATATTCCTACATACAAAAAGTACTTTAATATTCCTACAAACATAACTTAATATTCTTATATACATAACGTAATATTCCTGCATACATTGAACACCTTAATAATCCTACATAAATAAATTGATTTGGATTGGGTACTTGACATTTGAGCATTTGAGGTATTTGAGGTAGCCGAAATGAACACGTGATCAATAAAAGGGTACTTCAGGCCCGTCCAATCATATTTTGCTCTCGGACTGGACAAGTCAGAATTTTGACAGCTCCACTGACAGCCGTCTGAAACAGCTCGATTAGCTCCTGGAAGATATTAGAAAAGATGACGAAGCGAAACGGAAGATATAGGGAAGAGTGGGATGAGCATCTTGAGATGGAGGATTCTTGACAGGCCCACCGGGAGTGCGTTTCCTCCTCATCCAACTCGGTTCTACAGAGATGTCTTTTAACCTGACTTGAACGTCGCCATAGATAGAGTGGCGGGCGCAATGGACCTTACGGGACGTTTTCCAACCCTTGTCGCGACCTGCATGCAAACTTGTATAAAGCTGTCTGAATCAGGGTGGTGTGTAAAATTAATGGGGTCTCGGCTTCCGCGGTGTTGTCCATTGTAAATAGTATCAAAATATCAATTGCTCGGCACTTTTGTTAGGACGCTCGCAACACTTACGATTAAATTGTCAGCGGTCTGACGGGGAGGGGCGTGCTGGTCCGCGTGTTATTGTACTTTAAATATTGGATAATTAATACAGAGGCGTGCTGTAAAGTCGTCCATCACAAACTGAACAAATGCTGTCAGCAGGTCTGGCTAGCAAGCGAAACCCTAAAGGACACTGCTTCGTTTCAAATTGAATATGGCGGGGCATTTGACGAATGGCTAGAAAAGCTAGGTTTGTCAGTTCCTGCTGTGGCGTTCTATATACAACAAACAGGGGTAAAGGTCGTTGGATCCGCTGCACATAGCATAATATGATGTGATAGGCGCGGATGGTTCCCCATCCCACAGGTTGGGATAGGGCGGGGGGAAGTTTATCTAGGGCCTCCTGACAACCAGACGGACTGGGCCGGGGAATTCGCACAAATTCAGCTCACAATCACGGATGTCAAGTCTTGTGTGTCGTCAATTTTTTTCCTTCGCCATCCATTACGGCTGTTCTACATTTATTTACCAATTTCCCGTCTCTGACCTCACGGTTTTCTAACATCCTATGGCTAACTCCTATCTATCTCTCCTTAAACCCCACTAAGTATTTTTTTTGTACGGAAATAAATCCGTTCCCATTCCATGTGCCAAAAACATTTCTGCACTCTCAGAGATACAGATAAAGGGTGCACATTACAAGGCGCAAAAAAAACTCATCTCTTGAGCTATTTTCACAAATGCATCTAACAAGAAATTAATTAGACAATATTTAAAAGTAGTGCGATTAGCCTTTACCCACACACACAACTTTAAATCCATCATGGATTAAATTATAAAACATCTATTACTGGTAAACCTTTGATCCTGTTACGTGTAATATGGAAAATGGGCATAATATTGTTATTATATGTGATAAAAAAAATGTTCGTGTAATTTCCTTTGCAGTCATCACACATATCTTTATCCTGCCACAGACGTATTCTAATATTAATCAAATGCACGAGAAAATTAATCCATAAATTTAGGCATATAATTACTCATCCATTTACACGGCTGTCTCTAAATATGACCCTGTTATATGAATGGATATATTATAAAAAAATAAAATATACCTGTCTTTCAGAGTGAAGGAAAAAAGTATAAATTGATGTGATACAATGGAGCTTTATCTAGCCAGTTTTGTCCATGCGTTCGTGACCATGAAATAAAGTCATTAATACATAAATCTCTTTTTTTTTCTTCCACAGTTGGTATAGCCAAACCAATTCTAGGTATGACATATTACGTTGATGAGGATAAAAATATGTGAAGGGAGATGTAAATATTGTGACATTGGTGTATATTTATGTGGAGCGGCAGATTATGCGAGCTATGTATGTACGAGGTGCTGTTTACAGGACACTGTCCGCGGTACACATGTTTTATTCCCGTGCAGCTGTGAGGGTATACGAAAACAGGCCCCCGGAGAAACATGAGATGGCGCATAGCGTAGCTGTTTCCACTGGTCATACTATCGCTGTCAGCGGTACTTGAAATGTATGCGGGCTATGCATGTACAAAGCTTTGCCCTTTGACCTGTTTAAACAAAAACCCTAAACAACAGCTATACAATATGTAGCAAATATGTCAAATGTATAGAGATATATCTGTGTCTGTGAATGTATAAACTGATATGTTATGTGAACATTTGTATCATTTGAATAGTATATGTCATCCCGTATGCACTAAAAATGTATGAAAACATACGTATTTGTAAAATGGCCAATGCATTACCACATTTAATATCATATTATTTACATATATATTTATAAAAAATGTATACCCGAAAATTTATAAATACATTTATCCGTACATAAATACAAATACGCACTCTTAAATATAGATGCACACACCAATGCATACTTTTAAGGCGGAGATATATAAAAAATATGAATATATAAATATGTATACAATATTATATATATATATATATATATATATATATATATATATATATATATATAATATTGTGACGAACTTGTGGTGAAAATAACATAGACGATCGACAAAATGTGCAAACATATCAATAAAAATGATATGATGGGATTTACCATGTTAAATACATTATTATCAAGCATTCTGTTTTTCAAGCATCCCAATGCTAAATATATATATATATATATATATATATATATATATATATATATATATATATATATATATATAGGTAAAGAACATGATTTAACCACAAACGCTCCGATATATTTGAGGACTATAAACGGGATGTATTGTGTTAAATTATACACACACACACATATATATATATATATATATATATATATATATATATATATATATATATTCTTAAATGAGGTACAAAATTAACATTTGCCAATAAATGAAAAAGATATATGTGGTTCGCCAAAAAAATCCATCAATATCATACAGCAGAAACAAAACATAAAAACACTTCTCAGCTTCAAAGGTTAAGATAACCTTGTAGGGCCCTTTATATGAAGCAGATAACTAAATCCCAGAATGATTGACAGGGCAGGAATTTTGAAGTATCCTGAAATAAATCGTCAAAAATCTGGGACAATGTTGTCTATTGAAGAAACCAATGGGAGAACATCAAACAATTCTGATACCACTTGTCGTATCAATTGGTCCTAAACACCTCAACGGGACCATAGCGGGGAAATTCGATTTTATCATAAAGGAACCTTGATGGTAAAAGCTTCTATCATGGCCTAACGGTGATTGCTAGAACGGCACTCTAAATGAACGGCTATGAGACAAAAAGCAGCGCGCTGTGATGAAAAGGTTATCGCCAAATTTGTCTTGATTGATACAAAGCGCTATTAGTTGCTATGGAAATCTTTAAATCGGCCCGGGCGTTGTAACTTGTGGCGTGTGGAAAAGTGGAGGCGAGTTAACTTAACCCGGCCCTTCGATAAGCGGACTTCCGTGCAGTGGTTGGAAGGAAATTAATGGATTTAGCGGATAGAGTGGAGCCCTGTTTATCATAAATTTAGTCTAGGAGTCTGTCAAGTTTCTTTTCACTAGCTGGTTGCCCTCAACGACCCCTAGGACATTAGTAAGTCGTTGCGTCCTGAGCTTCCCATACATCTTAGCCAGGGCAAGTCTGACGTGTTTTAACCTTGTTCATTTCCGTGTATATTTCACTGGGCTGTTGAGGAGCTAGGCGAACGTTCTTCTTAAAGCTTAGCTGCAAAACCTCAGAAAAGTCATGGGCTGAAAATAGTTATAAATGATGTACATACCTTATTCCCCTTGGGCTGTTATGGGTATAAATGAGCGTGGTAAATGGCTAGTTGGAGGGGGGACCGACTTTTAATGCAATAGTACACACTGGGGTTCCCGTGTCAGCTGAGCTGCTTGCTGATTGGCCGAAGCGGAGCGCGCGCCCTGCGTAATAAATTAAAGCCTCATTTAGGTGAGAGCTGGGTCGCGGCGGGCTTTAGAAATGGCATTTATTTCGCCTGAAATCATCTAGCGACAACTCTAAGAGCTTTTATCATTTACAGAAATAGCCGTTTAACAGTAGCTCCATATCGTTCCCCCGTCTATTATAAAGACCTATAAGGCGGCCACGTTTTTACGCAACATCCCTCCGCTGTAAAACCATTAATCTCGACCTTCGAGTCATTAATTGGGCCCGAGCTGCGCGGGGGTTCCTTAACGAACCGCCCTACTATATAAACTACATCTATAACCTGCTTGTAAAAAGACAAATGATCCAATGTGACATCAGCGAACCCACTGTAAAAGGAAATTGCCAGCCCTCTTTCAGTCCAGGATCCTAGCTACCCCGCCTGGTGGCTTGGTGCCTTATGCCTTTAAATGAGCCACTATAAACTACAAGGGTGACTGGCATTATATACAACCTACTGTACTTAATATAGGCGGCAATATTTTACTGAACGGCCATCAGGGGTGCCAACCGTTCCCCGGTGTCACAAGCAGTTCTAATTTTAAATCAAGTCCAACAAAAGGCCTCGAAGCAGAGTGTTTTATGATATCCACAGAATCTAACGGCTAAGTTTTTGCCCGAAGGCGGAATTTTTATTTCAACAATCGAGCGACCTTACACTGGTCCTGGGCCCACGTGAAAAGACTACAGTAGGGACGCAAGGATATGGGTAACGTTTTACCAGCGCAGCAGAAAGTCCAGCCATTCAGCAGTCCACAAGCAAACGGTAAGGTTTAAACTCCCATTCGCCTGTTATCGCCCTGTGTAAGGCCATATTTCAAACCTAAAAAAGCGTATGCCGTGCCAGCCCCCTCGACAGACACGGTTATGTAAACGTTTATGTCCGTTTATGTGATCCGGTTTGCAACACCATCAGCCAAGGTCGCTTCCGCGATCAGCACTGTTCACGGGCTGCCAGCACGCATACTAAAGGTCAGACCAATGGCCGACTGGGAATATCCTTCAAGGTCTCTTTTCTTATACCTGGACTGTAACTTTCCCGGATCAATTGGTGTAAGATGTTATTGGCTTTTCATGTAAAGGTTCAATGCTGGCTTCACTTTGCTGATTTATATCCAGAAGACAATGCAGCAACTTTTTTTTAAATTATTATCCCACATTGTATTTTATTTATTTGTTGTGTAGCGTTCTATAATAGCAAAGACTGCCTGAGACAGCCGATTTGATTCCGGGCTTAAAACCATTTAACGCTTGATAAATGGTCTTGTTGTTGAACGGACGGATTGGACAGTCCTTGTAAAAGGATAAATAAACGCATTAACTTTATTTTCAAATGATTTTTCACACGATTAATAGATCAGAATAAATAAACACACTTTTTGTAAAGGATATTTGTGAGACTGATATATATTCATTCATACATATATATATATATATATATATATATATATATATATATATATATATATATATATATATATATAAAGAATATATTTTATTATATAGAATGTTATAAGGCATCTCATTTAAAATGTGCAAAATTTTATGTATCTTTAAATTATGATAATTTTATTTATATGTGTATATAAATTAATGCATATATATTTACCTAATAATTTATTAGCATTCGGTGAGAGGAAATGGGAAAATTTTGGATTCTAACTTCTATTATTATTATTTGGAAAAATATATAACGGTATAGAAATTTATACCTTACATCACATATTACTGATTGATATATATATATATATATATATATATATATATATATATTCTAAGAGTATTAATAACAGAGAAGAACAATCAGCGTTGAAACCTCACAGTGCATGTGTACCGTTGACACCCGTATATAAGGCCGGGACTGCATGTTGACATACAGGCCTGTGGCATTTGCAATGCTTTATCATCAAAAGCTACCTTATATCATAAACATGCCAATAATGACATGCAGCACGGGTACGCACTCCATGCATGGCCTTAAAATGATTTGTGTGGACTGCGTTCAGCGTGTATACTATTAACTGAAAATGCACCAATGGTCCTATTGGGTTTGATGATGATTGTATGGACTAGAAAATACATGATTTATGCCCATGTTGAAACTATGATGCACAACACGTTTCTCCGGGTGAGTGTTATCGGTTGCTATTGATAAGGGTTATCGGCTGACACTCCATGTTTATTGAATAAACTCATTTTATGGAAAATTTGCCAAAACGTCAATGTTAACATATTACTATAATTTGAATTTTAACATATAAAATGATAGGCTACAATTACAACACTTTATTCTAGAATGTGGATATCAAACCTTTTCATCCAAAAATTAACACATTGATTAATTTATGTTTGACACAGCTTCCAATATTTGATGATGTGCAACATCTGTTGCCATTGATTTAAGGATTATGTTTGCAATTTTTAAAACCTGATAATGAAAAGATACATCAGTTCTCTCAGATAAATTAATACTGATTTTAATGCGGACATTGGGATTTGGTTACTATAATAAATACAATTTGTGTGGGAGTGTCATGAATAACTTTAATGTAATATCTTAAGAAAATAACATAATAAAAAGGCAGAGTATATACACACATCGTAATGCTGCAATCACTTTAAAGGGGGCTTTCTAATTAAAATAGCATTATACGTGATAGATTAAACTATTTCCTTTGGTTTGTTGATGCATACTAACATCTGTGAAATATATAATGCATGTATATTATTTTATATGTAATATATAAGGTATAATATATATAAGGTATCTAATGTATATATATTAATAAATATAATTTTTATAGTTCTTCTGGGCATTCACATACAATAAAGTGCACTTATATATGTACATACCGCGGTATATATGTATATTATAGGTGTATCCGGGATGACAAAAACTACTATACTAATGCGTACAAATGGACACATATAACACAAATTTCTACATCATCCGATATATAATATAATGTAATATAATATAATATAATATAATATAATATAATATAATATAATATAATATAATATAATATAATATAATATAATATAATATAATATAATATAATATAAGTTTTACGTAGAAAACATTCGATATAAACATGCACCATTTTATACTATACTGTACTATACTTTACTATACTATACTATACTATACTATACTATACTATACTATACTTTACTATACTATACTATACTATACTATACTATACTATACTATACTATATAATATATACTATACTATACTATACTATACTATACTATACTATACTATACTATACTATACTATACTATACTATAATATACTATAATATACTATACTAAATTATTCTCTACTATACTTGCTATACTGAACTATGCGATATTTTACTATAATACACTGTAATATTAATATGATATTATAATATATATATATATATATATATATATATATATATATATATATATATATATATATATATTTATAACAGTGACATCTACACAGGCTGAAATCTATATATTACTGAGGGCCTCAAATTCACCTGTCATCGATTAATTATACATGTAGGCGGACAGACGGGCCTGATAAGGCGGCACGCAGTACAAACCATCCCGCTCATTAATATTCAAGTCCTGGTATTCAAACACCTGGGCCGACACGTTGGCCTACTTTTTGTGTTGTGGTACATTCCATACGGGTTTAGGAGATACACAAAAATATCGAGGTATTTCTGCTGGTTAGATACGAATTTCGTCAGTTTGTTTATTCACATTTTTTTCAATTAATTTCAAATATACTTATATCCCGATTGTTATACTATAAGGTAATGAAGGTTTATAAAAAAAAGGCATGTTTTATATAAATAACAGTATGCAGACTGCAATACTAGATTAATAATGTAATATTCTACATGAAGTAGTATTCAAGTGTGTAGAAGTCTTAAATCACGAACACGGCAATGATATGGTAAGGCATGAAAATAAACGCAAAAATATTGATTATCTTTCGTTTACTCTTTTTATTGTATATCAAAATTTTATTTCTCATTTCTATGTTAAAGTGATTACATGTTCACCAATTAATGCTCAGAGGGCCGCTAAAGACCGCGTAAAAAAAAAGACTGACAACCATATATAGGTGTCCCGTTTGGCTGGATTCATACATTTTACATACTTATTTCCAGTTCGGAATTTTCTTATCAAACTGAAGAAAGTCCCATATGCTGTTAAATTGAAAACGTGTTACAACGTAAACTAAGGGAATTATTACTGGTGATTAGAATATAAGAAAAAGATAGTTCGAATTTGCCAGAAACGCTAAAGCAAATCTGAACAGCAAAGGGTTATAATTGTGTTTACGGGACTGTAATGCCTTTCTTCACATCACAGAAAACTACACAGAGCTAAGCCACACATAGAACGGGGCATTAGTATTCAAGGGTTAGCTGATCAGACACTGTTAGGTCCAGGTGTTGAGTGATTGCTGAGATAAGAAAGGCTGGATCTGACTGAGGTTGGTCGCCTGACTCAAACACAAGCAGCAGCAGAAGGACGGGGGGTTAGATACCGCTGATTGACAGGGGAGGGGCGAAAGAGGGGGTGTAACATTACCCTAGCTGGACCACTTGATTGTTTAGATTCGCTAAACACCTATATTCGTTAGGATTGTTTTGGGGTAGCTTTTCTTTTATGAAAAAATAACTGTTTTGGTTAACTTAATTTTTATTTTGGAAAACATTTAATCGCTGTTTCGTTTAAGAACTCCAAATATTAGACTCATTGAAATCATAAGTCATTGCAAAGGATGCCAACGGGAAAAAGAATTAACAGTCAAGAACTTGAAAACGTTACTATAAAATGACGTCAGCTCCTCTGAAGAGCACGGTTGTGAAGTACTTTTTACCTTGGTTACGCTTAGAGGTAAATTATTTTGAAGAACGCCCTGGGACTTTATGCTCTTGTTTATTCTACACAATTGTGCGAAACAATATGATTAAAAATAGTTCTTAACTAGATGACTTGATCGAGAAATCTTAATGTTATAGAATCTGATTTCGAGAAATAAAAACCTTTCCTTTATAAATGTCATCAAAAAAGGACAGGGAATTTTTAAATATGATAACAAATTGTTTGTCCAAAAACTGGACAACATTCTAACAACTTTACAACAGTGCAGAATTAATGCAGATATTAACCCAAAACATTGATCAATCATAACTATGTCTCAACCATACACTACAGACAACGAACTGTTTTTACCGGGCATTTAGGACACGAACGGATCAATTATTTCAATAATATAAACAAACCGCCTGCTATAATTTTTATATGGACACTGCTAAAATAAGAAAACTGCACAGAGCGTTCCAAGTGAAATAAAATCAATGGCAATTTATATATCTATTTTTGGCATGAGGCCACCAGATTATGTGGCTCGCAGGCCGCTCAGTCAGTTAATGTATCTGACCCTGCCTTCAGAATAAAAATACTATAGTATTGTTGAATGGCCAGCCAGTGAAAACAAGTTTACAGTTCAATCACCTAAGGACATAATCATATCCATGAAAAAACAAAAATAACTAAGCCATCAAGGTTCCGCTAGCGGTCCATCCGGTTCAGCCATGCCGTGAATCAACTCAAAGTAAAATGGGTGAAATACCGCTCGAACATTGGATACTTAGTCACAGATGTCAAATGAGAAAAAAGATTATAAAGCTGGGACGGATCCAGAATTTTGGAAATGGGGAATGCCTTTTACCAAATACACTGTTAGAACTGTTAGAATACATAAAGTTCCAAACACCCAAAGAGAGAATTAGCCGTAATAAATACAGGGAAACATGTTCAAAAATGATATTTTTTCAGTATAAGAGTACATGTAATCAGGTTCGGATCCAGGATTGTGGGAATGGAGGATTTACCAATTACACCGAGGAACTATTAGAATATATATATATAGTCCCAGAGGGGGAGGGCAGCCCTAGAAATGGTAAGAGAGGGTTAAACCTCCGAACCCCCCCCCCCGGTGGATCCGCCCGCCTGTAGGGACACAAGCGTCCACTTGTGTTTCAGGGTCAGATCCCAAATGCCCTCGAAAAGGAAAGTCCTGATACAAGAATAAACCAGGTCATATTGGTTTGAAATGAACAGATGCAATGCCAATCGATCATCGGCCAGCAACCGTCTTTGAAGTCCGTAAACCCTCCAGAATAACGTTTTATCTCTGATCATATATCTCTTCCTTGCTGATGGGCCTACTCTGTGATCCCGACGAGGAATACAAGGATTTCTTTTGATTTATGTTCTTTTGAATCAAACCACTTAACTGGTGTATTTTTTTTAAGAATCTTGTTTGAAAACTTTGTGAATTTATGTTTCTCTCTATCACCTTTCTTCTCTCTCTCACTCTCTTTCTCTCCCATCTTCTTTTTTTATATAAAACATATAAATTCCAACCCTCAATATCGTCCATGCATCCTCCTTTACAGTCATCCTATAATCTTACTTGTGCGTGCCTAGAACCTGCATTCCAATACATTGAGCTGGACCTCACTTCCGTCTTTCTTCACTTTATACCCTCCCTCGGTCCTTCCCTTGAACCCTCTTGTCTTTCCTCATAAATGTCCCTCTAACCATCCGCAACAAACCAACCAACCTACCGTACCATCCCTCCTTGTATTCCTTTTCTCTCCCATTGCTTCTTCTTAAAACTCTTTCCTGTATTGTTTTGTTTTTAACTCTCAAATTTCCATCACCCCCTACTATTCCCTATAAAAAAAAGCACCATAAAACTTAACACATCATATATTATATTATTATAAACAATGTGAACAGTTGCTAGGTGAAATAGTGGGAAAGAGCGTTAAATACCCTACTACCTGGCCTCGTTTGTGTGTCCTGACATTTATAAATAACTAATGCTTGATTTTCACCAGTCAGGTCCAGCGAAAACGCAAATTCAAGAATCCAGCTGACATTGGCGTCCATGATCCGAACATAAAACTGTTCATTAGGTTGGAAAAACTGTCCAGAAAATGTATGACAAAACTAGGAAAGGAAATATAGAGAAAATAATACAAAAATAGGAGAAAAAAAGCAGAACACAAAGCCGGACTGAAACCACATATAAATGAATGTAGATTTGATTTAAGTCCCCGAGAGACGAGCTTTCTTTTCGCATTTGCTCATGTATATAGGTCGGGATAAAATGAATGGTGCTTTATATATCGCGAAATAGTTTATTTTTATTTACAACAGCACACATTAACATTATTTCAAGGCATTCTAAAATGAAATCGAATCTTACAAAATAAGACAAAAAGGTAGGTTAATTTATGAAATGAAAGTATTTTAAGGCGATGTGTAAAAAGTTGGATTGAGACAAAAAGTGAGAAAACAAGGATATTTTGACCGCATTCGAAAATAGTGCCCCTTCTAAAAATAAGGGTAAATATTTTAATTCTTGTCAGGGCCAGTCCTCAACTTTGGCCAATCTTTTATTATATAAGTAATTTTATCATTTTATTAAAATTATAATATATAATTTTACAGAGGATTAGGGGATCAGGACCGACTGCTTTGTTTCTGAGTTTCTGAAACACATGCAGAATAAGGCGCCAGGTTGTGACGTACTCAGAAGTAAGCACTCCCTCGAGCCTGTGACAACTCACGCGTGACTAATACGAAATCTCGTTAAGACGGGACTTCATTACATACTCTGCCAGGCTAAGGGTCAATATCACAACTTGTGACTATGATCTCGGTCAGCTGTCGTTAGATTTTATGGAATCGGAGGCACGAGTCGGTTGAAATCTCGGTCATCAGTCTATAATGACAGCCGCATGTAGGACAAGATATACTCGGGTCATTAGTTGCCTTCGATGAAGAAATCCCTTGATATTCTGGATTAGAACCTCAATAGTAAATCGATCCTGCATTATAATCCAAGGAAAGCGGCAGTGGTTTTGTTTTCTTCCAAAGGAAAAATGAGAAAAGCATGCAGGGCATAGTATTTTTCTATTGCTCCACAATATTATCAAAGCGAGGCTATGAGAGTATCCGTTCAATTTAGATCAAGTGTTTATTATCGTTAAATAACTTTTAAATATGAATAAAGAACCTCTTCTTGCATTGTAAATACAGAAATAGGCCCCTTACTCAAGGTAAAATGTGAAAAGATAAAAAAAAATTTTTGTAGGTAAATACACAGCTTAGTATAACTTTCGCTGTCAAATTCTCTCACATGAACTATAAGCAAAGTCATTCATATTTTTATGGAACCAAGGTGGGATCTGAGTGAATCGGTTCTTGCGTAAATTGATAAATAAAAAAGACTTTTCGTTGTCTGTACATAAATTAAACCCAGCTACAAATCTCTACGCTAACTCTAAGTTTTGTGCTCAGACGGTTAAGGTGTTGTGTAACACAATTCTTCGCCCAGAACCTGTTCAGGAAGATATTCGCTGAGCAGATATACGCTTAATTATATTTCTGACATCTACATCGCGACCAAAAATGCGCGATACTGACGATATACACTTCATATTTTATCTATAATACTTTTCGTATAAAAAATATATAAGACACTATGATCAAAATAATTATTTTGTTATGAAAACCTTTCAGATTGTGTTTGTCAGATGATTTTTTTTTTACCTTTTATTTCAAAATGGTATTTTGTTTTAATATAACTGAGCATTTTTAAAGTCAAATGCCAAGGTTACACCATATTAGTTATAGATTCAGACAGCACAATACCACGTGACTTTTCGACATGTGATACCGAGTTGCATCAATACATCGGTCTAAATATGATATAAACACAAACTGAACATAATAAAATTCTGAAATATTACAGTAACCTTAACAGAAGGCGTACTCTCAAACTTAGTTAAACTGTAGCCAAAAGAGTTAGACAAAACCAAGCACAAAAAGAATGACACTAAATATATCCCCACCTTCGACTCTGAAAATACTACTGAACGAAACGCAAAATTTGACTCTATGTGGTTTTATTTGTTTAATCTCAAAGGACGAGGTTAGAAACTTAATTTAACTTTAAAGATGGCTGTAGACAGAGATTCTAGTAGGGCCTTGTATCTATCCTGTGTTCCTTAAGGCATCTTGCCACAAATGTATGGGCTAAAGGCCAGACTTCAGCAAGTTTACGCAGAAATCATTCGATTGCCAAGAGCAATTCAACTTTCATCAGAGGTCTCTGGTGTGTTCTATTTCTCGTTACACCCGAGGCAATTCATTTTGTACTCATTAGCAGACATTTCAAAGACCAAATTCGCCCCTGTTACACTATGCGGTAATTGCTGAAATCACGACTGTGCGAGGTTTGGCATTTTGCGTCATATCTTACGTAAATTAGTGACTTTTTTATCATGCGGGGATTGTAAAACCCCACTCACATAAGGATCACTTCCGTGCATTACCGTTTTGAAGAAGGGGTACGTTACGTCATTGATGACGTAATCGGAAAGCACCCGTGGGGTTCGGTTGGCCTACGGTGCCTTAACGGTGATGACCCTATCTGCGTCCTTTTGTTGTTTCTGATTCTGGTAGTGCGCACTAGCGGTCACTTACCATCTGTGGGGTCATTAAGGACAATGCTGACCACCACCATACCCGTATCTCTCATCTTCTGCCCCCTCGCCCCGCTGACCACAGAAGTGACCAAGACACTAGCCATTGTCCACCACAGTTGAAAAGATTGCCTTTTGACAGAACTATTGTGCCCTTGGGGGTTGTTGTGGGAACGGTGTAGGATTGGGGGTGAGAACAACTAATAACCCTTTACGTGTGAGCCCACAAACACAATATGTATGTCATCAATAATTCTTCATATCCATTACAAAATAAAATCTAAAGCTAATTAAAACTTAACAAAATGTGCTTCAGATAACATGGAAAGCTGATAAAAAATATATCCAATGTAAGGGGGATGATATTAACTCTTCAGTTAACAATCAATAAATGTACAATCAAATGTATTTCGAATGTGCTTCAGATAACATGGAAAGCTGATAAAAATATATCCAAGAAAGGGGGATAATATTAACTCTTCTATTAACAATCAAGAAATGTACAATCAAATTTAGTAAATTAACTTGAGTCATCAGCAAAACTGTCGATAAATTCGATGAATTCTTGGGTGATGAAGTGTGCTCTCAAATATACTGAGAAATCTGTGGTAACATCTCGGATGTATGCGAAAGGGGACTCTACGTCTGTTGATTAGATTTTGGCGAGGAGACCGACGCCGTGTCAAATGTCCGGGAATGATCTAGTGCTCCCGGAATCCGGCCCCGCCAGACGTGTATCCATCATCGTCAGTTATGCTGCCTGATGTACATTAATGGTGTGGAGGCAAGCCAGGGGCTGTCATCACACACACCTACCAACACACACAAAAACACACTGACAAAAAAAGACAGACGCTTGTCGCATGTCTCCTTGTACCCTGTGCGCACAAACACAAACACACACACACATACAAACAAGCAAAAGCAAACTCAGGTACGGATAATCATGTGTCGCACGTCTCCCTGTATCCCCTTGCGCACGAACACACACACACCAACAAACAAAGGCAAACTCGGGTACAGACAGGCATTTCTCTCCGTTTTTCTTGCACCCCGAGTGCGCAAACACACACGGACATCTAACAATATACAAACAAACACAAAGTCAGTTGCAGGCAGAAACCTGTCGCACGTTACCCTATATCCCGTAAACACACATTCACTTTTCATTTCACTCTTGATATGGACTACCAAAAATCATGATGTGGACTACCCGAGTACACACACCAACATATTCCTTTTTTCCTTTTTTTCCGGCCTACTCTTGTTAGTGAATACCAACATAAGTCCTTATATGGACTACCTGATACGGGTTACTATTTGCTTTATCCTCTAATAGAAACAATTAGAGTCTCTGTCATACATAAATCACTAAAAATCATTCCTTTATTTATATAGATTTTAGATGCAATGCTACATGGTGCTATCTTTTAGTTGATTAACCTCCTAGTAGATGAACTCCTCCAAGCCATAGTACTCGAGAACCCCAGGTACTCCGCAACAGGCGACATGTACGTCATATCAGGTATTTTCGTACGTCGGAACAGGATTCGCAGAGGCACATATGCCGCTACAAGTACACACATTAACGCAGACAATCCCCTAAACCTCGTCAGATGTCCCATCCTCAAGAGCATCAACCGTAACCAAAGGTACCAACACCAACGTGAATACAGACAGGCACTTCGCTTCTGTATATGAAATAATACCCACACATGCAGCTGACAAGACCAACACACATACAACACAGTGGCGGATCCAAGGGGGGGCACAGGGGGCGATCGCCCCCCCTAGATTTTTTTTTCAGGCTCATGAAAATTGCAAATTGTTTCAAGGTTTTCTTGAAAAAGGTACTTTTTTACCTTGCCTTTATTAACTTCTTGACAGTGAAATAATACATCAAGAATTCAGGATAATCAGCACTGCATTAAACACACACGGAACAAACAGTAACAGAAACAACAACTTGTCACATGAGTAAATGCCCAATGAATAAAAGTCTTGTATCTCTGATACTGTGTCCACTTGAAGCTAGTCCTTGTACTTGCAGCGCTAGAAGATAAAGTCCAATACACCAGTGTCTGGACCATTCATATACTAGGAAGTCACGAGGTATAACAAGGTGACAAATGGTTTTAAACTTTTAGAACTTTTCAGACAAACTGAAGTGATTAAGGCCTATATTCTAAAACTTCTGCTTTGTTTCCAATTTATTAGAAACAAAAAAAGTCTGGTTTAAGTGCCCGAAAATGCTCAAATTTGATTTCTTAATCATCATAACTTCAAAAAATTTCCTCACCATGTGAGGGGGACACCCACTCCCACACCCTCAATAGGACAAACAGAAGTGATTAAGGCCTATATTCTAAAACTTCTGCTTTGTTTCCAATTTATCAGAAACAAAAAAGTCTGGTTTAAGTGCCCGAAAATGCTTAAATGTGATTTCTAAAACATCATATCTTCAAAAAATTTCCTCACTGTGTGAGGGGATAACCCCTCCCACACCCTCAATACAACAAACAGAAGTGCCCGAAAATGCTCAAATTCGACTTCTTAATCATCATATCTTCAAAAAATTTCC
Source organism: Sipunculus nudus (assembly GCA_026874595.1). NCBI lineage: Eukaryota > Metazoa > Annelida > Sipuncula > Golfingiida > Sipunculidae > Sipunculus > Sipunculus nudus. The sequence continues at coordinate 56,658,971 of CM049317.1, forward strand.
TCACCGTGTGAGGGGGACACCCCCTCCCACACCCTCCCCCCTCAGGCGCTATGCGCCCTCGTCCACCATGCAAGCTAGAATCGGAGTCATTGCCCCCCCTAGCAATTTGTTCTGGATCCGCCACTGCAACACGAAACCAAAAAAAATGCACCATGAACAAAAACCGGACCTCCTGGGCCCGCTTCTGCATACGCATTCATATATGGACATACACGAACATATACGGACACACATTTGCACACATATACTGATATACACCAGTAATCATCAACACACGCAGACGCAAAAAAAGCGACAGCGGAGGGTCATATTTAATATATTTACCTAGCGTAGTTATGCAAATGTTTGTACATAACAAGAAGAAAATCCACGAGCATTAAAACAGTAAAGGTAAAACCTAAAAAAAAAAGACGTTGTAGGAAAGTCTCCCCATGTTAAGGACAATTTCTCTAATTGAAATACAAGAGGGCAAATGTTATTATGTACCTATATGTCATAACATGTATTGTGCGAAGTCGTGAACAAATCGTGTGTTTTCTGTTAGAGACATAACCCAATCGAGACGCCTTTGTGTCGGATGAAAATTTAATTACTTCCTTGTTTCCAAGAAAAACAACCGACAAAACCCCAAATATTTCCATTTACGCAAAGGCATTCCCCTCCTGGTACGGAAACTGAAATATGTTAATTAATTCAAACCCCCGCTGCGCTGGGTTTATAACAAATTTACCTGTTTTCCATATCAAAGAACTTTTCTTGTGACATATCTGGAAGTTTGGGACTGCAGCAAAGTAGTTGTTTAAGCAGTAAATAAAAATGTTCACATTCCCACAGATATACTTGTGTATAAATCTACTTGTTTGTATTGATGAATTCCTATGGGTTGATATTATTTAATTACATAATAATAATCATTATAATTAGATATTTGCTGACTATTGAGTATATATATTGACATATATATACACACATATATATATTTATACCTTAATGGGTAGGTAAATGAACTCTGTACATGTATATAAGGTGTGCCTACCTGTATGTATATGCATGTGTGTGTATTTATGCGATGATATTCAAGATTCTATGCACGCATACTCTGCTTCAAACAAATCTTTAAATTTAAACTCTATATTCACAATTTGCCTTCACAGATTTGGGTCTGGTGATGTGCATTTCAGGGAGGGGTTTGCCTGTGGGCATCAAATCTGTGAGAGGGGGGCAATCGATCCGCCATGTAATTGACGATCATTTTCATCGCCTCTTCGGGGCTGGCAATTCGTGGTGACGGGAATCCACAGAGATGATATATTGCGTCAAATAAAAAGAGGTTTGCTACTTTTTTTATTACACGTGTCCTGTAGGGTTGGTTTTGAGAACTGGCAGGGCAGAGCCAGCCCCGTGCATTTTGACGGATGGTCTCGCAGACCGACAGAGGGGCCTCCTTGAATTTAGTTAAAACTGGTCATAGAAAATTTAAATAGCTTTAACCCTGGGGAGCGCGGCCATAGTTCCCAAGAACTCCAACAAACGATACTAAACCGCTCAATCATCGGAGTCTTCGCGATACTGAGGACAACTTCAATACGAAATGTTAGGGTACTTTTTTCTGTATTCGCCAGGGACTCGCATCTGTATTTTATCAGGAGATAAATGTCCTCTTTTTCTTTCAAATTGAAAATGAATCTGATGAATTCAATTTACGGATGACATTCAGTTTGACAGGCTTTGTCTACGCTGAAGCCGCATGGGGTGTGAGGAATTTCAAATACATGCAAATTTCATTTTCATATAAAGGAAAACTATTTTCTAAAATAAGTTTATGAAATATACATAACTGACTTTCAAACATTCATAATTAGAACCGTTATATATGAAGTATATGACAGTTGACACTTTTACGAGCTGGTTTCATTTTGAACACAGAGTTGGACGAACACTCCAAACAAAGTTTCTTTGCGCCTTTTCCTGCTAATACATATTATATTCATGTTCGCACACTTGTGCAGTTATATAAAAGATCGAGATAAACTAAGATTAGCAGAAATTAGTTTGAAAAAAAGTCTTCAGTTGCTTAAAATATAAAAAAAGAGCTTCCTGAAACGTCATCCAACTTAAGAAGTCCGCGAGTGATAATATTCTTTTTTTTTATTAAGGAAGGTGGAAGGTGTGAATTTACAGCAGTAACTTTTAGGGGTTTCCATTATATGAACAAACTGGAAAGATATGTATCAGGGGAGAACAGATTTAACTATAGGCCATCTGGTCATATCAAATTACCCCCAGTCCGCGGAGAGCTGGGTTTCTAATTAGGTCCAGCCGGCTGGGGGCAGCAGATTTCATGAAAGTGACACGCCTGAAATATGCGGGGGCACCAATGAAACTGACAAGTCTGGAATCAGGACCATAGGAGGGTGTGTGAAACTGACATGCCAGGAAGGAAGAAGGCATGAAATGGACAGGCCAAGGGTATGCGGGGGAAATTGACTATTTACATTTGGCCTTCATCCCGAAAATACAAAAAGCGACCCCGACGGTTTTTCGTCAAAACAGGAATAAATCGAAATTCTGTAATTTGATCTTGCAGATTAAGTTTGTTGGTGGCCTTTGAAGTTGCAAGAACTTTGGGAAAACAAAATAGAAATAAGTTGAAAATCGTCCTTGACAATATTTAACAGGACAAAAAAGGTATAAATAGCAAATTTAGCGGAAATATGTTAGTATGAATGGTATCTATTTTGGTCACACCATATATGATTTATCGTAAATTAAATTAATACACGCATATGTGAAATAATTAGACATACCCTGGTCTAAGATGTAGAATAAACATAATACAAGTACATTCACTATAATCAATAAATTGATATTTATTACTGGACAGTTATAAAGGAATTTATGTAACATAGCAGTGAAAATCAGTTAATCAAGTTAATTTTACATATTCTAAGTTTATAAAACGTATAAGTTTATTAAAACTTAAAACATGCAACATGCAGTTTAGCAAACATGCAGTTTATATACAGTATATATAATGAACAAATCTATATAATGTATTTTAAATATACATTTATATGTTATAGGTATAAATTTACTAGTTTCATTTGTAATCGATACATTTCATACCTATTGTATGTTTTTAATTCATTTCAGCGTTTATGGCAACGACCTATTTTGGAAATTTATATTTCATTTCCAAGTTATTCATAAACAAATATTCAACAAATTTTCCTCGAGCCTCAAAATCTAAATCTACAGTTCAATTTGCATTATCCATATGCTTGTATAATTGTTATCTGTGAGTAAATAAATACGTTTTCAATATATACTTAATACATAGTAGAATACACATTTAAGTATACCTTAATATGATGGTGTTCTTGAACTGTTGAAACATCATTTTAATAAGCTGGAGTTAAAAAAATTAATCTGCGGTTTGCTTTGTTAAATCCGCGGCAGAACCAGTCGCAGAGAACGCCGTATGCATGGTTTTAAAGATTATATATAGGCAATGGATTCCGGGGCGGGAGGGCTTAGATAAGCTTAGAGGGTGTCGCTTTACAAATACCTCAAGTCCAAACGTTGATTGCAATTTGTTATCCGTGTGTTAAATATAACCAGACAAAGCTCACCTCGTCACGTGTCTACAGGCATTCCAACGCCTTGTCAATTTCAAGAGCTCTTAGCGCCGCTAAATCACATTCAGGCGGTTTACAAGAAATTAATGAATACGATTACTTTTGGTCTGGCCTGGGTATTAAGACCAAACCCACCGGACCCTCGCGTAACGCTTGCAGATGAGATTGTATTGATTGGTCGCTGGAATGTAACCACTTGAAACTTTTCTACTGCCATTCGGGGGTTCCTTTGGGATTTCGTGAAATTGCCATTTGTCTGTGTATTATTAACCCGAACTTTGAACAGGAAAAACTCAGTTTTTTATTTAATTATTCAATGGGAACCGCTTTCCCTAAAGTTTTTGGGACATTTTAGATAAAGTGTTTGACAAGAAATCGACTGATTAAACTCGCCTCGTGAAGCTTGTCCGACAAACTAAACGGATAATGTTTTGTTTAAACCCGACACTCATTTATTTTTAATTTAATTGATGGCACCAGATGAAAAAAAAGTGCCTAAAGCGCACATGACTGCGAAATTTGAATTTTATTTTATCTACAACAAAACAGCCTGGAGAATGTTTAATTCTTACATTCGTAAACTTCGTGAAAATGCAACACTATTCGAGCAATAATTTAATTTTACTCTCAACGTTCGTTAAATAAGTTCCGAGGGATTCACCATAAATGACCCCACGTAGTTTTAAAAATTTCTATTTATATATTCTATAATAACCACGGAAAATTATCCATATTAACTGACCAATAAAAGAGAGAATGGCACCCATATTAATTCAATAATATAAATATATATTTATATTATTGAATTAATAAAAGTGCGGACATTTAACAGAACAAACTTTATAAATTTTTTTTTTATATAGAACCTTTTGCATTCAGTTTGCATCCTTTTGTCAAGCAATTATAGCATATTTATATATTTTCCTTAACTTTTGATTTTGAACTGTATGGACAATGGATATTGTTATCATTTTAAAAATTAAACTATTTTCAAACACTTTATAATACT
>CM049317.1:56668617-56823617 GCA_026874595.1 Sipunculus nudus
TTTTCTTCCGGAAAACTCCAATTAATCTAATGCAGTGGGATAAATAATGTATAAATAGAGGATGATTCGTAAATCATAGACGCGCGCCCCGATGGAGGCCACGTGACATGCGTTAGCGAGGGAGATATAGTACATCGAGTCAAGGGGGTCTCGAGAAACACGACAGATATATGTACTGTTAGCAATAAATAATACGAGCTCGCTCAGTTTTCCGCTCTTCTCCGACCGCGATGGGCCCATTATTTAATGAACTCGTGATCAATCACATACAGAAATGAAACGTCTTAAGTGAACTTACTTTACTGTATACGCGTTTTGGTTTCTTTATTGAAAATCCCGATAATGTGTCTTATAACACATAGCTTAATTATCGGAATTATCCTATCTTTAGTATTTAATTAATTAAGATGATAACAATGTGACATTTATTACAACTGAAATTATATAACAGCGTAAATGGTGAAAGGTTATTTTCTTGTTTTTACGACATTATCATTTTCGCCAAATATGTATATTAAATATGTATGTGTCATTATAAAATGAGGATATATATGTCATACCGATAAATATGTGCATTTACTGTACATATATACACAACAGTGTAACAGTGTTGTCAATTACCGCGTAACTTTTTTTTTAATCAGGTCGTTCTTACAGTTATCAACATCAACTGAAATTCTTTTTAAGTCCCCAAATGTTAAATTTTATTAATTATTCATAAGATGTCAAGAACTATAACTCTACCAATTAAAAGGGCCCTCCTTATAAATAAAACAACGAACAAAAGTGAATGAAAGAAAATTAAAAAGTACAACATTATACAGTTTATATGGTTATAGAGATACGATAATGGTGTAAGTATAAATTTTAAAATCCATTTATTAATTCAATAAATTTTCGAAGAATATCAAACGAGGCTACAATAAAGCTACCAGACATAATTTTATACGAATACATAAATATAGATCTACACAGATCTTAGTATTTCTGAGATTAAAGTTGAATTTCGAGGATTAAACCAATTCTGTACTCGAGGCACATTATACTGGTTGTATTACCATAATCAGCAAAGGCACGAGCTGGTAATGTTAATTATTTATGACGCGTTCTTTTCCTATTATCAGTCCAGTTTCATAATTATTGACAAATGTTTAGCGATATTTTATTAATATCTGCTAATTAATTTCATTAAGGTGGAGTAATAAGGACACCTTTATCCGACCTCTATTCGGACAACAATTTCCGGGGGATAATCCCTGTCGGTCTCGTCGCCAGCACCTCGCTTAATAAATGAGGGAGGCGCTGTGCTTGCTTGCTTTAGTTAATATTAAGTGCCGGTTAGTTTTCTTACAGCAATAACATATTACTCATTTCACAGGGCTGGCAAAGTCTACCTGATTTCTAATTAATAGACATTAGTCGTAATTATCCAAAACATTGTCCAATTTATTAGACATAACCATTATTCACTCCTGTCTGTTTTCCTAGTTATAAATCTTCCAAGAAGCACTAGAATAAACGTTTATCCAAATGCCCTACCAGTAGACTCTTAAGTCTGAGAACATGAATAAGAAATAAACCATTATGTTTATAAAACAAATAAAAACACTTACATATGGACATACACTTACTTTTTATCCTAAACTATTTGACCTGTAACAAATAATTTGTGTTCAAATTATTTGTACCACTATATATGTTATATGTACATAAGTATAAACAATTTATGTATACTTTATGATTTATAACACATACATACACACACGTATTTATAGTATATATATGGTGTTATATATAGTGTTTATATATATATATTAAAAATTTTTTTAAAAATAAAGTTACCTTTATTTGTGTATGTGAATAAGTGTTTGTATGCGATGTGATTAACAAATCTTATGTCACAACATAAATTATTTGTATATTTGAATAAAGGACAGAATTATGATAATATTATTATAACAAAGACATAAAGATCAATTTCTGATTATGTCTCTATTAAAATCGGACTTCATCGTGATTTCTACACATGACCTTATAATGGAATGTCAATTAAATGTTATCAACATTTTACATTGTTGGTTCATATATATTATAAGCGAGAAACAGTTTATTTCGAGTATAATTAAGCAAAAGCGTATGTTAAGGTCCTTTTTCTACTTTCTTAAGCTTTCGGTCCATGGCTTTTTATCATTTACATGATTGAATTACACCAGAAATCCGTGTGCACAGTAATATTTAAAATGTGCATTTTGCTAATGTTTCAAAACACTAATAACACCCTAATTCAACAAGATCATGGAAATTTGGTAAATTGTTTAATTATACTCTTTGCATCTCGGGCAGTAGATATTAATCCAAGTTATCCTGTTTAAATTTGGAAATAATATAGCCTTGGCCAGGATGCATCCCAGGGATATATTCTGACCTAGGCTGTTTCACACCCATGCAGTTGGCCAGTTTATACTTCTTGACATCCAAGCACAATAACTCATCATAGTATATAAAAAGGTAAATAAAAAGTTGATTAAAATCACTGTAATAGCTGTATTTAATTGACAAGCAGTGAGCCACAATAAGGAGTTACAAACATTCTAGATTAACTGCCACTCCCAGTACAAGGAGTTACGTGGTGGCATGTATATTTAAACCTGTGTAAAAACAGGTTATCCCCCATTTCAGGTTAACCCCCCCCCCCCCCACCCTCCTCGTAATCTGAAGCTGGGGTAATCTGAAACTGGGGTAATCTGAAATCGCTTCACCGATCTCATGAATATATGTTTTTGCTTTGTAACTAGCGATTTCAAGGCTTAAATAGTTTTCCAGTTTAGTGTATGGTTGTGTATTATGTATAACAAATTCTTTTTAAGTTATGAGGCCCTACGTTTAAAACCAACATAGAGTTTAATCTAGCATACGGGACATGAAATGAACTAACAAACATTTACCCAGGGGTGTAATCTTGGCAAGCCTATTATTTTCCGGGTATAGTTGGGGCTAGGTTAGATTATAACAAGGGGTATTTAATGGAAGGTGGCTATTCGGGCCCTATTTTGGGGTTATTATCCTAGTTAAGCGGTCGTAGTACAAGTACATAATGATAAAATGTTTAAAATATTCTAACGTATAAAAGAAAGAGAAAGTGAGAAACGCATATGAGCAGATATAAGAAAAACAAAGGAAAACTCTCGGATCACGTGATAAGGTGTATAATATATTTAATTAAAAATGACTGCACATTCTTCCCAGCGGCGATAGATCAAATTTTTAACTTGCTACCGGATGGTTACTTTAACAGTTTTAAGGACGGCTTATGATGTGTTCACCGCAGAGTTAGATATCACATGATACTGTATACACCTTGTTTCAGTGCATCTGAAACTTTCGTTTTAAGTTTTGGTAGGTACGCATGACAAACCTAGTTTTATACTTCTTAAAATGTGGCTTCCTCAATAATTAAAAAAAGGCCCACATCAGATATGTTTTTAAAATCCAGCGACTCTTGCAATATTTTCAATTGTAAAAATTTAAGTTATTTCAATAGTATTATGGTAAAGACACTTGTTGTAGGAACGGGTAAAAAAAATGGTTTATAGAATGAAATCACGGTTTTCTTTCTATTGAAACCCGTTCATCCTAGAGTTCATTTAACTGGTATTTGATCCACATGTTACAACTACAAATAAGTTTTTTTGTTGTCATTTAATATAAAATATTAAACGAAACATGCCGTTCTTTAAAATGTTGGGAAAATGGAACACTACTGTATAGCTGAAAATGGGATTTCATATATCACATGTAGATGATAGAATCAACATTCCCAAGGGATATTTAAATTGAAACTAAAATATCCCAAAAAGTGGTTTGCCTTATTCAAGTGGAGCATGAATACACAAGCTTACGTTGGAGAGAAAAAAAAAAAGATGAGAGTTTTCGTGATAGAGTTTAAATTTTTGACATTGACATTGAAATCTCACAGACAAGTATACATCTCTTTCATTGTGTGGATATATGAGGGAGAGCTTCATTTTTTTATCGAATGTGCATTTACCTAAAAAGGTTGTTAAGGTTGACCGGGGCGTGTTCCAGGTGTTCTAACTTACCTGCGAAGGTGTTTCCCTGCAATCCTTGAACAGTTACGGTGCAAAGTCATAGACAGTTTGTAGCTCGAGTTAAAAGTCTGTCCTTTATATCGGGTTAAGCATAACCTTCACTTATGCCTGCGTTATCTGAGCATGTACCGCTGACAATGTGGTTATGAGAGAAAACTTACCAAGGAAAACTTCACAAGTGCGTGAAAACGCACCAGTCGGAGCGACGCGAGCGTCATCTGTCAGCCATGTGGGAAACTAAAATTTTGGGTGCCCGGCGCTTGCTAGTGGCAAACTTTCTAATAACGCATCATAAGCTTTTTCCAGTTTAGGGACATATATCTAAGTTCCCAAAAGGCTTGAAGTTAAATTTATGGAATAATCTTATCATAATAATACTAACACTTTGTATAACTATTTATGACGAAATACAGGGTGTCTGTGCAGTTTGTTACTGGAGCAGAGTGGAGGTGCGCCTTGTCCGCTAGCGACATCTGTGAAGGACTTACCGAACTAATGTCACCGTCGCCCTGGTCCCTGCCCGACTCTCTGACTAAAAGCAGCTTCTTGTGTTCGACCTTTCCTTGGGACCCTAAAAGTAATATTAATCCATCATTTTCATGAAATATTAATCAGAAATAGTCAGCGTGGCAGGTGCCTGGGTGTAGCCAAACAGTGCACGGGAGGGGGCAACATAATAAGCAAAGGAGAAGGGCTGGTGTGTGCTAGCCAAGACGACGTCGCTTGATTAAAGATATGGGGTGGCTTGTAATGAAACAAAATTAACTCCACTTGTCAGAATGAAATGAATCACCCCCAATAATCGATTTCGTGGGATCTGATTTCGTTCTGCTGTGCGATCACCCAACCCCGGGGGACGCGTCATTGTAAAATCGGCTTCTCTCCCCGCAGATCTTGTTTACTGGCGCGTCAATTGCTGCAGACGTTACCCTTCTGCATGGAGCCTACCTATAGTAACCCGTTCTGGTGGGCATATCTATCGTCTGCTGTGGTGTCTAGAAAAAAATAGCTCTCCAGAAAAACTACCTGCTAATAAAAATGCAATTTCGTTTTAATACGCTCCCGACAAAAAGTGTTGACACTGTTCTCTTTTCATTTTAAGTCCTCGTAGGACCATTATAATCTTATTTCATCACCCAGAGAGGACAAGAAAAAAAACTTATCAGTGCCCGCGGGAAATAATTCATAGTCATTCGATGAAACCTGTGATTGATTAAATTATGGTTTTAGCGGACGCGATCCGCGCGGGATAAACAAGTTTTTGTGGAGAGAGCATTTTGGAAACGTTTTAACGGGCAGTTCGGCTTTGTTACATGCATGAACGAGTACCGGTGAGAAGCATTTTAAATTCGCACTCTGATAACCGCATGCAGCCATTAGTGGCGTTTTCATCACCGGTTTCTTAATGGGACACGGAAAGACTACAGCTGCCCAACCACCCTGATACAATAGAAATTATTCTCTGCTATTTTCTTAAAATGTGTCGTTCGCTAAATTTTCTTTGTTCCGACAAATAAAGCCTTTCTTTATCTTTGAGGCTCATGGCTGTCTTTCTGCAAAAAAATAAAAGTTTTGTTTTACAGACATTTATTTCTTTGAGAGAAAATGTGCAATGTTTTCACACATTTTATTAAGTAAAACCACCATATTTCTGGAATGTATATGTATCTTTAATAACCTCACAGCAATATATATGTTAAAACAGTAAGGCATTATAATATTTTTATTTTTTTTTATTTAAATTGTTCAAAAGTTAATGATGTCATTGGATACCATATAAAAATTCCCAGTAAAAGGCTGTATATTGCTTTTAGTTGCTACTGTTAAGAATTAAACACATTATATGCCGGACAAAACAATGGGTACTTATATGAAAGCCAGCCTGGCGAGTTTAAATGTGGGTTCTGAAAAAAAATAGGACCGAACAAAAACGAAACTACGGATAAAAAGCTACAGATAATAAAATATTAAACACATTTATGCATATATATATGCACACATACATTTCAAGAGGTTTATAGTATTGCAATTCCTTTTCTACCATTTATATATAATTAATCAACATTATAGTCGGGTCTTTTATCGTTATGCGTTATCGATATGTAGCACTCGTACTCCTACCACTGAATTGGGCCGTATATTGCGTTGAATGATAAGGTGTACTCCATCACATGTAGTAAACATCTATGTAGCGACTCGTTAGCCAGATATAACCAAGATACATTCATGATAAAAAAGGGAGATATTTATTAGTTTATTGAAATGCCTGATTTATTGATGCAGTATCTACGAATGTGGGCGTGTTATGTATACAAACAGGGTGCAGTGTCTTTTTGGCCATCTGTGGGTACTTCTGCTATTTATGAACTGGATGCAAGGTCAATGACCCTTCCTGTGGGTACATCATTTTTAAACGGGGTGCAATGTTTCTGTCTGTTATTGCGGGTACTTAATTTGAAAAACAGGGTGCATTCATAGGCTAAACGTTGGGCTATGTCTTTCTGTGTATGCATGTGGGTGTTTTATTTATAAACAGAGTTTATTTATAAATGTTTGGCAATGTCTCTCTATATGTGGGTACCTAATTTATAAACGGGGTGCATTTATAAACGTTGGGCAATGTCTTTCTGTGTATGCATATTGGTACTTTATTTATAAACGGAGTGCATATATAAATGTTGGGCAATGTCTCTCTACATATGTGGGTACTTCATTTATAAACGGAGTTCATTTATAAACGTTGGGCAATGTCTCTCTGTATATGCATGTGGGTACTTTATATATAAACGGGGTGCAATGTCTCTTTCAATATATGTGGGTACTTTATCTGTAAATGGGATACAATATAATTGTCTAAATATGTGGGTACTTTATTTATAAACGGAGTGCATTTATAAACGGACAGCAGTGTGTGTCTCTCTAAGTATTTATTTATAAATGGGTGTATTTATGAGCGGACTGCAATGTCCCTGTCTGTACATGTGGGTATTTTATTTATAAACGGGGATGCATTTATAAACGGGCTGCAATGTCCTTGTCTTAACATGTGGGTATTTAATATAATAACGTGATGCATTTATAGACGCATTTACTCATCGAAACAAGTATACAGTGTTTCGTTGTATAAATATAATGTATCTTAATAAAGGGTATCATGCTATATATGTGCATGGGTACTTTATAAAAGGGATTCACTGTCTCAATTCTAATTCAGGTGGGTATTTCATTTATAAATAAAGTTCAATGTCTTGTCTTAACGTGAATACTTGATAACATAATTATCGCTCTTGGGCTTCGGTTTGCTTAAGTGGTGAGCTATAAGTGAATATAAAGCATGTCTCTATTTATAAATACTTGTATGGACCTTTCTTTTAAATGGTTTACTAATGAGTTGTTTTTCTACCCACGTGTTATATAAACATCTGTGTTGAATAATTCAGTGGTCCTTTCATGACTTATGTTGTGTCCGTGCTTTTTAAAATGTCTCTCTTTATAGATAAAGTTAGATGCATCCTATATATATTCATAATAAACGATATGACTCTATTTATAAATAAGGTGTAATTTCTTTCATAACATGTATGTTATTTTATAAAGATATCGCGATATATCTTTATAATCAATGTGGCGGTCAATGCATATAGTGCATATCCATTATAAATGTAGCATTTTATTGATAATTTAAAGAAAGAGTAATGCTTATTCAAGAGTTAAGTTTTTTTTTTTAATAATATAAAGTGCTAATATGAATAATAAGCACATCAAGAATGCTGCTCAAGTCCCGTAAATTCTCAGAGAGAGCCCTGATAAGCCATTCATTCAGTTCACTGGTGTTCAGCCAGGAAAAAAAACTTAAAAGTATACAATTATAAAAGAAATGACCGATAGAAAGAATATGGGAAAATACATAAAACTAAAAAGGTTGCCATTAATAAAAAAAATGGCAAGATAACTCATTCATTATATATAAAAACGAAATGGTTCAAATGTTATGTCGTTGTTGGTCTGATAAAGGATAAAGTATAATATTACTAATACCATAAATAAACTACTAGTATATGTAAAGTTAATTTATATATGACTTGACATTTCGAGATATAAAATTTACGATCTTCTTAGTATATCCCACACACGGACAGAGTGAGCTAATCATTTTTTTCTTTGGTCTCTGACTTTGTACGCATGCATTTACCAGATGCATGGGTACTAGTATGTCTTGAGTCATGTTGAGGGTGTGCTGTAGGGCAGTACAAGTGATGGCTCAGTATTTGACAAGCTCAAGTCTAAGTACAAGTAAAGGAACGTTTCATTTTACATGAGTACAAGTATAATTACAAGTATATGCAAGGGGGTCTGTGTATCGGTACAAATAACGGTATATTTTATTAAATTATATTAAATAAATTAGATTTTTAAAAGAATTTAAAACATCCTGAAAGTTTATTAAGCTTAACATTATTTATTTTTGGGCACATGTAAAAAGGCCTGTACTTGACCAAAGCTTGCATGTACTAGACTTTTTCAAGTACATCTGTGGTAAGTACAAGTACAGTACACGGTTAAAAGTGCCCAAGTGCAGGTACAGGGCAAGTACTTTTTTGTACTTAATTGAGTACACGCACAAAGTACATGCACAGGTATACGTAACACCGTTTTAATGCTGATATATGTATATTAACATAATTACAGTGGGTGTAATTTATTACAAATACAATAAACATGCAGCTTTATCTTTGTTTTTGACAACCCGATAACATTTCTAACTAAAGGGGTCAATTTTATAGTATATATATATATATATATATATATATATATATATATATATATATATATATATATGTATCAGGGTTGGCACAATATTTCCAGAGGGAAGGGAAAGGAGGAAATACTTGCCTTGAAAAACAGATACCACATATACATGTCCATTTTGTTTTTCAAATGATATTTTGGCCTGTCATATCAGTACAAATCAGAGGGATTGATTTTAAAACCTTTATTGTAAAGTATGTGCAAACCAACCGACTGGGTGTACGAGAAACAAGCTCGGGTTTGACTGCAGGACTCACTGGGATAATATTCAGTTGAGCAATTAAGATATCTCAGCTTGAGTCCACGTATTCCAAAGGGTGGAATTTGGTTTGTACAGTATTTACTTGAGTATTAAAGGTCATCTCAACCAGAAAATACACACTCCAAGGGTGTTAAGCACAGTAGGTTAGCCTTAACTCGGAAGATATACTTTGAATTAAATTAAATAATTACTTCAAATCAAATTGTTTGGGTAAAGAAGATGCATACAGTTTTTGAGAATTTATTTACTGTCGAGCTAATTGCTTATAAATTTATTTGTCCAGTAATGAGCAGATCCAACATGCCCATACAAAACACTGGGGTCTCCCTAAATTGTCTACTCCTGAAATGTCTACACTTCATTTTCCAAAAATGTCCACCATACAAGTGAATGGAATCTCACTATGTCTACAGACATCTATGAATAATCTATCATCTCAATGATTATTTTTTTATTTCTAAAGATCAAACTTAAGGATCAAATGTTATACACTCTTCAACCTTCTTTATCTAATATTTGTAATAATTTATTATTGTGAACAAGTGAGAATCCTTTCAGCTATGAAATATAATCAAAGTTTAAGGTCGTGAGCAGTTTGATTAATTAATTACTGGTTCTTACTGGTTAATTAATAATTGTTTTTGTCATATATACCTATATATCATATGAAGTTACAATCTAGACATTGTGGGAAACAACTGATTGTCAATTAACCCATTACTGGTAGACTATTTCCAGTAGATATCATGGAACAGATCCCAAATCAGCGAGTAGATATTCTGGACATAACCACTAAATTAGCCAAAAACTCTCTGTAGACATTTTTGGAGAAGACATTTGAGGGATTAACCAAAAAACCCTAATGGGTCTGATATGTCTCAGTCTTAATGCGTGAGGCATAGTCTCAGTGTTATTGTTCCCAAATTTTCAGTTCTATTTATTTAATTTATTAAATCTAAAAAATTTTCAGTCAAATTCACTGTTTAAATAATAAATAACAATATGTAAAAAATGAATAATTGTAATACATTGTTTAGTTATTCTCTTTTACATATGTGTATATGTTTATCACTTTTTTTGGTTGGAAAATACAAAAAGTTTCTTCCCAAACTTCCTTTTCTCCCAAAAAACTTCCCTAACTTCCCGGAAATTTCCCTAACTTTCCTGGAAAGGGAAGAAATACTTATCTTACCGGAGAAATGCAAACCCTGATATATATATATATATATATATATATATATATATATATATATATATATATATATAATTATTATTATTATTATTATTATAAAAAAAATGAGTATCAGTAACAGATGTATAAACATATTTTGTATTGTATCTTATCAATATAAATTTCTCAAAAGGTAGCATCTGTTTAAAAAAAAACTTCATTTTAAATATTTAATTCCACCAACATTTATTTAAAATTCATATTGGACCTCAGAAAAGTTTACCACATCATTTTAAACCTGGTATAGTGCTCTTTCTGATGGTGCATGTATTTTTGACATATTCTTGAAATAAAAAGTATCAAATAGTCTGAATAGTCTATGCATGTGATGTTTGCAGTTAAATTGCAAGTTACAGTTCAAGATATGAGTTATTGGTATTTTACGTTCTACTCACTTTGTTAATAACAACAAATCATTGTTTATTGTAACTAGCGGTATACCTATTATGTCGACATGCGAC
The DNA here is from genome assembly GCA_026874595.1 of Sipunculus nudus. Lineage (NCBI taxonomy): Eukaryota > Metazoa > Annelida > Sipuncula > Golfingiida > Sipunculidae > Sipunculus > Sipunculus nudus. The sequence continues at coordinate 56,679,490 of CM049317.1, forward strand.
CTGTGACATCATGGTTTTGGTGAATTCACAAAATGGCAGCCCCGTGAGCGGTCTCGAGAAACTGGGAAAAATAAACCTGTCTTGTACCCCTTTCACACGGCAAACGCAAACCGTTTTCTAACTCTTTTGAAAACGTTTTAAGCATTCACACGGCAAACGCAAACCGTTTTCTAACTCTTTTGAAAACGTTTTAAGCATTCACACGGCAATCCAAAGCGTTTTCAAACCAAAAACGCTATGGATCAAGATCAGGAGGTGATTTCAAAACGTTTTGAATGCGAATCTTTCACCCGCTTATGTCCGTGTGAATTCGCACTAAAACGTTTTTGCCAAACCGCTTTGCAGAAATCGGTTTGAAAACGTTTGCCGTGTGAAAGGGGTATTAGTTCAATAGGGGGAGAGGATGCGACACAGAGGCACTCAGAGTACAGCATCCAGGCGAGAATCTGTCTGCAGAGTGGGTTTGGTGGCAAGGGGGCGCTTATCGGCAAAGGTTAAGGCGAAATAACGATTTCTTTACCACGCCCAAATCCTCAGATTTGAGAAGGATGTCGTTATTTTATATTATTATAAACTGGTAGAGTTTTTTTATCACTCTCATCGAAGATATATGAGTCAACTAAAAAAGTCATGGTATTGATGATGATGTTTCGACCAAAAAGTTAAAAAGATGTTCATACACGTAAAGTACGAAAAAAAGTGTTAGAGTAGTCTTTCCTGAAAAAAAAATTATAATACCTTTAAACAGGCACGGAATGGTATCATTTGTACGTTCACTTGAATCTCTGCGGTACTCCTGCATCTAAAGTTAAAAGTTAGTTCTTTACTTTTTTGCACATTCATATGTTAATTAAGATGTCTACAACAGCTTACAACAAATCCTTTCATATGATAAAATACTGTTAATAAACACAAAGGTTCTATTTATACATCTATATATTTAGTATGTACAGATATGTATAATTGTGCACGGAACAGCTTAGAACCACTTAATATACGGATGGACAAATCTATAATTCAATGGGGTGAGAAAAATTCTGAAAATAATCCTGTTTTTTAAAGCATGAGAAAATCTCTGAGTTCATATGGGAAATCATGGAGGATTCTAAAAGTTGTACATAGAGGAATCTAGGCTGCAGGGGCCTCGGGTGAGGTCATTTAAAGGATTACTTTAGTGCATTGAAAGCGCATTAACACACGCAAAAGATAAATCAAGCTGGTAGACATTTGATTGATACAGGGGTTTTGTGCGATATGATTGACAAGTCAAACACCCGATCAAACATCTGGCCAACATATGATTAATAAGACATCAAGCAGCTGAAAATGGCGCCCAGTTTATTGTTTATGTATGAGAGAGAGAGAGTCGCCAGTGTAGCGAGAGAGGTTCGCCAACAAATTTATATACATTATATAATTTATATACATTATATACAGGACAAATGAAAAATAGTTATTGATATATTATAAATCATTATAAATATACCGCGACAACACAGAAGAACTGGAAATATTAATCATAAACATATATATATATATATATATATATATATATATATATATATACATAAACACAAACACGCTCACAGATATTCCTAGTTATAATTTCTGTGTTCTTATTTTAGAACATATACAGACAATTCTGCAGCTTTCATATAATATATTGTTATATAAATATATAGATATGTATTGCAGGCATATATGAGTCTACATGTATCATAACTTATAACTGATGTCACTTTACCCGCACGCCACTCATTAGCTAGCAATAGTAATTGTATTAACAATTTAAACCCTATTCAAAACTCATCAGTCTTTATCATTACCTCCAGGATATAAATGGGATATAATCATAATACTCATACTTTCCTCGGAAACCAGTTGTATATGTTGCAAATTGATCTGTGCAACATAGGTCGGAGAAACCAGCTCTGCCGTGGACATTGTAAGTTATTTACTCATTTAAGTTTTCTAAAGGATTGGTTTCGAATTTATATCGAAAGAGTTTAAGTTGCTAACAAAAGAAAATCTAATAAAATCAATTCTCAGTATCCATGTTCATACATCTTCATTTTGCCTTAATCAGACAGTTGTATTATTAATTTTAATATCCTTTAGAAATTAATATTTTAAATTAATATATACTATTAATTAATTTATCAGAAATGTAGATACTGAGCCTCTTGGTTAGTTGAGTTTAGGTCATTTCATTCTGAATTTTACATTATATTCGGAAAGCGTTAACATTAGCTCGTATAATACATTGTATAAGCATAACCAAGCATTACAAAACTTAAAATTTTATTTATTACAAGAGAAATGTTGTATTATACAATGTTGTTTCATCTAATACATAAGGCAAAACATAATCATGATCTTAAAATTCTTACTGACCAAACAAAAATGCTATGAGTTCAGAAATTCAACCAACATATGAAACGAATCGTGTAATCGTTAAAAATTTATATGATATTTAGATATCGGCCACAAAGATACAAAGACACAAAGCTAAAATAAGTATTTTAATAGACAAGAAAACAACTGTTTTGAGGGGGCAATCTGAACTCGTACGGGGAAGGGTGAAATCGATTTCAGGTATCATCAAAGTTTGAAAATTTCAAAATGGTCGGTTTCTTGAAAATCGGTGTATTATTGGCTCATTCCCATGCCGGGTTACGTGTAGAAAGTTTACCCCGGGTGAAATGTGGAATTGATTGTCGCACCCTTGGTGTAACGACCTCAAGTTATCCCCCATGTTCGGTTACCCCCCCCCCCCCCCCTGTTAATCTACACCGGTTAATTGAATGCGATTTCAAGCAACCGAGGGGTAATCTGAAGAAGGGGTAATCTGAAATCGCTACACTGGTGAACATCGCGACACTAAGCAAAATGCCATATCGGTAACGTCAGTTGGCCCTCAGGCGACATGTTGACGACATTTGATCGTTTTATCTCCCCTAATGCTATATAACAAGGCATACAAGGTGTTACGCCATGGGTCAGAACTCGTTGTATTAAACTACTTCAAAAACGATTTTCTGTTTTTCCATGTTTCCATCTACTCTAAAACTTAAATTTAAAACTTTGATTCAATAAAAAAATTAAAATTTTATTTTTGTTTTCAACAAGAAAGACACACAATAGAGGAAAACCAAAAACGTGTTTTAGATATTGTCATGTATTTTAATATAACTCCACTAAAAGTTTGTTGATGGATGCTTAGAAAAGCATCCCTTTAAATAATTTTTAATGTTACAAAATCATGTGAAAATGAATTAAAAGTTTAAAAAATATAAGTATACTATCAGAAAAATCTCTGTACCACATTTGAAATAATGTATACTTTATAGGGTATTATATGAATTTTAAAAAATACTTTGGATATATTTTAGATATAGAGGTTTTTGATAATAATGAAACCTTTTCCACATTTGAATGCTTATTCATTGGTTTGTATTCATTTTTTTTTATAAATTTTGGAAATAAATTATATGAGATATAGATTGGGTATTACTTATGAAGAAAAGGGAAGAATTTGAATTTAAACCATATGATAACTTATATACAGGGTATATATCGTGTATTTCCTATTATGAGTGAAGTATTGGGATGCGTATCGTCTCACAAGACTGTATCGTTACACCCAAATGTTAAGTAAATTTCATCATTTGAATTTAGCATTTAAATAAGTGATCCATTGAATGAGATTAAGTCTGGTTATTTTTAATAAAGGGGAGGACCTCTGGCATTAAACTATTACAATCGTAATCGTGAGCGTATCCTGTCGCGTATCGCTAACAATTCTATATAGTAGTATATAAGTATCACAATACATACTGTATCATGAGACAACGTATACGCTGCATCAATATGTCTTATGCATAGTCATCATTTGCGGAATAGATACTGTTTTGCATGGGCCACAGAGATAACGGATAAAATAATTATTTATTGGCATATATACTAGTCAAGATTTTTATTTATCAAATTATTTTACAAAATCGGTTTTAAATTACTAGAACAATGTTCCCCATTGTACTCTCTCAGGCTTGGCTATTGGCAATCGAAGCTGCTGGATTTAGGTTTGGTTTGCCATTAAAACAAAATCAATTATAGGCGGGATAAACGCACGGCAAACAGTATTAAGGATTATTTAGCGGAAGGATTTAGTCGAGTCATTGGACAAACCCAACATGACAAATCAGATTAAGGAATGTTTGCGGATGAATTTAGCCGAGGCGATTTTTTTAGTGATTAATTTGATCAACACAATGTTCCTTTTATTGAAAACAAAACACCAGCGCGTAGTATGGTTAGAAACTTAGAATATTAAATATTAATCCCGCAAAATAATTTAATGCAATCATTCTCGATATGTGTGTGTTTTTTGTCTGTCTGTCTGTCTGTGTCACTTTGCCTGAAAATCATTAATGAAAATGGTACATTCGAACAAGAGGGATTGATTAGATAATATACGAGGATGTTGCAGCAAAAGCACAACTGTTTGTAAATTAACCATATATGTAAATTAAAAATTTACATCATTTTGGAACCGGTGAACGTATGTCCATAGCAAATGTGTGAATTCAGGTCAATTAAGGTCAGATGTTGGTCCCTTATATATGTATACGTTCTCACTGGTTATTTATTCAAGGCGAGTAAAAGAGAAAATTAAACATAACAATAACAAAAACTGATTAAATGAATAATATATGCATGAAATCCGAACTGATGAAATGATAAACATATGCAAGAATTCGGAACTGATAAATTGATTAAGATATACATGAATTGCGAACAGATTAAATGATTAACCTAGGCAGGAATTCCGGACTCACTCAATTATTAACATATGCAGGAATAACGAACTTATAAAATGATTAGCATACGCAAGAATTCGGAACTGATAAATTGATTAAGCTATACATGAATTGCGAACTGATTAAATGATCAACATAGACTGGATTTCCGAATTCACTCAATGATTAACAACTGCAGGAATTTCAAACTCATTCAATTAATATTATTTGCAGGAATTACCAGCCAATAAAACAATTAGCATACGCAGATATTCCGAACTCATTAATTTATCAACATATGCTAGAATTATGAGCTGATAAAATGATTAACATACGCGAATTCCGAACTCATTTAATGATTTACATATGAATTTTATTCATGTAATGTTAAGATTGTTTTCTAAAATGCGCGTTTTATAAATTTAATTGAAGCAAGTTAATGATGAGTTTATTTTGCTCAAAAGTAAAATCCCATTCAAACAAACATATGAATGGGAGAAATTATCAGGACCATCTGTTGAATGGAAGTGAACCGTTTACCTTAATTGGTCAGAATTTGTTATCAGTAGCCTTTGTCCAATACCTTACTTTTCCAGAAAAAAAATTATGGACAAAGGAGCTTTGACCTTATTATGGCATCATTATCGTCCAAAACGACTGTATCTAAATCACTCAAAAGGTGGTTTATATTCATATTAGACCCCGTAAAGTATACATTGTATTAAACCTGATACAGTAATCTTACTGACGGTATACATACTTTTGAACTTTTCACTCATTTTCACATGATTTTGTAACATTTTATTTTTTCTTGATTTATAAGGTATGCTGTTTTAAAAAACCAAGTAATTGTAAGTCGCTTTTTATTTAGCTAATATGAAACTACATGACAATATTTGAAAAACGTTTTTAAAAATTTAGATTTGTTTAAACTGTTACAAAATCATGTGAAAATAAATGAAAAGTGCAAAAACATGTATATTATCAGAAAAATCAGAAAGAAAATGTTTAAAATTATGTAAACTATATGGGGTCAAATATGAATTAAAACAAACTTTTGGACTGGTCTATATTAATAAGGGTTTTGGACGGTACTGACACGGATATACCTGTATACATACACAATTTTACATCAAAGGCGAACTGTCTTCATTGAATTCTAGTATGTCGATTGTTATATATAGTTATTGTTAGTTATTCTCAATACACAGATTCTGCATATTGAATGCAACCTGTCCCACATTCATTTAAAATGACTGTTGGTATTCACTGAGACATGAATATGCAAAAACCGTGTCGGATTTGCTTTGGAATTTACACAGGAAGGAATCCTTATTTAGATATCGATGCAGCTTTAAATGCAGAGTAAAGAAGAATAAGAAGTGTCGTTATGTATTATATACCAAACAAAGGCAGGTTTAAAAAAAAATAGAGAATTTTAAAATACATGAAACGACCCAGCAGGCGGGAACACCTATTGGCTGCCATATGCGGGTTTCCATGGTTACAGGATTTAATAACATGTTGGAGCAGCTGAGCAACTTTTAACTTTTTTATACCTGAAAAAAAAATAATAAAGGCGGTTTTAATGAAAACGAATCAGCGTTTAATATTTCAGCTGTTGGACTACTAATTCAATAAAAAGTGACTCAAGAATATCAATTCAGTCTTTTTTAACGTTGTACTTTTAACAGGCTTAATAATTTGAACGACACTGAGTGCTTCCAGCTGAAACGGCAGTCAAGTGGGCGTGGTGTATCGACGATGTCTGGCTCATGCATGCCAGACGTCTGAAATGAAGCAGAGATTTTTTGCGTTTTTGTTATCATCGTAAACTAATTGTCTCACATAGCATATAGGGTATCATGTTAAAGCGAAGTTAAGCACTTTTTAAAGTTTATTAAGTGTTCATTGTTGAGGCAGTTGTGAAGACATGTGATACAGCGTTGAGGATAATAAAAAACGCACATATCACCTCACGGTGTAAATCTTCATATACTACATCTCATTTCAAGTTACCCAAAAAAAACCCCGAGTAATTATAACCCCTTGGTTATCCAAAGCCTAATTTCAAAATACCCCACTATTCGGATTATGTCAACCCCTATCCTGCTCCGCCCAACTGCTGATTTAGCTAATATTATTGTAATTCTTTGAACTGATTATATCCTGGTATATTTATTCAATATAACACACGATTGAATGAAAACTTATCCAAATATCTGAAAAAAAAATAAAATGTTAATTATAGCACTAGATTGAAGCGTATGATACATTTTCTACAAATACAAGATTTACAAAGAGTATACAACGTAATTTGAGAAACCCAGAAAAAGCACTATTCTATTTTCTTACAAGTGAATATCCATTTGGAATATAGGTATTGCTGTTACTGTAAATGATTAAAATGCGGTCTACAGTTTAACTCGACAACAATTACAGCGGCTAATCGTATATAGCATTATAATGATAATGATTATTATTGTTAATGTGATTATTCTTATTAGAAGTAGATGTTGTTGTTGTTGGTGTTCTTGTAAGTTTATTAAAGTTTTTTTTTTTTTTAATTTTAATCAATCGCATAATTTATTTTACTTGATCTCTGTATAACTGAAAAGAAAAATTAATCGCTAAAATCCCCCTGTTATGTTTTCATTTGTGAAGAGTTATTACCCCCCACCCCCACCCAACCCCTACCCCAAGAGACAGGGAGTTATTAAGAAACGATCGATGGGTTAACTTGGTAAAGACATTATATTAATAAGTACATGTTTTGTCATCCCTAGCAGTTATAAAAATCCGTTTTATATGGTTTGGTTTAAACACAATTATTTAACCACCAAAAATAGACGATAGGTTAATGCAATGTTTTCCCGGAAAACATATGTACAAACAAAGTTTATATCTACAAATACAAGGTGATGACAAGTGGATACAGTATAACACTGACATAGTGATAAAGAATATACACATTACAATGAAAACATACTACACACACAAAAGTGCCTATTAAAAGTGCCTAGACTAAAGAGTTTTGAATTATTTATAGTAGCTGAAAGCTCGATAACAAACAAAAGCTCTTATATTGACAGCCTTGTTTATTGCTGATTTTTATCTTTAAAAGATGATCAGACCCGGAGACCAGTTTATATAAAAATTAAACTTTATTTCGCTTATATCATGATAATAACTTTATTCGTTCAAGTTGTTATGTAATTAAACTTATTTTATTATATAAATTTTAAAGTCAATATAAAGTTAAATAAGAATATACACCCTATAGCACATTATTCACACATATATAAAGATTCTCTTTATCGACATATTAATCTGTGTCTGCTTTCTCTTGCATTGATCTCCCTTTTAATAAATTGTATTTTTTTCTGATTAAATTTAAAAGAATTTTGGATTTACTTTTATAACACCAAACAAGAGTATATTAAATTACAGAAATTCGACTATTCAGTCTTAAATGTTATTTGTCTTCTTTTTTTGTTTGCTCAAATTTCACTTTATTTTGTTTCAAGTGTTCATTATAAAATATCGCCTAATTAGTAACCAAGGGGTGCGTCATTTGGTGTTGGGTAACACAATAGACCAATGGGCGGCTACCGAATGGTGAACTGGTGAGTCAGATCGGTCGCTACCGTGCGATTTATATATATATATATATATATATATATATATATATATATATATATATATATAGAGAGAGAGAGAGAGAGAGAGAGAGAGAGATATTTAGAAATTAATAAATAAGCTGTGTAATAATATGTATGTAATATACATAAGAAATAGATGTCATATTATGTCTCATTTGAACATTTACATGTAAACGTACATGCACACATACACAACTCTTTTTTTTAGTAATACTCTTAGCATCTTTTGCATGATTAATAAATAAGCTGTGTAATAATATGTATGTAATATACATATGAAACAGACGTCATATTATGTCTCATTTGAACATTTACATGTAACCGTACATGCACACATACACAACTCTTTTTTTTAGTAATACGCTTAGCATCTTTGCATGATATTTGGACAGGGGTTTAATAAGTCTCAATAAATAATTGGTTATACATTCACTCCCTGCATGTTCTCACTTCAGCGTCCTGGTTTAATATAAATACAAGTGCACCCAATAGAAAGGCACAACCATAAGTGCATGCATTACAATCTATCTGCTATCGTAAACAACAGCCGTACAGTGTTATAAGTCGTAAAGCTTGTCTCGTGTGCTAATTCATTCGAGTCTGGGGTTGAAAATTGCCATTATCTTGAGGGAACATGGTCGTATGATTCCCGGATCGATCAGCTCAGATCAAAGTTAAACCCACGTGAAGACCACTGTGACTTGCGTTAATCCCATCCAAAGCATCCACGGATTCTCAGCTTAATCCTAACTCCTCGCCGTCATCCGTTCCCCGTCAGAACACTAGGATCACGTTACCATGGCAACACAATCAGGTCCGATAAAGTGCACTATGCAACACATGGCTGGATGAAAAATGGACCTGTCAGCCCCCACAAACTAAGGCTGAGAGGCCAGAGCAGCAACACATTATTAAAGAGCTCGGAAAAGGGACAGCTTGTACTGAGCGACATCTGTCGGGGAAATTGTGAACTTACGATCTGAAAGTTCACCCGATTCTTAACGATATGTTCTAATTTCGAAACAAATCTAAAAAATGACCAAATTACACATTAAACAAAAAAAAAATGATTCCTGTTGTAGTGACGAGATACAGTTTGAAAATACTAAAATTTCTGAAATTCTAAATTCGCCTTAAAATATTCCACGAAACTATTTCAGATATTGCCATGAAAGTTGAAAAAAATACTCATGCAAAATTTTATTTTAAACTTTAAACATAATTAGTTCCAAATCGTTAACACTTCGTCTCCTTAAGGAATGAACGAGACTGAGAAAGCAAATTGTACACCAGAAAAAATCCCCCTCCTATAGAACATTAGAATACTACTATTCTGCTCTTTATATGTAACGTCTTAAATTAAATGCTTATTATTTATTAGTTATATTTTATGAAAAGGACAGTTCATAGTGTCTGAGGCTTCATGAATTAAGTTTATATATATATATATATATATATATATATATATATATATATATATATATATATATTGTTATTCCTATCATTAATCTTACAAATACCAAGAATATGTATGTCTTATTAATGATTTCATTATCACAGCGAATTCCAACTTTTTAATACTTCATTAAGTCATACTATTTAAAAATTGGAGTGTCAATTTTACTAGCCCTTTTTCAATAAAACTTACTGGTACCCGTTCATACATACTTTTACCAAGCCATTCTATGTATTAAAACTTAACCATAAAATATAGAGTAAATGTTAAACTGGATATACACAAAGACACATATCTTGCATCTAGGCACACTGTCTGTAAACTCATCTATAGCCCAGCGGTATGTGACGGCTGTCTGCAAGCTGAACAAGACATAACAAGTTTACAAAGCAGAGATTCTGACACTGATTTTTAACTTATTTTAGAAGGTCATTAGTCTAGGCGGCGATTTATGATGTCTTCCAAACAGAAAATTAACATTTACCTGTTAATAAGAGGAAAAAATTTAAAAGTGAGGAATTTCTTATATTTTGAGTGATTTAATCAGCCAGACTCTCCGGTTTCTGTCTGTCACAGTTGGCTGACTGGATGAGTATGATAAACGAGCCACGCTTCGATAGTTTACGGTAGTTGTGAACACGTGACCCATGCTGACCTCGATACGCGGGAGGCCTTCTGCTACCTTGTAATGTCTCAATTGGATGCGTTGCCTTCCCAATCCCCCGGCAAGATACTGTTGTCATATATACGCTAGTGAGCAAATGTGTGATATTTTGTAACTGTCTAACCTCTATAGCAATCTATTCTGTTTGTAGTCCCATGTGTAATTTATGGTCAGGGAGGCATTTCCTTGGAACTGTGCAAGAAAGTGTTAATACTGTGATATATCTTACTTACAACAATTACGGCGTTCTCACACTGCATATAGAAATACCATATTTCATCAAGTCTGCATTAATATATGTTCGAATTTGTTTTTGTCAAATGTTGTTGAATTCAAAAGATGACGCAAATACAACTGCATTTAATAGCAGTAATATGAACGTAAAATCGATGTTTTGTAGGTATAAAGCGGGAGCCTTTATATAATTTGGACAGACCCATAATAAAATGTACTGTTTATTTAAGGATTATTTTGTATTGTGCATATTAGGCATGTAAGCTAGCGTGCACACAGATTGCAGCGTTCCGGCATTATCGGCTATTATGTTTAAGTCGTATTTATTAATGTTGATACTTGGAGTGAGCAATGTGACGTCCCGTGCATGTGCACTGGTGTGTTTTACAAGTCATATATATATATACAGGTTTATCTGGAAAGGAAACTCGCATGCAGAATGCAGAGTTTCGATTCCAAAGATTACATTAAGCTAAAGCAAATAATCACCGTAGTAAGCTTTGGATATTTGGCACAGATACAATAAAAGCGGGAAAATATATACCCTGTAACGTAAATAAGGCCTGCAAAAGATAAATGACCGGAAAAAAGTAAGTGCTCTGGGAAAAGAGCGTAGACATATTTGGAATAAAGACAAAAAAAGAGTATAATTAGGGAATGCAGGGAATCTTAAAAAAGTGACACTTTAACGCAAAATAGTGAATGGACAAGCCTGTAAATGTAAATAGTGCACGAATTTGTTCGAAATCCAAAATGATTCTGAACGTTAAAGTGATAAATGTTCCGTGTTATCAGACAAGGATACTGAATGAATCAAGGTCATTTAAAACTCTTAATCCCCGTTTATTTCTGGCGACGTTTCATACTTTTTATGGGACAGCTGACTTTCCATTAATTAAGTTTCTATTTTTGAACTGTCAGCAAGGCCTTTTTTGATAAATACACATAATGAAAGGATGATAGTGATAGTACCAATATATCATGCTGGTCATTCATAAGTCAGTCTATCACACCGTAATAACTATAATAAACTTTCCATCATACCGAATTATATAAATGAAACATATTTATGACATTTCTGGCATCACATGCTCCGATCTCATATTTATATTTATAAGATATATTACATAAATGATTGTGTTACAAAACAAACAGAGATTTAAGAATAATAAAAATCGTTTAGAATGCCTGTGTAATTATAACGGATTAAATGAACCATATTATGTCCATAAACTAACTTTGATGCTTTCCTCTGATTGTAATAAATTATCAATACTATTTTTTAGAACACCTGACGAAACGATAAATAAGAATATTACTATTTTTTTCATAAAAAGGGAAGTACGATTATAAAATAATTAATTTTATTCCATTGTTCCTTTATTTTCATAAAAGAAATAAAACTCAAATGTCCACACTCACACATAAATAGTATTTTAAACAAGCTTCTATATATACATGAAGATACAAAGGTGAAAAACATTACGCTCTATCCAGACATTAACATACAGATACATTCACTCTTAACAAGAGAACATGTCTCTGTCTTATGGCTGCTGGGGCACATGTGTCGGCTTTCTTCCATTAATTCGGAACATCTTGTCTGGGCGGAATGGTAAACGGCGTCAAATGTATATAATTTTCTATTTAAAATGTGATTTGACAAAATCTGCCCGGCGCTTGTGACGAAACAAATGGCAAGTATGGCCTGGCAGTGAGCCCCTAGCGGCTTCCGCGATGCTTGCTGAATGGCAGACAGAGTCTAAATAAATCATCGGCGGGTTACAGGGCGGCATTTGTCTGTATTACCAGCGACACTCTTGGCAAAATTCGATGAAAACTCCCAAATTTGAACAGGGTCCGCTGGCCAGGCGGCACGGCGGGACTGTCCCAGTCCGGCGAATCTAGCAAATGACGCAACTCCAGCGGGACCTCTTTTTAGACCTAATGCTAATTTAATTTGCCCCATAAGCGAAGAAATCGTGTCGCCGCTGCGAGGGATGCATAAAAGATTTGAATATATGACATCTTACGTAATGCATGGCATGGAACGCTGTACCGAGACAAGGCGGGATTATTGAAATTGACAAAGACGTAGGAATGTCAGGAATTTGTCTATTTCAACCTGGCGGGTAAGATAAACAGTGACGTGATTGTTGGATATGGAGGTGAGATTTTAAACTAGCTTGTCGACCATTTTCGTTTCGCTTGCACCGGACTGAATTATGCCGGCCGGGGCAGTCGGCCATTTCATATTATATCTGAAAATAAACATGGTACCGCCGAATTCAACTTACCAACCCAAACAAATCGACCACGGTTTAAAGAAAAAATATCAGGTTCGGACATATCCAACATACCTATCCAAACCTAACGGTGACGGTTAACGCAGTGTAAACAGATGTCCCAATTTCTGGGCTAATTTTCTTTATTTATCAGTGGAAACAACCCACCCCGCCCCATACAGCCGTCGCCCCCGCCCCATCCTTTGTTCCCGCTGCGTGCCCGAGCTCCTAATCTCTCCGTTGCTGGGACGTTTACGACCCCTATGTCTGTAACCCACCTGCTTCATATACAACACTCACACATACATATAGATGCTATACACAGCCGTCCCATAACGAGGATACGACCAGCTCCAAACGTCACCTAAATCTAGAGAATAAACTAGATCCGCATGGCCATAGTGTATACACGTCAACTCTGAGCACGTATTTAATTGTGTCGCTGATGTCGACACGTTCATAGATCCTCACTCGAGTCTTGTTCAGTTGACCTCAGGGTCACGTAATACAAAGCAGGTTTTAACTCAAGGTCATGGCCACTTGGAGAGGTCTTAAACTGAACAGAATGAAATGCTATCACCAATATATAATGTATTTCTTTTTAAAAGCGTGACAAACCTTACAATCTGAAATGTTTGCAAACCTTTCGATTAATATTAATTATGGGACAGATATAGTCACTATAAAATATAATTCTATTCATTTAAATGTCAAGTATATCTAATTTTAATGAATAAACTCTTATTTTCCTAAATTGTGTTACATCTTCAGTCATTTGATGACTCATGCTTTAATATATGAAAAAAATAGTTTTCTATGTTTTCTATGCTTAATGTGTTCAATGGGTCTTTGAAACAATACAGAAATTAACTTTAAAAGCCGTGAAACTATGTCACCATTTACAAATTTTCGATAACATATGAATTTTTATTTATATTTATTGCAATTATTGTTATGAGTATTATTATCATTATTATTATTACTATTACTATTATTATTATTATTCATTTATTTATTTATTTATGTATTAAACACCAAACTGGGGGACAGTTAAAAGCCCAGGAATATTTTGCAATAAACTAGTAGAGTAATGAATCAGTAAATATATTCCCAGCAGCTATACTTGCAGGGATTATTTTTCACGTGCAGTTTAACCCTATTTGTGCAGCATCAAAAGGGCATTATAATTTTGTACAATTATGGATCTGTTCAGTTTTGATATTTTTTCATAAAGTTTATTCCAATCACAGACTGAAAAAAAACTCTTTTTACGTTAATGAGCAAATAACTGAATTTCAAGGATCCCACATATCAAAGATATTTATCATATAACTTGCTCTGTTATAAATATTTTGCTATATTTCTATTTAATATATATTATATATACATATATACTGGTCTATATATCTAAAATTGGACTTCATATAGATAATATATATGATATATGATATATGATATATATTAACATATATATATGTATATATGTATATATATATATATATATATATATATATATAATTGGACTTCCTATACATAAATATATAACTTTATGCTTATTACTAAGCAAAAATTATAATAAAGACTTTGATACAGACATTAATAAATATATAAATGTTTGTATGTAGTAAAAAAATCGATGTTATTAGGATTCAATGTGTGTACACGTGTGACTGAATGTTCAGAATATATGTATGTAGCTTAGCCTAGCGCTTTACATATTTTCATTCATAATTCCATCATAATATTTTTTTATACACAAACAAGCCAGGTATATAAACAAACCTTAAAATTAAATTACTTCATCCACTGGTGATCCTGGTGCATGCCTTATCTTGTGCTGACGGGGAACGTATGATTACATGTTTGTACAATTCTAAAATTGCCTTAAAACCTACTCTGTGTAAATGACTAAGTATCATTTCATAACAAGAGGTCATGGCAACAGGCGTTAATAGAAGATTACAGGGACAAAAATGAGAAGAAAAAAAAAGCAAAACCCATGGACTGCCCATAACTAAAAAACAAATATTCTAATATAGTAAACGCCATATATTTAGTCCTGTTGCAAAATAAAAAATAAATGATCATTTGTAATTTAATTCCAAACACATATTACCTATATATTTTATCTATCCTCAGATAGCATCCACGGCGAGTGCCTCGCATTAATTAACATAACTAACTGAACATTCTATTTAAAAGTATTTAAATATTTCAAAATATTATTCTTGAGGTCCTCAGATACTTACACAAAAAATAATAAAAAAAAAAAGAAAATAAACCCGTGCTACAGTATTGAGTTTCATCGAGTTCTCTGGCCGTTACAAATTCTTGTACATATAAATTCTTCAGTTCTATTGAAATATGACATTTTTCAAAACTAATTATTATTCTGGGAAGTTATACTAAGCAGTGCCAAGGATAAAATATACATTATCAATACAAAAATTAATTTAAAAAATTACACTTAACCTTAATTTACTTAACTTGGTTTAAGTTAAGTTCTATTTTTAAAAAAAAATCTGTTTTATTTTAAAATTGCTGAACAGTGATGGGACTTAAGATCACAGGACAGGTTTTATCTGAATACATTTTCACCTCAGTCCGATCGTGGAGGACCTATGTCAAAATGTTTTACCCTTTACCGATTATGTATAGGAGTATTCTTATTCCAAAGATCTATAACATTTAATGTAAATAAAATGTTTACCCAAAACACCGTACACGTAAACAAATATAAATATGCTTAAACAATATGTACGCAGTGTTAATTTGGCTGGTGTTTTTGTTTACGATCTAAACATTAATCACTCTAACAGCATGCGCTGAAATTTATGATAATAACTGTTTTGTCAATAAATATTATATGTCATCCATAAGTAGGAGATTAACTGTGTTACTGACATATGAATAAGTATATATATATATATATATATATATATATATATATATATATAAATATATATATATATATATACCAGTGTGTGTTACATCACAAGGCTTACCTGTAAAGACAACTAACTGTTTGAAGGCCGTAGAAATCTTCAGCTTTAAAGAGACATCCGCCTTGTCTGGGGATAGTCACTTGGTATGACGATTCACTGCGGATTGCAGGTATTTTAAAGCTAGTTTGCGATTGCGATAGTTTTGAGTGACATGGCCGGGAGTGTGTGAGAAGCGGTATCAGACCTTTGATGTTTTTCGCCAATGCAACAGCAAGCTACAAAGGATCTTGAAAGCCAGTGTTCCCGATTATTCAAGCATTTGACGTTGTTGGCCATTTCGACCTTCTTCAGGCAGATTCGCAAAATTGTCCATGACAGGAATACAAACTAATTTATCTTGTATTTGACAACTCGCGGCTGGCTGTACGCTATCAAACGCATGCACAGCATTGCTGGCTATAGACACAACCGTAAAACGTAGAACATGCAAGATCGTTTATCTGTGGGACACCGGGAGCCGAGATTAAACTGTTAGTTGGTGGGATGTTGACATCTCGCGTTCAGGGGGTCGAAACCTACATGCCCCGGTGCCCGCCATGACAGGCCGGAACGCTGGTCCGTGATGCATTAACTTGGACATGTGTCAAAACATCTCAACATCTTATTACTACTACACCCTATATATCTGTAAAACCCGTGCACGGCAATATGGCCTGCTCAACACTAGGCTACAAAAATATTCTAAACATTAAATTCACAGTCATACATGTATATACACACATTGTAACATAACCACATCGTTTACAGTTTCTGTATACTACATACAAACATGCATATATATTTTATAACATATGTGTGTACATGAAGTCTTTATTATAATTTTTGTTGAGTAATAACATAAAAGTATGTATATTATGTATATTAAGTTCGATTTCATGTATATGAATATACATGTATATATATATATATATATATATATATATATATATGTACATAGACACGCATACATATATACATTACTGTTAGTACTTCATAACGTCATGTATGTTTGATAAATTAAATTTGATACTTTGTATATATGGGAAGTCACTTTATGTAGATATTTTTATCTTATTTTTGTATGCACCACATTTGCACACTTAGGTTGAAAGCAGTTCACAAGCATTTCCACCAAATATTAAAAGTATACCGTATAATCATATTTATGACTAATTTGACTGCATACGCAAAAAGAAAAATCATAGATATTGTAATACATCTGGTTTGAGTGTCAATATGCATAAAATGACACTCATTACTTGAAGAGACATATCAACATAGATTTCCATCCGACTGGTTAGACCCAAAAAAAAAGTATCTGACTGATTAATTTAACTGACTAAGCAAATATAGGTCGCAGTGACCTAATTTAAGGTTTCCATGGGAGATTTTTTATTAACCTACCTGGATATTTGATAACAGGTTTCTAGGGTTAGCGGTTACGAAATGTGCCCTGCTAACGGAAGACCGGACGGGCGAGCGACAGGGCGGACGGCGGATAAAGCGCCATTCCTATACCTCAGTTAACTTTCAGTCAGCTGAGCTAAAATCAGATTCATATGTTTAGGTCTTACAGGTGGAATGTAACAATTTTTGTGTTGAAAAGTATCTTTATTACACGAGTATCACATTTATGCAATTCAAAAATTCATAAACAGTCTCAAAAAGCGAAAACCTGGGTACAAAAATTGTCTACTTATAATTTTACTCACACTTAAAAATACAGTTTATATGCAAGTTTATTACAATTTCCTTACAGGTTCAATCAGCGCTGTGTATAACCAAGAACAGTCTGGGCACTATACAAATCATTTTTAAGGTAAATCATTCTATATTTGGTAAAATCCTTTGTAGGGTCCTTTAAATGTTTTACCTTCTTATAGTCGTAAACATAAAGACACAAACATAGTATTCTGTATTTTTTTCTATGTACTGTATATAATAAAATCATATCTGGTATTAATAACATTAATCAGGGACATGCATTATGCATGCATAATGAACGTATTTTTCACGTATTTATCAAGTTTAGATCATAACAAAGCCAGATTATTTTAAATTAGAAAGTCAGTGTTATAATATCAAGTTATTTCAAAATAAAAAATAAAATAAAATTGTGTTTGTTTATTTTTTGTAGAAAATATTGCTTGTGTATTGTCATTATATTTTTTATATCAGTGAATGAGGCTATATTGTAATATTAATTATATATAATTATATAAAGCGACAAAAATATTTAATTAGCTATCACCATGTGATACTTCTGTTTGAAGAGCTTCTAATTTATTCATACATCATCATAGGCTGTCAGTGTTGTATATTTCATTATGTAATAACACAAAAAAACGGTATACATCGCCGAAAAAAAGTTTTTTTTTTCTTAAACACAATATTGAAGATGCCGAATGTAGAACAATAATAAAAAGTAGTTTCGATGCTTGCGAAAAATGTAAAGAAAATGTGTAAAATTACAGTAATGATAATCCTTTCAGCCATATGTCATTGCTAAGGTAACTATAAATCAGTAACTGGGCCTGTGCCCAGTCGAAAAATAATCCTCAAACATTGCTGGTGGGTTAATTTACTTTTACTACATATCGCAAAATTTTAGATAATATGTGCTTTTTTAATAAATATTTATGTCGTCCATAAGTATGATATATATATATATTATATATATATATATATATATATATATATATATATATATAGGCTTCCCTATATCAATATTAATCAATAATTACTACTTTATTAGTTTATTCTAATTATGTTTACAGTACATTCATCAACGTAAGAAGAGAAACATCTTGAAGGAGGAGTCCAGGGTTCTAGAGGGCGCCACCTGTTATAAGAATGATACCGAAGATGGTAGGTGACTTGTCATCATAATAAAAAGATATATAGTATTCCAAGACAATTCCCCCCCCCCCCCCGCTTTAAGAATAGGCCCCCATCTTCAGCAGCATAAAGTGACACTTGGCAAGCGACATGGTTACTTCCATCTATCAACTTGAGAAACAACAGTTTTCACAAAATACTGGGGCCAATCACTCTTGAGAAAAGGGGATAATTTATACTATAAAAATGGTAAGGACGGTGGGGCCATCTGTCTGGTTGAGGAGAAAACTCTCCAAGATGGATGTACATACCAAATTGCAGACCAACACATTGAACGACTCCTAAGATATGAGAAAATTTTCACCTAAAACAAATGTACGAATGGACACCACACAAGAAAATGGCAGATGGTGCCATCAGTCTTGAGTACAAGATCAGACAAATACAGCACACCACTCCTAAGAAAAGAGCACATGTACAGATAGATGTCAAGAGTAAACGATTGCAGATGGCGCCACCAGTCTTGAGTACAAGATGGAGGAGTCCAAGATCTATGGATATGCACAACTACTGGCCAATACGGCAAATCACTCCTGAGATAAGGGCATTAATTTATTCTACAAATTGGGAGGTAGGTGGCGCCACCTGTCTGGTTTACAAGAAAACTTTCCAAGATGGATGGACTTGCCAGATTTAGACCAATGCCTCGAACCACTCCGGAGGTATGAGCAGTTTCCACCAAAAGCATACGTACAGATGGACGCCACACAATAACGATTACAGATAGCGCCAGTCTTGAATACAAGATTGAAGTATCCAAGATCAATAGACATGCACAATTTCAGCCCAATCTGTTCATTAGTTTAAGACTTATAATGCTCAAAGTACTGTCAAATGGCAAAAATGGGGTATGAAAAGGCGCGTAAACAAGAAAATGACAGAAGGTGGCGCCACCTGTCTTCCACAGAAGACAAAGCTATCCAAGATCTCGGTCAATTTGACTTTTAGACCAATCCATTTATCCCTTATTGAGATATTTATGATTTTGTATGATTTTTTCCATATATGACAATATTCAAGGTCAAAGCCACTCTCATAGGAAAGGTCATGACCCCAATTTAAATATACATCATCCTATACCCCATGCCTATGTATATGCATAATATGAAAGAAATCTGTCCATTAGTTTTTGACTTATAATGCTCACAGTACTGTTAGGTAGCAATGATGGGGGTATTAAAGGGCACGAAAACTAGAAAAGGATATTAAGTGGCGCAACCAGTTTCAGGTACATGACAGCACTATCCAAGATCTTTGGTCAAGTTGATTTTTTTTATCAATCCATGTAAGATTTCTTGAGATATTGAAGAATTTGTGTGATTTTCCCCCAAAACGGACCTATTGATATTCAAGGTCACTCTCCTAATAAAGGTCATGAACCCATTTTAAATAGGCTTCGTCCTATCGACAATATCAATGCACATGTCAAGTTTGGTAAAGGTCCGTGAAATATATTTTTAGTTTTCACGTCCAAAAGAAATCTCTGCGCCGGCGGTGCGACCGTGCTTAAACCATAGTATTCCGACATTGTCTCGGGATACAATGAGCAAAATGTGATACAAAAAATATAGGTCGCCTGTACAAGCTAAGTACAACGATCACATTGGATTTCGTTGGTTTTATTAGCTCAGCTGAATGAGTCATCTGAGCTATATCGACCATTTTTGTCCGTCGTTCCTCCGTCCGTCTGTACGTCCGTTGACAGGGCACAAATCGTAACCGCTGGACTTGAAGGTCTCTGCATATAAAAGGCTAGATTTCATGGAAATGACATATTATCATGAAACTTTTCCTAAATGTGGATTTTGAAGAACTTTAATTGTTACAGTCAAATGGGGATACCAACTACAAACTTTGGCATTCAGATGATAAAATTCCTTTCGTGAAAATTTCCCTGACGTCATGACCCATGGATCACTTTTCTTTGAGGATATTGAGGGTAGAGGATAAGCAATGAGAAAGACAGACGAGTGACCATCAGGTGATGAATGGAACACTAAGTATGAGGTCACAGGTTACTGGTTTTTCTTTCCACTGAGCAGGGAAAATGCAGCATACCTAAAGTGGGTGAGTAGGATGTCCTAGGATATTGCAGCGAGACTGACTAATGATCGATGGATCAAAGATCACTTGGTTTGTACTAATCAAATCTGCAGGGCCACGCTTCGACAGGTCATGAGGCTAGCGTTGTATTGGCAGTTCCATGTCTCTTGGTGTAAAGTTTTGTTTATATATTGCAGCAGAATGAAACCCAGAGACTGCTGCTTTTTACTGGTCTTACAAAATGTTTTATTATTGGTTAGGTTTACGTTACATTATATAAAGAAAATTCTCTGGAGAGACTCCCGCATGCACTTATAGAGTAACATTTAATCTGGTCGCACTCAACTATAGTCCACATGTATTAAATATTGCTGTTCGGGAACATCTGGTAATCAATATCCCACATAGCGGAAGCGGAAGTAAAAATAGATACTGTTAATAAAAGGCCAAGAGAGGTTAATTGCCTATTTCAATCTAAATTTAGTTGGTCAATGGATTGCCCTTAATCGATTCTTCCGTTTGACGCCGAGGGTTGACTGACTTATACAACTGTATGGTTCCCATTGATTTAAGTGATCCGTCTCAGCTGGTTAAACCACTGACAAACGTAGGAAGACAAAGGAAACGTCTAATGTATGTTCCTTAGAAATAAAATAGACGAAATGTGATTGGTTTCTTGTAATCCAGATATTTGTAAACATATTTGATCACTACTCCATCTGCAGGCCTTGGGTGTGTAATCGCCCCCATTGTTCGGTCATACCACGGAGGAACCCCGAAAGGCACACTGCTTTGTGAGTGAAACACGGCAGTGGGCCACGACCTTCTCATTAAGCCGGCAGATCGAGCGTTCACCCCGCACACGAGCCGACCGTGAAAATATATAACCACCTCGGCTGAGATTCGAACTCGCGATCTCCAGGCTTTGGATCTTGTGCTCCACTTCTGGTCAATAGAAGGTCTGGCAGCCAGAGAAGTTGTACCAGCAGTGGTGTGACCTGTACACATTGTTCTGGCAGCCAATTTATTTCAGCAATGGATTTACATAACTACGTTTTTTTTTAATTCTACACCCTCTTTTTTCAATGATTATAATACATGTTGTGTTCTACCTAGTAAACCCATCTTATGATTTGTGGTCCTGAGCAAACTATTTATTTCTAGCAATGCAGAATTCCATTTATTCCGTTAAGTCATAAAGGAAGGTCAGTCAGATACAGTTATATCTGTGAAATACGAAGACCCGTAGGACTGGCAAAATGTAGTTTTAATTCCCAGATGGGAACCATGAATATAATATTGTAAATTTAGAATCGTATGGTGAATAGTCTTGCGTGACGTCATTGGGTGGATCAGTCATTCAAGTTAATATCCGCACAGTGGATTGATTATTTTGTTCTTTTAAAACGTATTTTAAAGACATTTTTCTCAACAAGCATTAAACTTATATATGTGAACTTTTATAGGATTTTGTAAACCCCTAAATTTTCCGTTTTATCTTAGTATTTTTACTGTAGGCTGAAGGCTGGGGGGAGGGGGGGGGGGGTTGTCTTTTGTTATGTACAGCCATTTTTGTCTCCAGGGTTTCCAACTTTCAGGATAACATAATTCCCTATTTTTGCCAAGAATTTTTCCCGATGAATTATGAAAATTCCAGGACTATTTCTTGGCCTCTATTCTGTCTGACATATTCTTCAATGTGGTTGCAGTAAACGTTACTTGCAGTGACTATAGTCAATTCAATCTAACTTGGCACGCGAATGAAATGCAAGTAGTCCCTACGTGATGGTATAATACTGAAAGTAGTCACCCTACCTCAGACTGATCACTCAGCACTTTTTATGGGTTCAAAAAATATAGTTCTATGAAAAATCTGGCATTCCATGACTATTTTAACCTACAAGCCTGTAAAAGTAAATCATTTTGGTCCTTAAAGATGAATAATTAATTGTAATAAAGTTATTCTGAATGAAATCTAAAAACTTATCTATCAAAACATGCAATCTCTTCTGTGATGTAACAACAATTATTTATTCCACTATGAACAAATTACCAAAGAAATATACATGTTCACATATGAATGAATGTGATGGAGAGATAAATATTTTTTTTCTTTCCTTATTATATATGTTGTCTCTTAAAATTTGTACTGCCTGTATTAGACTGCAAGTTGACGAAGCTGGCTCAAACTACATGTTCTAATATATATGCACATCCATCACATTTCCTCTGGGGTGACTGGTTATTATCTTCAATTGAAATATTCCTTTTAAACTCTTTAAAGTTTATTGTCTTATGGTGAGATGGGGCGAGGGGCTGTACCTATACTGGTTATCATTGATATTTTGCTAGCAAAAGTATAGGAAAATACACATATATACTTATCAGTACTGGGCTATCATTTTAAGTACCACTTATCAGGCATGACCATACTTGTATGTAACTTGACATTTCATGATCTGCCTGTAGACCTAGAGGGTCTACTTTATTTGGGGACTATCTAAAGAACTTATTTTAATAACTGTATGTTACTAAGTTTTCCACTTGGTTAGCCCTATGAAGTTTGAGTGAAGTTTTCCCCTGAAGTTTCCATGTGTTCAAGTGAATTAATTTTGTGATGGTCCCCATTATTGTATTGGACAGCAGTGACTCGGGGTACAGGCTGGTTTACCCTTGTCCAGGCCTATGTCAATTTAAGGTCATTTATCATATGGAGAAGTCACAAAATACATAAATAACAAATAGAAATGACACATGATTTCAGCTGAAAACTGTATATTATGTTCATGCTTGAAACATATGTAAAATATAAATAAGATATTTGGACAAATATGTTTTTGCCTTGAGTGATTACATTTGACCAGTATTGATGTGTGTCAGCAACAGAGGTCATTAAGCTCCTTCCCTGGGGTTAACAGATCTGATAGCAGGACCGCATCACATGAGTGAAATCAAATCGCCGTGCCAAGTTAGCTTGAACAGACAGTTTTTTATAGGGCGAAACTAAGATTATGGCATACTTTGTACGTGTTTACACTCACATTGTATGTTACCACAGCGCAAACCTAAGGATACCCACACATAAAAGCCACCGCTGCTAAACATCCAGTGGCGTTGCTTTTTTGCTTAAAAAAATAAACTGGCCACTATAACTTCAACTTCTCAGGCTTTCTCATTCTAAAACTCTACTATGACATACAATCCATTACTGTAATTACTGTCCCATACCTTGTATATTAAAACCAATCGTATCCCATCATATCCTTTCAGTTCAATAAAATGGGCACGAACAGACAGTTGTTTTTGTTGCAATTTTTATCTGTAAAATTAAGTTTACGGTCTTAGTATTGACAATTATCATAAAATGTTCATTTTTTTCAGAAAGATTTATCACTTGTTAATTTTATACCACCTCATAACAATAAATGTGCTATCGACAATTTAGTTCATCATTCAGAAAATGTATCTGTTTTAACTGAACTATCAACCCCACATGGGTGTTTACAAACAGAATCACATGTACATAATGAGAGAACCAACATATTCTATAACTGATGATTGGCTGCAAAATGGAGCTATGGCTTGACTTATATACTCTTTTGAGCATGAACACTACTCTGACTAAATAAGCTGGGCCTGTTTATTTACCCTTAATTAGAGCAAACCAGAGTGGCCACGTGGCCTAATAGTAGCTGTTGTCCTGGAGACATAAGCTCCGCCTTCTTCCCAGTTTGACACTTACAAACCTGACATTTGGTATTAAAATCACCTTTAACTCACTCATCTGAGTTTGATACTTTCAGACTTGACATTTGGCATTAAAATAACCTTTGTATACATGAAAAAAATATAAAAAAGTAACAAAAAAAGGAATGGAAAAAGATCAGATGATGATGAAGATTCATAATAAACTGTCACTGTTACTCGCATTCACATTTCAGTCTGCCAAATATTATAAAATTACTATTCCGAAACAGTTTCTGCCATTACATTATTCCAGTGGATAACACCATATTGAGAGAGATATTTCTTATAAACTAGCAGACATAAGGCCAAAAAAATAAAAGGTATGATTCTCAGGCACCGTCCGCATCAATTTTAAACCCCCGCATCAAAATTTTTTATTTTGATTTTCAATAAAAACTTACCAATTTTGAGCTGCGGCGGCTAGAACATTTCTTTTAAACTGATAAAACCACACAATTTTCTTTGTTATATAGTGCTTTTACTTGTTTAGCAAAATTAATATGTTATTATCATGCATTTCCCTTATCATTTAACATTTTTATCGAAACATACCCAAAAAAAAATAAAAATAAAAAAACCGCCCGCCCGTATTGATTTCTGAAAAAAAGTGCCTGAGAACCATACCTTTTTTTTACTTTGGCCTAAAGTAATCACATTTCGCACATATGTTTGAAAACATGCATATTATTAAAACATTGTTTAACTTTATTCCATGTCTCTTTTGAAGAAGAAGTTACAGGCAATTTAAAATAAAGGATCATTTGTTAAACTGTCTAAGAATTTGAAAATTGAGATTTAAGTAGAAGTAAAGATGATGGATATGCAGTCAAAGGTTAAATGCATACCAACAGGAAAATATATCGCATTTTGTTTTGTAAACATTAAAAATTTGCTTTAAATTTTTAAATCTTTAGACCGACCAAAAAAAATATATTTATATATAGCAGATATTATATAAGATATTCTGAGGATTCAAAATACGTATATATCATAGTAAGTTATTTTAAAATACATGTATATTTCAAAGCTAAACTGAACCAAGGTAGTTCCACGATATTAAGACCATATTAAGACGTTAAAAGTATTATTTATGCTATTTATGTTAATGAGTCTAGGTTATTTTCTTTTATGTGTAAAATTAATTTTAAAAGTACTCATGCACTTTTGATGTTAACGAGTATATCATTTTTGTACAGGTGCATGACTAATGTTAGTAAGTATAGTTAGTTTCCTATTTTATTTCACCTGCTGAATATACATGTAGGTACTAGAATAAAAATTAGATATTATGTCGTTTTAGCTATGTCATCAATCATGGGTGAGAAAATAATTACGTATGGAATGATAAATGCCTGTTCATTTTAATTAGGTTTTTACCCTTCACCTATGTCTGCTTAGACCACCTATAGACATTAAAAATCTCCACATTGAGCAAAAGGAATCTCCTATATTCGAGTGCCACAAACAGTGAATAACTATATAACGTATTTGTATCCTAGACGTGAATCTAATTGAAATACCTGTGTTGTATAACATGATGTTAGCTGTTTAAAAATATTATGTAATTAAGGATATATATATATATATATATATATATATATATACAAGTATATATAAGTCATACTTATCTTCGTCGGCAAAATGTAACATGGGCAATTACATGGCTCCAGATAATTTTTTAAAATATTTTTTTGCGTTAGAAAGGAAGATTTGCGTTCATTCCCATTCGTGTGTGTGTGTGTGTTTGTGTTTGTTCACAATATGAGCCATGCAGTCATGACCGGAACCCCATGACATTTTCAGGGCACCTCGGGAATGGGCCAATGGAGAATCAAAAAGATTCTGGTGTGGGTCCGGTTCATGAACCGGATCCAGGAAGGACTTCCAGTATTAGTGTATTAGTGACTGTATTAGTGAGATTAGCAGCAAATGCATGTGAGATGAAAATATCAGCCAAAACAGGAATCAGTCTAATCTAGAAAGCTGTCGAATATAACTGTTGCCTGGTTAACTGGTGTGTTTATGTGTGTGTGTTTGGGTGTGTTGATCACGACATAACTCACGCAATCATGAAAGGAATCTCATGGAATCTCATTGTCAGAGCATTTCTGGCATGAACCAATAAATAATCAATTAGATTATATATATATATATATATATATATATATATATATATACATTATTGCTTATAATGTTATCATATTTTCTATTTAAAACTCAAACAATTCAAAAGCGTATAAATAGACCTCCACATATATAGTTATTTTGATAGTCAATTTATAAAAGTTAAAGTGTAACAATATTATCCCGTATCATATCGGGAACCTGCAAATGAATATACTTGCACACAAACCAAACATATTTTATATTTTTACACACATACCCAATTGTTATTATTTATACATGTATAAACTTATATGGATCATTTTAAAACATGTGATTTATTTAAACAGGTAGGGCTAAATATATAACAATCTTAACATTTATGATAATGACAATTATTTTCAAGGAAACGGGAAGGTTTAAATACGGGAAGGTTTATTTTAAGTATTATTTCAAAAGAAGCTTTATATACGATTGCAAATGGTACGGGTTCTTATTCCACATGATCACATTTTTTGGTGTTCGAATCAGGAAATAATGTGACAACTTTTGCTAAGAATGTCTGAAACCACGGAGAAATGCATGATGAAATATTCAACAAAATCAAGCTTGCAGATTAAGTTATGTAATTTCGTCTCACAAAAGAACAACGCCCATTAACATTATTTATAGATTGGCTAAAAGAAATGCTTTTTTGTTGAATGTCCGAATTTCTCACGCGAAATTGTCCAGTGTTAAGTGACCAGTATGCATTATGGCCATATAAACGGCTGTTAGTTGCAACATTAAGTAAAACATTAACTTATAAGCTCCCTATAAAAGTTAGCTATACTGGCCATGGTGTAGGTCTCGTGAACTTTTTCCGAGCATCAACCTGAAATTAACACCTGCCCCAGGGACACTGATTGACAGAAAATGACAAGATTCCTTTCATACCAACTTGTTGATATCATGTTCGCACAGACGAAGGTCTGGTTTTCGAACACTGGGTCCTTCAAGTACATCATTATCAAGTATGTTATAAGAAACCCGTTCGTTTCTTGTCAACGTAAGAGACCCTGACAGTTATTGCTGTAAAGTTCTCAGAGGGAATCAAAGCTTTTACAGATAATCCCCTGTAAGGACACTGGGGCTTTTGTAGTGACACTGCCAAAAAGACAGGAATTATTTCTAAATGCGTCCGTTGTATATAGACAGTTTAGTATGATGTTTCCAGACCTTACTGCGTATATATAAATAGCGCTCTGGCTGGTTAAACTGTATATGTTATGTGTCCAACGTTATTAGTGGGGCGAGTTACGGTCAAACTACCCTCTTTTCTTCGCAGGAAATGTGAATGACCTTAATACAAATGTGACACAGAAGGCCATCTGAAGTATTCAAAGGTAAGAAGTATTTCACTTACTTTTGTACATTTTGGGCACTTTATTTTTGCAGATAGTGAATTTCCTTTGTTTTATACAGAAAAAAAAATACTACAGGAACTTTACATCACACAGGCAATGTCATTAAATGCTTTATAATGTACTTCCACCTATTATAGATAGTCCCAACCTACAGCTATTAACTTATATTTCATATATGAGACATTTGGTCCTTGTAAACTTAGTTGATTGTAATAATAGTTTTTATATAAATGGACAGCTTTATCGTTATTTAGTTTACACCAATGTAATTATTATGGTTATTATATTTTCTATAGTATGTATAACCATATATAACTATAATTATTTATCTTCCTCTGAGAATACGTATACTCAAAACTTGTGTGTACTTTCTATATTTAACAGATTTGTTTTCATTATAATCATGGATTTGCAAAATCTTTAATACAACAATTTGACTCGTTTACTTAACTTAATAAATTTGGATTAGTTAGAGGTTGTATGTCCGGTCAATGGAAAGCGATTATTGTGATCAGGTCGGTAAAATTCTATCATTTGAACCCGTTTTGGTGTTGCCTTAAAGATCAATTTATTTAATCAATTTGTGGGTTATACCACTAAATATCTGTTCTTGGAACATATGTTTTAAAGACAGAATTACAGAAAAAAAATTATCTCAAAACTTTTTTTTACAAACTATATATGCTCTGTTACCTCTTGACATGTAATATTTTAAAAGCTAAGAATGGTCTCTATATGCTGGCATATAGAAAGTTTGGATTCTCTCATAATTATTTCTTATATTTAGATTTTAAAATATTTTAATGTATTTCAGACATTTGACCTAAATCATTATTCCATCATATCCATAATGGCTTCAAAATATCTCTGTATCTCAGGTTAATATATAGGTATAAACCTCTATGTACGTTTCTTAATTTGGAGTGTTAACTCTAAAAATTGTGATTTTATCGGATATTTAAGTTTCATATGTACAAAATAAATTTACCGTTTCAAATTTTAAGGTTTTTAATGTTTACCATTATAGATAGGCAGAAAATATAAATACACCTTTTAGAACACGTTTAAAACTCCATAAAGTGAAAAAGGAATGTCTGAATCATAAAACTGTGAGAAATATCGACATAAAAATATATATAAAACAAGTATATTTTTATATCCAGAAAAGTAAAGAAATCCAGCTAATTTTGTGAAATCCAAAAGTTTTTACACACCACATTGTATGAAATGTCTTTCAGAATATGCACATGCATGTCAGGATAAACTGAAACCCTGTGTAGCAGAAGCTTTATATATATATATATATATATATATATATATATATATATATATATATATATATATATATAACTGTTCTGATGTCTCGATGACATATGGTCTAAATGGTCTTTCTACTTTGGGTCTTATTAATCATTGTTTATAATATACGACCTAATTTTATACATATTCATCAAAACTATTGGTATTTCTCAAGTTATTTTGGGCATATGGAAGTTATGTTACGTAATCATTGTGGTCATGAATAGCATTTAAAGTTTTCTAATTGAATTGATTACGGTGGTATTTTGGTATTGGTAATCATGGTTGTAATTGCAGCCACTAGATTTCATAGAATATTTGATGGAAATTAATTAATTTTACCATGTAATCGCCCCTTCTCTTTACATATGAACTTAAAAAATTGCGGAATAGAAAATCGTTTTAAAATTAAAAAAAAGTTATTTATTGGATGCTCTGCAATATTTTATCTGACGTGACTATAATTCTTTTTGTGTGCATTGGGCATTGGAAGATTTATTATATTTATTCCTCAAAGCGTAAAACGAAATCGATCCTGACAAAACAATCATACAGGGGAAAATGTAGCGTCTAGCTTTATGAAAAGATAATCGATATATTACCAAATCCAGGAGAAAATGAAGTCATTTCGAACAAAGAGATTTCTGTGTACGCTAGGGAATATGGTCTTCACTTCTTTTGAGGAGGGATTACAGACGGTCACAAAATGTGGCCTATAATCCTGAAAGGTGTTAAGATTTCAAATGTTTTATTTAAGTTTATTTCGATGCATTTGTTTCATGATAAGTTCAAATAAACTGACAACAAAAAAAAAACAAAAAGCAAGAACAGTGCAGAAGTAAGTGAAAATCAGGAAATATGGCTATCGATCACCCCATCCCCAAACCCCTATTTTAGGTTATCCCCCGGTAATACCCCAGGGTAGTCTGAACCTATAATAAAATAAATCTGGTATTCCCCCGCACTGTTCAGATTACCCTTAATTTAACCAAATGATACATCCTTATGTTTCTAACTCATGATGTTTTATTTCAATTAAAGAGATACGAAATTTAAAGGCTGGAATTAATCTATGGAAATTAAAATTGTCACAAAATGTTAATTATATTTTATTATATCTATATTGACTCATATATTTCACCACCGTGCATGACATATTACCAGCAAACATACGATATATACAACGATTCTAACTAAATTAGGAATTCCTGAAGAAATTATAAGCATTTTAAGTACATTATCATATAAAATCAATTGTTAAAGTGTTGAAGGGGTAATCTGAAATCGTGGGGGTAGTCCGAATTCGCTTACAAGCACCCCCCCCCCCCCCATGGGGGTTGCCATCCTACCCACCCCTCCCCGAAATCAGAAGCGGGGATATTCTGAAATCGTTACACCTGAGGTAGATTACCATGAGGTAATTTTAAATGACGACAGTCCGTTCTATCACCTTGTGTTTGCCTGTATTTTCCTCAAATTTCTATTTATTTCTTTTCTAGGGAGAACAAGGTAGTGTAGGGTAAAGATTAATGGATCTAATTTTCACCGGTAGAAATAAACACCTACCTCACACATTATGTAAGAAATATAATTAATTTAAAATATGAGAAATCAGTATATATTTGACAACATAGCAGTCCCACTAATGGCGGTCAAGTTCACGGGTCACATTCAGTTGCTGATTGGATGATGTAATGTAAACACACTAGGAAATATTACCAGAAAAAAGATTGCTGCTCATACCTTTACACATCTGATCTGTCAGATCATTGGTACGAGTCTAAACAGTTGTGTAACATAAACTGGAGATTTTTGTTATTGTTCATTTTTATTGCCATATTACACCGTTACCTAGATTTGCAGCTTTCTAGAAAATTACTGAAAACAAAACAAAAAATTTCGAAGAAAATTATCATAAAAACAAGTGGATATTGAGTACATAGCTTTCAGTATTTGCACTCGTTTTCAGCCTTGAACAGATGTAAGGGAGAAAATGTGAATGATGCCTTCATCCATACATAAGTATAGCTAGTACACACACACACACACATACAAATAAATCTGTATACATACTTCAGGAACAAGAAATAAACGCGAAAAGAGTGAAAATAAAGATTACAATCAGTCTTGGAGTCAATATATATTTATATATATATATATATATATATATATATATATATATATATATATATAAAAATTACCTAAGTTTCAAAAACTAATGGTGCCAATATAGCAAATGTACATAATATAATTATTAGGAAAAACTGGAGCCGGGGTGTCAGTCCACATCAAGGTCTGCCGTAACAGTGAAAGATACATGGGCTGTCTCGTGGCAGCTGATATTGAATCACTGGTTGTCATGGCGACAGATTCCGTGTCAGGGCACCGGCAAGTGGTCATGTGACAGTAATCGATCCGATCCGGAGGAATGGGTATGTAGGCAGTTATTTCTGGATGTTTACGTTTACCTAATCATGAATGGAGGCATATCTCAAGGGAGGACCTGTCCTGAAACTGATTAGAATACCCTTTTGAATCTGCTAAAGCGAAACGTTATTAGTTTTTGTGGTACATAT
The DNA here is from genome assembly GCA_026874595.1 of Sipunculus nudus. NCBI lineage: Eukaryota > Metazoa > Annelida > Sipuncula > Golfingiida > Sipunculidae > Sipunculus > Sipunculus nudus. The sequence continues at coordinate 56,711,646 of CM049317.1, forward strand.
CTATAACATATTTATGTGGTACATATCTCTAAAGAAGGGTTTCTCTTTTAAAATATATCTAAAATATATACTATATATATTGGCTATCCAAGGAAAACAACACTGATGGTCAGGACATAAGATAATAATGATGATGATTATTATTTTAATAATTATCATTATCATTATTGTCATTGTTATTACTATTATTATTACTTCTATCTTCATCATCATTATTATTATTTTCTTCGCAATATAATGATATTATAATTAGATTATATATATATATAAATATATATATTTATATATATATATTTATAGAGAGAGAGAGAGAAAGAGAGAGTGATTTAAAGGAAGACCGAAAAGGAAGGTATGAGATAAGAGAGGTACAAGCAGACAGACATTGAAGAAAGAAATACTCAGCTAGAGTATAGTTTTTACAGTAGGTTGATCTTTTCTTGTGGGTATAAATTAGGACAGGTCTTATATTATCTAATTTCAAGACTATATAACCGATTCGAGAAGGGTTTATACCAAATGACAAAAGAGTGTGTTTTTCAGGGAAAGGTAAGCATTACAGTTTGCAAATCGTAAAAATTTTCGTCGCTAACCGTGAACCGATGGCCTGTCTTTGGGAACCATATGACGTCACAGGTCAACATATGACGTCACATGCCAACAAGACCACACCCCGCATGTACCCTGTAGACCCGGGTTTGTGTCTCCTTCTAAACAGAAGCTCGACTCTACAGGTATTTATCGGGTGTGTTTACAGCATAGAAGCTCGACTCCACGATAATTTAACAGAAGCGTTTGCAGCACAGAAGCTTGACTCTACAGGTATTTATCGGATGTGTTTACAGCACACAAGCTCAACTCTACATGTATAAATTTATCGGGTGTGTTTACAGCCAGAAACACAACTCTTCAGGCATCTATTTGGTGTGTGTCACAGCACAGATGCTGGACTCTAAAAAGGTATTTATCGGGTGTGTTTGGTGCACAGAAGCTTGACTCGACATATATTTATTAGGTGTGTTTAAAACACAGAATCTCGAATCTGCATAACAGTAAATAGCACACGTGTTATTAAATGCATATTATTATTAATAATATTACTATTATAATTATAATTATAATTATAATTATTATTTTTATTATTATTATTATTATTACTATCATCATCACCCGATGTCATGACCAGCAGTATTGTTTCAGTCAAAGTGTCAATAATGAATATATACAGTATATATTTCCAATATAAATTTCCTGTGTTCTTTTATTCAGTCAGATATTTTAGGTATCTACTGAAACGTCTACAAAATACACGTCACCTATATCTTAAAATCTACCTATAAGAATTAACAGTATTACAAATATAAAACTAAAGAGACGTTTATTTTTATGTTTATTTCAAAATGACGAGTGATTAGTACTACTTAACGTCATCGAACAAGCAAGTAGGAGCTGACTAAACTATTGTACCATTTTAAAATTATACAATTGTGAACAATAAAATTTTTTTGTTTCGTGTCTGTTTATTTGATTGCATTATTAGAAATATGAGAAATATGTCTACCCCTATTTTCTGATGCGAAAAAATGGGCACAGCTTGATCAGCGAATGTCAGCATTTGATTTTTGCTCTCGGAGGCAATTTGTCCTAAGATAGAATAAAAAAATTATCGCTATTTTTATTGTAGAGAAATCCAATAACATGTGATGTCAAGTAAATGTACCAAGAATTTCATACATGTTGCTGTGAAAATGTTTTAAGATTTTTTAGAGACATGAAACAGTTTTGCTTGTTATAAATCACAGCCCCATACAAAGATTATAGACTAGTTCTATGCGGTTTTTTTATGCGTTAAAGCAAAGTCTTCAAGGGGGTATACTTTATTATTGCAATCGTTTTCAAATAAATGGTCCAAAATACACATACACAGTAGATTACATTGCTATACATAAGTTAAACAGCAAAAAAAGCTCATGCAATATTTATGACCTACACATGAAACGGCAATTAAGGCAAAGCCCCCATGAAAATTGAAAAATATATAAAAAAATATATTTTTGTATGAGACAACACTGCTATGAAATATACGTCAGATAGAGATTGGGTTGTAGTAGCCCTTCCAAGGCCGGTGGTTTTCTTCGGTTTCCTTCACCTCCAGACACTGCAGAACGCCTCGATTAGTTATAATAACTATTTGTACAATTCATGTAAAAAAATATGTTTATAATACGTTAGTATACACATTTCTCTTTGTATAAGTCTACACCTCACAAGTTAAAAGAAGATATTTACGTCAATGTATATCAAAGTATGCACGTCATAGTAAGAAAATGAGATCTCCTTACGACAAAATTACACGGTAATCAGTCAGTGGTAATTAATGACTCTTACAAATTGTCATGTCTGCTCAATGAATGATCAACAACTTTTTCTTTAATGATAAAAGGTACGAATGGTGCACACTTATTTCATTAATAATAAAGATAACTGGAACGGAACAAATGATGTTGAGGCCATGCAAGGCGAACACCACAATGACGTCATGGCATGAAGAAAACTTTACATCAGACGGTAAAATCGAATTCAAACTCTCTTCCATAAACTTTTAGATTTGTCCAACGCGAGGAAACATGCATAAGTTTTCTTAAAAAAAAGAAAGAATGTGAAACGAACTCATTACACCCAGTAGTAGGCCTGAAAATCATTCTTACAAATCTGGCGTCATAATTGTTACCATAGTAACACACAGATCTTGGGCTTACATGATTAGCTTGTATAAAATATACTACAGTTACTTCATAATTTGACAAGTACATATGCAGATACAAGTACACTGCAGAATTGTCATTGTACTTGAGTTAAGTTCAGATGGCCTGTATACTTCAGTACAAGTACAAATTTAATTTAATTCATTCTATTTAATGAAATGAACTTTTAAAAAATAATTCTGAATATATTAAATCGTGAGAGTACTTTTAACGTTTTATCTTTTATCTTTTCTTCTATACATCATTGTGTCAAAAGATTCTTAACGTTCTGGGATCTCCTCGTACTCTTTATGGTAAGTAGATAGGTTGCTCTTTATTCAAATATTTGAAGGGAAAAATGCCTGCACTATATCAGTACTTGAAACTTATTTCCTCTTTTCAAGTACAGTAAATTTTGTATAATATAAACACCTGTAAGACTGGTCAAAATGGTCTTAATTCACAGGTGCTCGAAAAAGACAGGTCAGCTAGTAATAATGTGAATACTTCGATTGGTGGTCCTAATAGACAGCTGGTCTTTTTAGACAGTAAAGTCTTCCTGGCAGGTTCGACTGAGCATGCATAGCAATTATATGTACTACACTAGGTTAAACGTATAAAGTACAAGTATAAAGTACAAGTCCATGTGCATCACTAAGACCCTGTACACAATGTAAACTAGATATGTATTGGCACCGCTGGTGCCATAGTATCCCCAGTCTAATTAATCCCCCCTTTAAGAATAGCCCCATCATCTACAGTAGCATATATTGACACTATGGTTTCTTCCATCCATCCCTTATTGAGATATTAATGATTTTGTGTGATTTCCACCATATATGGCATTTTTCGAGGTCAAAGCCATTTATATGAAAGGTAATGACCCCGATTTAAATAAACATCACCCCATAACCCATGTCTATGTATATGCATAATATGAAAGAAATCAGTCCATTATTTTTTTACTTATAATGCTCACAGTACTGTCAAATGACAATGATGGGGTATTATAAGGCACATAAAAAAGAAAATATCAGGTGGCGCCACCTGTCTTCCGCAGAAGACATAATCTTCTGTCAATTCAATTTTTGGAACAATCTATGCATCCCTTATTGAGACATTTATGATTTTGTGAGTTTTTCACCATATATGGCATTATTCAAGGTCAAGGCCACTCTCATATGAAAGGTCATGACCCCAATTAAAATATACATCTTCCCATAACCCATGTCTATGTATATGTATAATATGAAAGATATCTGTCCACTAGTTTTTTATTTATAATGCTCACAGTACTGTCTAGTGGCAATGATAGGGTATTAAAAGACGCGAAAACATGAAAAGGACAGAAGATGGAGCCACCTGTCTACCGGAGAAGACAAAGCTATCCAAGATCTTTGACCATTTTGATTTTTGGACCAATCCATGCATCCCTTATTTAGATATTTATGATTTTCACCATATATGGCATTATTCAAGGTCAAGGCCACTCTCATATGAAAGGTCATGACCCCAAAATAAATATACATCATCCCATAACCCATGTCTATGTATATGCATAATATGAATAAATGAAAGAAATATGTCCATTAGCTTTGACTTATAATGCTCACAGTACTGTAAAGTGGCATTGATCGGGGTATCAAACGGCACAAAAACCAGAAAATGTCAACAGGTAGCGCCACCAGTTTGCGGTACATGACAACACTATCAAAGATCTTCGGTCAACTTGATTTTTGGATCAATCCATGCAAGATTTCTTGAGATATTTAAGAATTTGTGTGATTTTCCCCCCAAATTGTACCTATTCAAGGCCAAGGTCACTCTCCTAGTAAAGGTCATGACCCCATTTTATATAGGCTTTGTCCTCTCACCCATATCTATGCACCTGTAACGTTTGGTAAAGATCCGTAAAATATTTATTGAGTTATCACATCCATACAATAGGGGTAATATGGTTAATATCAAGTGACAAGTCGAAAGTTAATAATGTAACCACATTTATCAAACTTGGCGAACTTCACCTTTATCTAAGTACGTCAATGACGCCACCCAGGGAGCAAATTTTGAAACAAAGATTTTACTATTGAAATAAATAGATAAGGGCTAATTGAATAAATGAAATATGAAAAATATATAATAAATCAGTTCCTGTATATATATATGTATATATGTTTATATATTAATGATCAAACTAAGGATAATATTGGTTATGAAAAGTTCTTATAACGCGTATGGGCAGGGTGTATGTACAAATGTACAACATTTTTGTAAACACAGCAATGTAGAATTAAACGGAAAACATGTAACCTAGAGTGGAAGGTTCCATATATGCGGAGATAGAAAGGTCACTTGTTGCAAAACGCCATTTGCAAAGCTGTGGCTTATCTGACTTGTTGCCAGATGCCCTTGTTAAATTTGTTTTGATTATTTTGGCGGGCCCCCACATATAATAAACATGTTGATATAAACAAAATAAGCAGCCTGTATGCGGTGATATCCACGTTTTCTGGTCTATTGTTATAAAAGTTCCAAGGGATTACCTTTAGTTTATAAAGGTCTGACAGGTGAGTAGACCCCTTTAAGGCCCTTTTCCATTAGCATGCGCACTGCGCCTAAGGATAGTCTTTTGTGTCCGGTTTAAGCGGGCAAGCATTGCGGATTTTTTTCGCTAATTAGAAAGTTTTGATATTACAATAGGGAATATGAATTATGGTAGAAGTGTTGACAAAGGTTTTGTCACAGATTTAAACAAAGGACCTGTGGGTCAAGGCGCCCAGCTCAAATTGATTATGAGAATATATTATAAACAGCTGAATTTGCCTTTAAGTATATGTTTATAAGAATTTTTAATATGTGGGTCCTGTGATCAAGTTTGAAGCCAATCTGCCAACTCATACTGGAGTCATCATCCGTTAACTAATTTGTGAATGGATGGACCCTGTGACCTTGACTTTTGAGCTTATGACCCCAAAGTCCATCAGTTTCTTACACTATTGGCAAGGGAGCCAAATGTGGAAGATGGATGGTTTGGGATGAAAAGTTTGGCTAAAAAAATCCATAATCTTTTTAAAGAAGTTGGTCCTAATACCATGACCTTTGACCTCGTGACCCAAAAACCAAAAGGGTTCTTACTTAAGTGGTGGGCCATAAATAATTCTAGTTTGAAACCAATGTTTCATTCCAACCTAAAGTTATCACTTGGAAACCACCAGGTATCATCTGAAACCTTGACCTCTGACCTAGTGACCCCAAAATAAAAAGGGTTCTTACTTTATTGGAGGGCCATATATAAATCAAGTTTGAAACCATTTTTTTTATCCAAACTAGAGTAATCATTCAGGAACAAATGTGGCCAGATGACCACTGTGTCCTTGACCTTTGACCTTGGTTCTCCAAAATCAGTCAGGTTCATCTCCAATTTGCAGGTCACCTATATGTGAGAGATCGAAGCAATGGGATTAAAAGTTTGGCTAAAAATGCAGCCACAATCTTTCTAAATGATGGGTTCTATGACCTTGACCTTTGACCTCATGAACCAAAAATCAATAGAGTTTTGCTTAAGAGGTAGGCCATATATAATTCAAGTTTGAAATCGATCGAGATCATCAGGATGAGTTATCATCAGGAAACAAATTTGACGGACATACAGAAAGACAAACAGATTTACAGACGGATGACCAGGGTTATTTCTATGGGGCATCCGCTTAATCACGCTTCACAAGTGTTCAGGACACGAGATGAAACTACACATGCAAATCTGATAGTTTCAATATCATTTGGCATTATCAAAATAAAGGAAAAATTCGTAAAAAATAGAAAAAGTACAGGTAGCGCCACTAGTCTTCAGGAACTGAAAGAACCCTTCATAATCAATAAACACACCAGGTTTCGGGACACTTAATGAAACCACAGTTGAGAAACTGACATAATTTCTGTCATTTGTTGGTCTGAAAAAAAAACAGATAAAGATCGTAAAAAAATAGAAAAAATGCAGGTGGTGCCACCAAATTTTAGGAACTGACAACCATAGTTTTGGTCAATATTCAAGGCAAGATTCAGGGCAATCCATGCATTAATTATCAAGATCCTGGAGGTTTTGTGTCAAATTTTAAATTATTCGGGGGGGGGGGGTAATTACAAGCCCAGTAGCTCGGAGGATATAGGTCATAGTGACCTAATTTCAGGTTTCCGAGGAGATTTTTTATAGACCTCCCTGGATATTAAGTATAGGTTTCTAGGTTCAACGGTGTCAAAATGTACCAGTCCAACGTACGGATGGACAGACAGACAGTTGAAACAATGGTGTAGCCATGGACAATTCATATTTCACAAGGTAAATCTCTATATCCAATTATAGGACAGGTTTAGTCCGTTGCAGCATTGGTTACAAAAGAAATGTGACAATAGTTTTTAAAACTTTATATCTATTAGGAAGCTACAATAAAAAAATTGAATTGGGCTTATTTAATTAAAATAACACCAAAACAAGTGACCCATGGGTCATGACGGTCAGCTGCCAAGCATGACCTGCGACATCATGGGCTGCGATTCACAACTTCTAGTAAAATTGTTGCAGAACCTATATGCCAATTTAGTTTAAACTTTCTACATTGCCATAAATTCTTATCATATATGTCTGGTTAAAACATAGTGAATGATGGTCTGAGGCAAAATGTATGGTTGTTGATCTTGAGATAATATGTTCTAAAGGAATTTAAAGATGGCTTCCTGGTAGCCATATTGGATTTCTGACAGGTCGGAAATTGAACAACAAAAATCCTCTAAAGGGACCAAACATCATAAAAAAAATCACAGAAACTGCCCTGGCAAAAGAATTTCTAAATTGGCTACCTGGCAGACATAACTGTTTTCTGACAAGTCTGACATTTGATATCACACATCCTCCAATAAGACACTAAACTTGTAGCAATTGCTCCAAAAAATGTAACAGTTATGAATGTCCAAAACAATTCAAAAGGCATGATCAGGTTGGAGAGCTCTCATATCAGATTTATGAACATGCAAATGTAAAAAGTGCGAGTCCAATTTGTTTTAATTATCAGCTTGCTATTCAATGGGGTCAGCAGGGTAGGTAAACGGCAAAACCTAAAAGAAAAGAAATGCAGAAAGCATCACTAAGAGTCTTGTAATCAAATAAAGCCATCCTAAATCCAGGTACAGACCCACATATTATCAGAACAAACACTTGCTGGTATATCTGATGATTTGTTTAATAATATTCAGATATCTAGAAAACTAAGTTTATTGCTATGATTCCATGATATAAACTGCAAAATGTTCCCATCATTTTATATATCAGTAGCTAAACCTTAACACTTAACTCTCATAATCTTAATGCCTGGCCAAAGCATTCCGGCAACAGTGTTTTTGTTATGCACTAATGATATATCCTTATCACTCCATGAGCTGATACAAAAGGGAGTCACATATCACAAGTGTCACTGACAATTATGGGCACACAGTGAGATGTACCAGTTGTGAGTGCCATGGTTATATATACAAGAAAACAAGAAAAATATAGATGGTCTACAAAATAAGTTATTGTGAACATCCCTGACCTATGACCTTGGCCTTTTGCCCACATATCAACTGGATTCTTTCTAAATGATGGGTAACTACTAACCACTTACATCTGGCCGGGTGTAATTACTTGGCAACCAATGAGTGAATAACTTAGACCTGCAACCTTTAACCTCCTGACCAGCTGACCTCAAAATCAATTAGTTATTTCTTCACGCAAAAAGACCCATAAATATGAAGTTTGAATCACATTCAGTGATGCATAGATGGGGCATATGTGAAAGACTGAAGGTTTGGGTTAAACAGTTTCCCTTGAAATATATTCACAAGCATTTAGAACAATATTGTGACCTTGACCTTTTGAACTCAACATCAATAGGCTTCTTCCCCTATTAGTAGGTAGGCCATATATGACAGATGGAAAGTATAGATTGAAAAGTTTGCCTGAAAATGACTCCACACAAGAAGAGGGTGCTTTGAACTTGACCTTTGACCTCAAAATCAACAGGTCTTTTCCCCTGTTGGCAGAGAAGCGATATCAGTGCTGAAAGGTTTCGAATGAAAGGTCTAGCTTGAAATGTGTCCACAACCTTTTCAAAGAAGTGGATCCTGTGACCCTGATCTTTGACCTTGTGACCTCAACATCTATAAGATTCTTCTCCCACTTAGTAGGTGAGCTATATGTGAAAGATCAAAGAATTGGGATGAAAGGTTTGGCTTAAAATGCATCCACAGGCTTTTTATAGAAGTTGGTTCTGTGACCTTGACCTTTGACCTTGTGACCTCAAAATAATTATGGTTCTTCCCCTGTTGGTAGGTGAGCTGTATGTGAGAGATGGAAGGTTTGGGATGAAAATTTTGGCTAAAAGAATTATTTCTGGGGGGTGCAAACACACCCCATAACTTCGAGAATATAGGTCGCAGTGACCTAATTTCAGGTTTGCAAGGAGATCTTTTTAGAACCTCTAAGACTGCATGGGGTTCATGGCCCTAGCCCCTACGGTTACGATTTGTGCCCTGCTAACGGACGGCCGGACGGACAGACGGAAGGACGACGGACAAAGACCCATCGCTATAGCCCAGCATGACTGAAAGTCAGCTGAGCTAATAAAACCTATTTTCTAATTATATGGGGTTACAATTTAATCTGTTTCAAAGAAAACACTGATTTTACAAGATTTCAATCCCACTGATGAAAATCAAGGTCCTAATAACATACACATTGAGATAAATGTCACATTGGGTTGGCAACGAACTTTTGCCAGATACAAGACATGAATAATTTAGAATTAATGTTGCTCAAAATAAATAAAGCTTTCTTTTTATTATAATCTTGTCTTTGATTGGAATTTTAAATATTATATTGGTGCCTTTGTGTGAAAAAATAAAAAGTGCGATAAATACTCAGATGAGAAGTATTGGTGGAACAAACTATAATCTTGAAGTAGTTTTTACCTGTATCCATTTCGGTAATGGTAATGTCACATATAACGGCGTGTTTTCAATACAACTACACGCTATTTATGGTTATTACATTGATAATTATTAATTGTAATGAAACATCCCACTGACTATACGATTAACGGTAAATAACACTATTGGATATTTAACGTATTTTTTTTCTCGTATGTTTTATATTTATTGAAATGTTGAAAATCTGGCAGGACACATTTCAAATGATTGATTTGTCCAAAACATTTTGTGCGAATTCAGTTACAAGAGAAAGGAAAATGCTTGCGCTTACACAATTTGAAAAAAGAATGAAAAAGTGGATCTTTTGTACCTGAAAATATCTTTAGCAGGTTTTGATTATTTTCAAATATTATGTGGTCTTTAAAAGGAACTAAGTCGACAAACGGTTCAGACTCTAGAAACATTAATTGAACTATTCTTTTACTATTTTAACTTTCTTTAACTATTCTATCTTACTGTCGTTTTTATTCATAGTGATCATATATATATTGACATTAATCTTAATAAGTTTTCATCGCATTGCTTTTATATTATTATTCATGTTTGACAAAGGAAATAAAACAAGCAATTGGTCTATTCGTCAAGCTGAACTATATTTTGTTCAATTAAGTTTATGTGGTATTTGTTGGGAAAATACGACGGACCTTTGTTCTTTTAAAAGGTTAAAAAAGTTGACAAAAATGACAAAAGTTTTTTTAACAATTTAACAAATTTTAATTTATAATAATATTTCCTCGACATTTTACATTTCATTTCATGATTGTCTTAACGGTTCTTCTAGTTAATTATTATGAACTTTAAATACTGTTCGTTTAAAGATCATTGCAATATAGCAAGATACATAAGACGGCATTTTACCGATATCCATGGGCCAAGTTTAATGCAGTTGGGACAGAAGCCGTGACAACCCGACTCAGTAGGCAATGAAAATTGGGATGGTTAGGCTACTTGAGTCGTGATCCAAGCAATATTGAGGAATGCATCGCAATGGTCTTCCATCATGTTGCATTCATATCGTTGTAAAGAGTCCATAATGTAAACATTATGCTACGAATGATGTAGCAACACAAGAGAATACATGTGAACTCACAACTCAAACTGAAACTTTGTCTCTTTTGGTAAGGAGTCATTCCCTGTATAGCATAAAGATTGACTGCGTCTAGAACCCGTGCGAGCCATGCTGGTATTCATGCGATCAGAAATTCAACAAACATGCGGCGGGCTTTACCAATATGCTGAGTTAAAAAGGGATTTTTTTTGCGCTCATATTTGGTGTTGTAAAAAGTACACTGAAAATACTAAGGATTAGTTTGGTTTACGTCAATTAACAGTGTACCTGTAGCCCATGAGGCATTGTCAAAAATGACGAAAATATTTGTATCCTCATGAGGCCTTATACTGCATTCCTCAGACCTAGATGTAAAGGCACTCTGGTAGCCAGTGATCTGGTCGAAATGTTAGAGGGCCGATATGGCGCTATGGGGACAGGAGACCATGTCCGTCTCACTAAATGAGTAGGCAAACATTGCCTTTTGCCTCGTCATTTTTATTGGGAATCAAATTTAAAATTACTGTACCATTTCAAGATAATTCAAGTAAATAGTTTATTCACAATTACCTTAATAATCTTTTAATTACGCATCTCACATTGAGAAAATGTAGACCATGGCATGCCTCTATGGACGGGAATCCTTGATTCATCATAAATGTTAGCCTATAGGTTAGGTAAATCTAATAGCACGCGGTCGTGTTATGTACAAGGATGATTTCATCCAGAACAGAGACTGGGCCTTGATGTGATTGGTTGATGCAAAGTATGACGTCACAGGCAAAATTTAGAAATGACTAAAAATCTAGCAATACATATTGTTTATATTCTTCTCTGAAATTTTGAGCCGACAGTGTCAGAAATACTAAGCTTTTAATGAGATTTAGAATCTTTATTCGCAGGGGATTTCCCTGTGTGTTGCGTCACTGCCGAGTTGACAGTGCTCATAGATGTGCCGATAGTTTTTGAACAAATCACACAACATCATGTTTTCAAAAATAAATAGAAAAAAATTTTTTCCTCCTGGAATTGGGTTCAGTTTATGTAAAATCTATATCAATATTTTTTTTATAGGCAATTGTGTAATGAGATTTGGAATACCTTTGCTTGACCTATAGTATGCTGTTGAATGTTCGAATACAATTAGCAGTAAGCAGAAAAAAATGCAAATATATATAACAAAAAAAAAATTTTTCCGGAGATTATCATATTCCAGCGGGGGGGGGGGGGGGGGAGGGTTTATTGTAGGCCTACTGTTTAAAGGGCCTTTTCGCAATATGACGAAATTTACTTTTAATGTACGTTATACTTATAAAGTGGGTGCGTTATTTAGACATGATTTGCTTATATCGTTAGGAAACGAGAACTTAAGCCTCCAGAAAAAATTGTAAAGAGCTGTCTTTAAACAGTTTACATTATAACTATGTTGCGCGCCATCTTCCAATCTGACTCATCTTAAGATGGGTCTGAATTTATATAATCGATATCGTATATATTGGGTCTAGGTGGGTCAGACCCATTTACCCGTCTCCATCGTCTGGGTTTAGGTTACGAAATATCTCAGTCTCTTGTATCAATGTCCAAATATTGGTGTTAATAACAGTTACATACTAATGTATTATACATTATTATATTTTAGCAACAGTAACACAAAATATACGATATCAAATGTTTTAAATTTATTTTTAAAAATAGGAATATAAAATCGATGCAAAACCATTTAACTTTCTATCAATAATTTTTATACTTTCTACTAATTATAAATTATCTAACAATCTGGAAATGAAGTTCAACATCGAAAGAAGTAGATCAAATGGACCTGCAGGTGCGGTAGACACCGGGCCTTAATCCAGTGTCACCATAAAATGACAGGAAGCGAGTGCTATACCGCCCTGTCACGTAGTCCCAAACCGCAGTGGAACTCTGTAGATGTAAATACCTCGTTTAAAAATTTGATAAGTCAGCATAAAAAATGCAGGCGAATACCTCCACAAAAAGATAAAAAAAAAGAAATTAAATGGATTGTCTAGGTCAAACTGGGACAGGTTATTTAAAATTGGATTGCAGAATCGAGAACATTTACTAAATTTTGTTTTACTGCCAGACAGATTGTTTTAAATTAGATACATTCAAATTCTGTCACACATCTGCGTCATGAATTCGCCGTATAAATGAAAACATGCATTTGAATTACAATTGATTTTTGTGTAGCAAAACTAAAGAATTATCGGCATATTTTTATTACACTAAACCGAACCAATGCTACACAAGTCACTATGTAATAATATTTGAAAAAAATACAGATTGTGTATGTGCACAAGCAGTAGTTGAGTCATATATGGTACAAATGGGTCACGAGTGTCTATAGTTATTGCTAAAGTAAAGCCCTCATTCAACCCCATCCTCTTTTTAAAAGTGCCCCCCCCCCCCCGTGCTGCCGTGTTAACTTAAGCCCAATTGTTATTATTAACTACAATTCAAATATGTATGCCATTAACCACAGTTACAACCGGAACTGGAAACTGTTCCAAAGAAAAGCAGTAATCATTCTTACTAAAATTGAAAAGGACAAAAAACTTTAAACATGTAATTTATTACAGTGGCATTCGGCCAATGCAAACATTTCACGCTCAAACGCTCTGCGCTTTATAAATCATTGGCTTTGCATCTGTTCGGGACTTATTATTCTGGAAATATTTTTTTCAACGATATGCTTAAGGGCCTTCAACCACTTGGCCTTAATAGAATTTTAATGCTACCAGCTGTTGAGACTTTACGATTTTTCAAAAATATTATAAATGACATGTCACACAAAATTTATAGCCTGTTACATACATGTAATGTATTAAACGACGTGCGCGTAATATATTATACGTCATAATGTTAATTAGAATAATTTTTATTGATGGCCATTCAGACACTTTTGGCAAACGGTGCTTAGTTAATTTTATTTTATAATGATTCTACATATAATATATATATATATATATATATATATATATATATTATGCAGATGATATATTATGATTTAACTTTATTTTGCATGTATTTGATGCTAAGTATAAAGGGATTGACATAAAGTGTGTCATTGAAAATCTTGCTCCTGTGCATGCGCTTGTTAAGAATAGAATGATTATTTATGTGTTTGTTTAAAGTATAGTAAGAAAATTTATATTTAAGCTTAGCTAAGAAAACACTTTACCCAAAACCCGGACGATTGTAAATCGGAATTTGTTTGGACGGAACCAGATTCGATTGAGAAGCGAAATGCGGGCAACGGGTGACGAGTAGATAACTCGCAGTTCGTAAATCTGACGACAGACGGAGCTGTTATGCATATATGGAATCATAATTGTTATATAATTTTTATTGTGGTAGAGAGTATATTTGAACTGTTTTTTTTTTTGTATATATTTATTGTATGCATAATCTATATGTCTAGATACCCAAGCCTGAAAGAAATCCGTGGCATTACTTTTTATCAAAATAACAAAATCAAATCTATTTGAAATTAAATTAAAAGTGTAGATGTGTTTATATACGCATCAATTGTAATACCGATTTTAAAGTTTTCTTTACATGTGTCTACGCAAGTCGGCTCGATAACTATCGCTTTTTGACGAACGATTTTTTAATAAATCACTTATTTCATTAAGTTATTGGCTTACTAAATGTAAATTTGCTTAAAATGTATAATAAACAATTTTTAAATCATTTGCTTTTTTCTTTCATTTCTTTTTGGTTTATATAAACTGGACCAAGATGTTACATGTAAACAAAGACAGCATTAAATGTGTTCTGTGAAAGTAACTTATCACCAAAAGTTTTATTTGTAGATTTGGTAAATTTTATAACATTTGATTTGGGAGTTTGAGATTGAACACATCTATATTAAGAATCCATTTGTTTTAACAGATGCAAGTAAATGCACACATATAGACACTCCCGTATACACAACACATTTTTATATATCTGTTATAAGAATATGTAAGTTTTTTCCTAATATATATTAATATATTTCTAAAACTCTACAGGACAGTAAATCTGTATAGTTATTATAAAAATTATTATACGCGGAATATATAGAGAAGCTTTCGAAAACCTTCGAGACATTGGACTGGCATTCAAAATATATGGTCGTTTAAGCAATGATTAAAAATGAGCTATATCTATAACAATACAACCTACCATCAATTTAAGTAAACAATAATATGTTAACTTTGTTAACCAACTACGTGTTTATTTTATCTGAACAACCTTTATTCCTTAGAATCAAGGTGTTCTGAAATTCATTAGGCGCAAATTTAAAGATTGCGGTTAAAGTTATTTTTAACTGTATTCTCGCAATCGGCGGCTCTCTATCTTTGGGAGATTTTTTTTAATGTGTAAGATGAGCATGAATGATGTTTACGCCAATTTCAACATATTAATTCAATCGAATTCATTGTTTTGGAAAATTGCATCACCGTTTAGATTTTAATATTGTTTGGTCTTGGTTAAGTAGCAACATTCATTCCTACCACGACGTATGTAAATTTCACAAACAATCAATTAATCATGCCTTCTCCCAAAAATAAAAAAAAAATATTGCACCTGAACGATTTTGTTCAATACTCCTACTTCAGCTTAAAATTTACGGGCAGCTAAAAATAAAAATAAGGAACACAGCTCAACGTGATCAAAATGCAACACTCCAAACAAATAAAAAGTAGCAATCATCATCCAGATTGATTTAGGGTGAAATGAGCCCTGCCTGCAGTAGATTTCAGGCAGATTAAAACTTTTTTATCCTTGCTTTTTAGCCCAATAATTCATCTCCTTTCGCTGAGCCCCGATGAAATGCTGAAGCAAATGGTGCTACCGATGGTGCGAGGTCAAGAGGTCACGACCCTGAGCAAGAGACAGGTGGTCCACGAGACTCCATGGCAACTGATTAATGACGTCGTCACGGCCAAATAGACCGTCCTGAAATCAACACACATGCCTGCCATGCTAGCGGCTTTGTTAATTTCAACCAAGACACGGTTTGAATAGGCCGAGACCGGATGTATTTAAACATATTTTTTTCTAAATCTCTTTTGTTATGATCAATGTATTTGCTCGCCATAGAGAGAATGTCATACGTACCAGTGTCCTTCTTGTCAGGAATTTTCATAAATGATTCGTGAAAGGATGACCCTTGATCTATTTCACTTCATTAAAGGTACCGTCTATTATTGAATATATTATCTACTTTTCAAGTCCTTGAGCCTATTTGAGACTGAAATGAATAATATAAGTTCATTAATCGCTCATCTGTGAACTGGCGTACGGATTGATGCAAATGAGCAAAGGGTATTGCAATAAAACATTTAACAAGTAAATTCATCGCATAGTACCAAACATGTCTCGCTGGTTCAGTCGTTTTGAGATCTGTATTGTTATATGTATATTTTATAACCCATCTGATTATATATATATATATATATATATATATATATATATACCTGTCACAGTTTTCCCCGAGACCAATTTGTTACAATATCAGATGTAATACACATGTATACATATAACAGGCATTTATATAAATTATTCATGTACATACATATCAGACATATATAGTGTATAATTATATATATATAGGTAATTCTTTGCAAGGGGCTATATAATTTTCTTAAAATGTTGTCAATCCAATGTCATTAATAGAAAGGAATTAAACTAATGTTGTTTATGTGTTTGATTGAATCAATTTGATTTATTGTTTTTATTGTACATAAAATCTTGAGCCCAGGATGTTTGGTAGGACAACAAACTTATCCTGTTTTGCCACAGTGGTTTTAAAAGAGCTCTGTCATGTAAACTTTAACATACTCCTGTTATACTTGCGAGAACATTTTTAATGTCTATTCATTTAATATATTTGTATATATTAAAGTAAGGATAATTAGGCGTGTGCTGCCTCTGTGAACTTATATTATAAATTGTTTGCGAAATAAAGACGTCAATAACATAAAACGCACTTAAATTATCCACAATATATGCATGTATATATATATATATAAATATAGATATATGTTATATATACACATATATGCAAGTATTAAAAACTAGGATAGAAGTCCAATCATAAAAAGAAACATTTAAACAATTTTAAATGTGTTCATACAAATATACGTACTCAAAATAAAAACTTAATTAATCTTTTCCAAAAGATTCATTCTTTTCTAAACGCACTCTATTAATTTCATTTTTGATTTTACGGCCTTTTTCGGAGATTTCGAGAACGAAGCTTTTCCATAATTTTGGGGTGCGTCAAATAATAATAATTTCACGCTTCATAAGTGGGAGGGATCAACGGCTCAAGACATCCAATGGCAACAAACGATCGGTCTTCCTTATTGTTTTTTATGACAATGCATCTTCGTAAGCAGAAAATTAATTGCATGATTAGGAAAGAATGTCGAATTAGAACCAGCTCATGAAAGATTAGCAGGGCAACATTTTTAATTAATTCAGGGCGCTTTCAATATTTGTCAATAATCTGGGATATGGCTAATCAACTTAAAGAATTGGTTGAATTCTTTAATTACTTCAACAGATTTGAATACTTATTAAATATGTCGTTTTTAATTTGATTATGCGCTTCACTTGCACAGCATGGGGGTTATTTTATGTGCATTTGTTTATTTCGCGTCTGTAGGCCTCTTTGTTTGTTCAACTGGCATATGTTTATTTATCTATCTTGTTGTATGAGAAAGATTTGTACCACGGTATATAAATAAAGTTGTATTAATTAACAATGTAAATTAACAATGATAAATTTTAATATAAAACAGGTGTATGGCAGTTTTTAAGACCACATCACGTATACTGTATGGTTCATAGACAACATAAGTTCACATGATTTTACTTAAATATTCCCCACTTGATCAACACGTGGGTTAACAGCAGTTAAAATAACCGGGAAAAGGGACATTCGACTATACCGAAAAAGTGAATATACATTAATTAAAATACACAGATTTTGTAATTTATAAATACTGACCTATTTAATTAATCTGTATTTTTAATCATATACCTTGAATCATAAATCCAGTAAGAACTTTTCAAGCAAATCAAAATTTTTACCTACTTCAAAGTTAATGAATATAAATTAAAATTTATGGGCTGAATTAGAATTTTTAATTTCATCGAGGTTTTAAACAGATTTGATGAGATTGTGAGATAATTAAATGTTCATTGTATGTCAAAACGATGTGCCGCCAAAACATTAAATGTACTACACATTAAATTATGTTAAAAGGTTAAAGCGCGTGACTTTTAATGTAAACAAAATTCTAAATTTACAGTGTGTTTTTTTTTTAAGAAAACGTTTTAGCTCGTTTCTGTTCTCTTTAAAACAAGATATCTAAGTATGAACTAAAAACACAACAACTAGCACTACTGCTACTTCTGCTATACTACAACTAGTAGAAATAGTTCTGCTTCTGCTACGACTATACTAAAAATAATAATATTAAAAAGAATAATAACTACTACTAACAATAATCATAATAATAATAATAATCATCATCATCATCGTTAAAGTAATGGTAATAATTATAATAGTTATAATAATAATAATAATAATAATAATAATAATAATAATAATAATAATAATAATAATAATAAAAATAATAACAATAAAAATAATAATAATAAAAATAATAATAATAAATAATAATAATAAATATTAATTATAATTATAATAGTTATAATAATTATACTCATCATTATCACCGTCGTCGTAATAATAAAACACAAAAATTAGAAGACAAACTTATAACAGAGATTCTGGGACGTGAGGAAGTGCTAACCGCAAAGTTAACATACGGTACTTACAAAATTATATAAATAGGTAAATAAATAAGGAAATAAGTACTGCATGAAGTTATTAATATTATAATAGTTTTGTCAAAAGATTAACTAATCCCGACAAGAAATGTCTTGATAATTAACTTCTATTTATTTCTTATTCAATATATGAGCAAGATCCAAAATCCTGGAAGATTTCACAATCAACTTATCCAGATTTCTAAATATATCAGCCATAATTAATCCATAGTTTTTCATGAAAACTTGAATTCCTCGGGTCATCCACCTTTGTGCGAAACATAACACGCTATTGCATGGTTGACTGCAGCGCCACCCCCTATCAACCGTCACTGCGTTACTCGTCTTGTGAATCAACTCATGCTAGATATTTTGCTTTGATAGATAGCACACACTATAATCTGTTTATTAATGTGATGCACAGAGGCGTCAATTTGGGGGGGGGGGGGGGATGGGGTGTATCCTCCCTCAAACTTTTTGGGAAGGGGGAGATGGTCATTGTAATCACCCCCCCCCCCCCCTTTCAGGTATAATATTTATTTATTGCAAATGAAATATATTAATAAATCGAATTATCGACTTTATAAGTTAACTATTAAATATTACATCTGAACCTGGTTAAAAATTAACTTATACTAGAATCAAAATACATTATTTTCTAAACCTTATACTTTATTGTAATATAGTTGAAATGTGATTAAGTATATATATTTGAGATTTTTCAAACGGACGCTAAAGTTTAATTATATATATATATGTGTGTGTCTGCGATTCGTCCCCCTCCACCCCCCCACCCCCAGAGGAAAAATTGACGCCACCCGTGATGCAAGAATGTCAAATCTGATCTGACTGAAACCTACACAGTTTTGGTATTTAAGAACGAAGTATTTTAATGTAACAGGACGAACAAGCTAGTTGACAAAAATGCATAATTATGTAAACCAATAATTTGGGCCACAATTTGGACAGTCTCTTTATTTTAGATAAACCAATAGCAGTTGTTGATTGAGTTTTAAAGTATAATTAAACTTAAACTAATTAAACAGAAGGGATTTATTTTAAAGTCTGCATACGATTTTAATTGGACTCTAAAAAAAGCAAATGAAATCAATGAAATTTATTCTAAAGAAAAAAAATTATAATTTGTAATTTAATAGACAATATATTCATATATTGATTCAATACGTATTAGTTTGGTACGAATATGTGATCAACGTATAAAGCCCCATTTTGTTACACAAAGTTTTTATACAGAATTATATATCAATTAAAATGGTCCGAAAAAAAAAGATAATTTTCTTTTAAACCATCCATAATAAAAATATATTCCTCATAACTGTATTTGAAAATATCTTATATGTTTTATATCAATTATATTAATAGGGTAAAGTTTATAAATATTAATTATAAATTATCTCGTTTAATATTCGAAATGACCGCGCGGTGAAATCGTACGTGAAGTCTCGCTGAAAATCACATAAACTGTTCACGCAACTGTATACGTATTACACGAAAATTAATGACGTGGCGCACAACCTGCGGGCCAAGCCATGTCGAGTGCAAATTCTGAGGGCGAAAGAGACCTGGTGAGAATATGATTTAATAAGCGGCATGATGATTTACCTAACTGCACTGAGTCGTTTAGTTCGAGTTCTTTACTCGGGTTTTCTGGTACAATTCTGTATCTCCGTCTCGTGCAGCTGTGTTTCGCTCTCCACGGAAACGGGCCCGAGGGAAATATATGTGTCCAGCTCACAGATCTTGAACGTTTAGGGTTGTCAGAAAAACCTGTCACAGTAGATAAATAACCCAGCGCCTTGGTCCAGTTTCTGGCCAAGACTGCTGCACGCTACTAGCTTAGATACGCCACCGATCTTACAGCTGTTTGTGTATAGTAAACGTGTGTTCATCTGTTTGTTCCAGTGTACATGGAGTTTTGTGTATTTGTATATCATGTTTACTATGCGTAACTTGTGAATTGTCATGTTTGCTACCCTGTATGTTTCTTACATTAAAGAACAATTTACATTTGAAACCCACATTTTGTGAGAGAAAATCGCCGATAATACAGGCTGTTACACGAAAAATGACAAACATGCAGATGTAGGCAACAGTTGCAAGTAAATATACACAGAGATGCAGGTGAAATTATATAAATGTGTAGATGTATATACTTAAAACACATACATATACATATATATATTTTTTATATGCTCTTTTATATTATATTTTAGTATATCAAATTATATTACACTACATTTCATTACATGTTATATTAAATTATATTATATTGTGTCATAATGTGTTATATAATTATATATTATACAATATAACATTTCGTAACATTATATTATATTATATTTCATGACATTATATTATATTATATTATATTATATTATATTATATTATATTATATTATATTCATTATATTATATTATATTATATTATATTATATTATATTATATTATACAACAATATATTATATTATAGTATTTTATATTATATTATATGTATTATTTTATTTTATATTTTTATCATATATTAACAGGCAAGCAAACATAAATCACTCTCACGTTAATTGGTAGCCGTGTAGTTTTGTACAGCTTTGGAGCAACAATTAAACCATTTAACAAAAATAATTAATCTCAAATAACCACGTAAATGGCTGTTAATGTCAATTTGTATAAATTCTCATATCATTTCGGCTGGTTGTGACATTATTCCTAAACAGGTTTGACTAGAATAATTTGTCCCTGTCGGTTAAATAGTTTTCTGATAGACAATTAAATTTAATATGGCATATAAATTCATGATTCGGCAATTAGCTGCTGCCGCAGAGCGTGTCAGCACTTTAGTGACATTGATGCGGGTCCAATATATCTATTTCAATTACTAAGCAGCCACATTTGCAACTATTAATGTATCATTATTATTTTTGTCATGATTATATAAAGTAAGATGGTCGTCCCCACGTGACCTGTAAGTCAAGGTATCCTAGATTACAAACTGTCACGTGGTATGTTATGACGTCACAAATGAAAAACTCACTTCAGACTCATTGATTAGGAACAGATACCGTCGTTGTGGATTTCTGTATGTTCTCAATTTTACATTTGCTTATTTATGAGCATGTCGTGGTATAAGCTATACCAGTATGGAAATGAGAAACTCTGCTTCAACCAATTTTAAACTAAGGTGAATTTGTTCACTTTTTTTTTTATTAAGAAAGATATTAGATAACCATGATTGTTAATACATACAAACTTTGAATTAATTCTAACGATTAAATTTCAGACGAGCAAAATTTCCCGTTTTAAATCTGGCTACACAGTCCTGAATAGACATTGCATGTAAACTATTTCATTTCTGCAACAGTTCTTATACACTTTTTGTGGTCACCTATATACAAAGTGAAACACAGATGGCCTTTAATAGCATAGCAAATTGCATCGATACACTGAAAATAAACTACATATGTATTATTATTAATATTATCATTATTATTATTATTATTATTATTATAGTTATTCAAAACATCAGTGATTAGATAAAAATACTCCTAGTTTATAGTAAACAGAATCAGATATATCATTTCAAAGTAATATTATAAAACTGAATAAAATCATTTCCTCGTGATGTGGCTGATACTGATATAAAAGTGCCCTAATCCATTAATTTTCAGATTAATTGAAAACTTCCTGACACTAAATGCAAATCACATAAAACCTCCTGACCATTTTTCATTTTATTCTTACCAAATTTTAAAAAAGAGTAAAAGCAAATTTTAAATTTTTAAAAACAATTCAAGAGTGAGATTGTTTGACATTATTAGGAATAAATTAATTAATTTGCTTAATGCAAATCTTTTAACTGATAATTTATGTGCAAATGCGCTTGACCTTAGAAAATCTGGTCAACTGAGACAAATCCAGGTAGTGTGTTTACGATTGGCCCACGAACCTGCAAAGGGCTAAAGGTTGGCCATATATATATCAACATGTAAACAAATGGTAACACATGAAAACAAACAACAGTAAATGATGTTTAAGTGTTTAAAGTAAAAACAGCCTTGACATATATAACAGTTATACTTACACAACTATCACAAAATTTAAATTTGAAAACTTAAGACGAAAGAACATAATAACCAGTGATAAAAAACGGGAGATTAATTACCATAGGAGGGAGGGACCAATAGAATGTATTGACATATAATGTGGGGCATAACTTGAGAATTTCAAATAAACCAAGATTTAATTACTGCATAATAGATAATCCTTAGGCTATTAGGCCTGGGATGGCATGGCCATAAAAATGTGTTCTTTGACAATTTAGGGGTTAAGTGTATACTCCTTGAATGGGGTATTGACATTATATAGACTATGAAGAGCACAATTAAGGAAAGTTTATATGAAGGTAGCCATATGACAACAGTCATGTTATTAAAATGTGTTTTAAGCATTTTCGGTCTGTGAATAACCAAGATATACATCTGAGATTAATATTAGATTTTGGACAAACTCGGCCCTTTGAGAAATATAAAGTAGAGAATTTTTTAAGCATAAGAACTGATCATTCTTTTAAATAAACGCCCATACCGGGAACTTCATGATAAAATTCATTTATTCTTCATCCCATGGGTTAGATTAATGACTTGACTTGTAGTGCTACAAATGATCATATATAAATGACTTATATATATCATCTCATCTCAGCGCCATTTGTATGAATGCATTGCACACGTTTATTTCATATCTCTCAGTTACATATGCAAACCCGTTCTTTAACTGAAACAATGTTTTGTACAACTATACCCTACCATTTTCTCTCAAGGCACCATGTATGTACATCATTCTTTATATTACTTTTATGTCTCTTTTATTTATTCTGGTTTAGTATCGAAGCTGGTGAAAATCATAGTTTATTAAATGAGAGGATTATTATATATCAACATGAACACTTTAAACTGAATACAGAATAAGTAACTTTAAGACGTGTGGTGTTAAAAAAAATCGTTTATTCTCTTTACACCTGTCTTTCCGTTTATAATACGATTAATGAAGATCTGATTTAATCAGGAATTATTTCCGTTAAATATAAGCATAACTATTTAAAACAAAGCTCTATATATTTCAGACGTGTTTGTTGTGTTCCTCAAGAAAAATACTCACCAGGAGGTGTTTATTAAAATCACCTGTATGGTGCACAGGGGCGTTTATTATGGTGTGAATACAGCCAAAACAAGCCCCTCACGGCTGAGTGCTGTGAATCCGTTCCACGGTTTCGGGGTCAGGCGAAGTGTCATCGACTTGACAGAAGCCCATATGTCAAGGTGTAAATTATTGTCACTTGTCTATGCGGCCCGGGCCCGCCCAATTTATCACGGGGAAGGGCGACTGTCAAAATCACCAGCATCTCTCATTATCAGAAAGCATATACGGGAGTTGCAATTTCATCACCAATTCGCAGACGGATAGGGATGTTAATAGAACTACAGACACCGCGGGACGTTTGCTCACACGCTTCCGTGGTCCCGGTAACTCGGTTTATTTCTCGGTGTCTGCCCCCAAATTTTCCCTCCTCCCTTGTATTTTCGAAATAAAATACCCACATGTTTAAACCACAGGACCTTATAAGACCACATGATTTTTTATTCACCTAATTATTTTACTGTTTTATAAACTTTCGGTATCACTTATTTGGTGTCATATTTCATTTACAACAGAACTTAAATGACAGAACCTTTATTTTACTGAAACCAAAAATAAATAATGTACAATATATATATATATATATATATATATATATATATATATATATATATATAATGCATGTAATAAATGTTTCACCAATTCATCGTTTCTCTTATTCGTTAAAGTCATTCACTTAACGCCGAACTTTTCGGAGGGGCATAATTGTCATGATACGATAATTTGCCACAAAGTATTCCCCGAGAGTAACTTAAAAGTTCTCCGATATGAACAAAAAGGTAGGGGTTATTGGAACTGTAATAACATCGATAAAATATTTGAAATTCGTTCTAACAATGCTCTACCAAATTCTAGGCTAATCACGGAAGATGCATTTGAAACTGATGTTAGTGTTGATAATTTAATTGTAAATATAGCAGCTACTTCATGCTAATTAGAAGGAATAAGTTGGTGCTGATGGCATGGAGTTTTTGGATATGGAGGCATTTTAACATGTTGTTCTAAATTATCCCAGCGGATCTTATTTTGTTTTTTTTTCAAAATATAATTATGCGTGCTTCAAAAAGAAGATACCACATATATATACAAATATATATGTCCAAGATAGTATCCAGGTTAATGGTTCATGACTTCAGCAGATTAACATATATATACATATATATATATATATATATATATATATATATATATATATATATCCATTTTTCACCAAGAAAAAATGCCATGAGATTATGATATATTAAGTATTTGGTAGTGCTACAGTTCCGGTTCTCTTATTAAAAGTATCCCATATTTACTATTATTTTATTTTGATTAAATTTCTCCATACTTACACAACATGGTTAAGAACAGCCTGTGTAACTGTGTATGTGGTGATGAATTAGTTCATAATAGGGCAACTGTCGAAAATACGAATGAGTAACACAAAATACTGTTTCCTCTCATTATCTAATATTGTCACTTTGTGTAATTTCCATACTGTTCCATTAAATTACTGTCATATGCTTTGAGGACACATTTTTCAGCCATATATAATATTATTTTTTGTAAATGCAATTTGTTTCAATAATATGCGGATAATTTCAATTTTGAGCGTAACCGTAAAACAAGTATGCAATCATGATGATTGCCTTATGGTGCATACAACACGTAATATGAGTAATATTCCTGTTTTATATATGTATGAATAATTTAAAGGCGCGATACTGTTAAATAAACCATTTGCACACATGGGTTAGTTTTGAGAAGCCCGCTGTGTGGTCCGCACTCAGGCGTCACCTAGTGAGAGCAATGTATACTAAAAGAATAAACAAGCGCTCAGAGAGATCGTAAAATAAACATATTAATAATTAAGTCAAGATCCTATAGAGATTACAAATTAAGTTGTTCGAAGTATGTACAAGTTCTAATATTATTTTTGTGTAAATGATATAAACCTGTAATAAACCATATTACTGTTACAAAATTATAACTTAATGTTATAAAAATAGTTTATAAGTTTTCTGAGCGACATTTACACTTCAAACAGTGGCCGTCATCTTTTATTCGGAGTAGATTCGATGCATATGGTTTATAATTAACATTAATGTCTAATTTTAATATAAAAAAAATACAATACCTTTACTAATGCTCTCAGGTTTACTAAAGCTTATATTAATCTTTCTGGACTAGCATTATTAAATTATCAGATCTAAAATTTACACATTTTACAAAATTGCTCTGATTACTTTTGATGCATTAACGAAGGTAGCTAATTAAATTAGCATTTAACTCTTTATCATGAAACTTTAAAAAAAAGCCAAGGGTAAATCAAAACATGACAAAAACCATTGCATGAATAAACGATGGCTGGTTGGTTTTATTATAATGGACATAAAATTTTCCAGAGGCTCTAGCTAAACAGCATCAAAAACCTTGCGGGCGCAGCCAACGGTTGAACAAGCTTTCGATCTCTCCATATCTGTAGGAGTGGGCTTCTGGTTCAGTCGCGACTTGTACGCTTTAATGGGGCCCTGCGGCGAGCGCTGGCGCTCTGATATAAACAGCATTGCAACTGTGTATGTTTTCGACATGGGACATGCTATTACTCAGATTAAAGTCATCGATTATGGCAGACTGGGGCTTTGTACAGTCCTTAGCAACTTATGGAAGTAATTTATCAGTGGTTTTCATGGGTATCAACACAGTGACGGCCGACAGCATGTGGAGTGCTGCTAAAACCAGCCTCTGTCCCCCTGCCAGCGCGGTTTAATTTATGGCGGCCATTTAGGGAGCGTTTACACGTCTATACAAGGCCGTCTATAGCCTGGACTCACAAATGGTTCTTGTCCTACCCCTCGCAATCCACCTGCGTACTAAGCTACTGTTCTCCTGGTCCATAAATTGTAACTCTGTGCACAATATCATAATGTGTTTTACTTTATTATTTATTAAGAGCGTTATGTCCTTGAACCATCGCACTAACTCATATTGTAGCTCTCTCTCGCCCAGTGTCTGCGTTGAGTTATACTGCCGCCGGATTGATTTGTGTCAGTCAAGTAAATAATTAGTCAGGTTGTCTTAGTCTCATATATTCAGTTTGTCTTAGTCTCGTACAGTAGTTTGTCCAAGAAGTTTTCCTTTAAACCTTTTTGGTTTGTCTTATTTACGTA
The DNA here is from genome assembly GCA_026874595.1 of Sipunculus nudus. Taxonomy (NCBI): domain Eukaryota; kingdom Metazoa; phylum Annelida; class Sipuncula; order Golfingiida; family Sipunculidae; genus Sipunculus; species Sipunculus nudus. Next base: position 56,738,665 of record CM049317.1, read on the forward strand.
TTGTCAGTTTGCCTTAGTCTCGAGCAGTTAGTTTTTTTCTTATTTTCGTAAAGTCAGCTTGTCCAAAAAGTTTTCTATCACGTATAGTCAGTGTGGGTTAGTCACATATAGTTAGTTTGTCTTAGTCACTATAGTCAGTTTGTCTTAGTCACGTATAGTCAGTATGGGGTAGTCATGTATAGTCAGTTTGGGTTTGTCATGTATAGTCAGTTAAGGTAAGTCACGTATAGTCAGTTTGGACTATGTTTGCAAATATGATTGGTTGACCTTTAATTTTAAAGATTGAGAAATTAAAACTGACATTTTATAAATTGCTGGTATGGACTAAACGTCTGACATGTTGATTCCAGTATTTTGATTTTGCGGAATATGTGTATTGACCCATACTTTGTATTTATATTTGCTTGTAAATGTGTACATAATAACTTAATATATAACAATAATAACTATATGATAATAACTCTATGTGCCGGTTTGATCCCGACTTGGGTGTAGGTAAAAAGAGTGTATGTTCATATGTACATATGCGGATAGGTAAATAAGCGCACACTCATATATATATATATATATATATATATATATATATTTATTTATTTATACATATTATAAAATACATCAATGCATTACTGACAATACCCGCAGGTTTCGTGCACATGCACTATGTGGCATTCCTCAAGTGTTGATGGATTTTATGAACTTATAGCAGCTCTACTTATATATATATATATATATATATATATATATATATATATATATATATATATATATATTTATATATATATATATAGTCTGTCATTTTGATATATAATTCCATAAAAGATTTAAGCTAACAAGTTTAATGTTATATTTAAACATATATATGAAAAAGTAATCTGTTACTTTTTTATGTGTTTCCGTGTGTTCATTTGATTATGGTAATTGCAAGGAAAACTGGTACTATTTAATGAGGAAACATCACAGATATCGTGAAAAGCTGGTTTGACCTTCTAATTACCCTTAAATTTAAATTCAAATTTATCATAACATTTGTTTTAAAACCCGTTTTTTGTGTTCCTTAATGGTGCTTACACGACAGCGTTCATTCACACAGGCGCCAGTTATTGCTAATGTTACATGATTCATTTCAGATGCCGTTATCACTGGCTGCAATCGACCACGCGCACGTGCACAAAGTTCATTTATTGACCCCGCGTCAAAACAGCTTCAGCAGTTTCTCTTGCCAGTTAATTGACACAATTGATAGGAGACAAAACTAATGACTTACAGACTATGGTTCATTCTTAATAAATATCTAATATGACTCGAAAAGGGACATGTGACTGGAAACATTTTGAGCGTCGCGCGTCTTAAAGACACGGTATAAACTAAGAAAAGCCAATGTTCATTCCATTACCTCCTTGGGACTGGAATTAATCATTCTCTGGCCTCAGATTTCTACGGGCTGCCGGTACAATAGATATTGTTAATTTCATTTGGCCGATGTTTTCCGCGATAATTCACATTGACTGACAGAATGTCACAAAAAAGTATAGAAACTTCCAGCCTTAATTGATAATGTTTAAAGCGTGAATATAATGCGTAGTGTGGCCCGGTCCCCCCCATGTATCATTTCAGACACAAAGCAGTGAGATTTCGACTTGTAATTTTTCATTTTCCTCAGTTTTTATTATATTTTTTCAAGAGCAGGAGCATTTCCTGGGGGCAAAAATAATTCAGTTACCTCGCCTTAGGGTATATCCTGTATAGTTTGTCAGGATTTCGATATTTTATCTCCACCTAAGACTGGTCTTTAAATTGTATCCCTTAGATCATTTTATCTGGTCTTACCGGAACATATGGCGATAAATCGTTATCTTTAGCACGGATTTAGCTTCAAGGTCGCCGGTATAAGTACATAAAAAATTCACAGGTTTGTCTGTGGTTGTTTGGTATTGCGAGCTAACATGTGGTACAATCATGCAGTTATTCGAGTACTCAATTTGTATGATTGAAAAAAAAACTTAAGATTTCGAGGTTTCATCAACACATTAAAATCATATCTTCCACTATTAATGATGCAGAAAAATTGAATATATTATATACATTATATATATATATATATATGTGCTTTCACATGCATATAAATATATATGTGTGTGTTAAAATGAATGTATGAACTCAGGTAATACACGTAATTCCTTGAACTTTACAATTTCTGAAATTTTCAGAAAATCCAAGTGTTTACTGAAAATAGAGGTAAAATCTTCCAATATTTACTGAAGGGATCCAAAGGATTAATCAGAAGATACACGGGTCCAGCGAGTAACTGGTTACGACATACCATGGCTAGCTTAATATATCATTACGTCATACCATGGTCTCTCTGGGGAGGTATAATGAGTTTCCAATTTAATGACTACACTGATAATTTAATCACCAGTAGTATTATATATGCATAGATTTCACACACACACACACACACACACATATATATATATATTTATATATATATATATATATCAATCATTATTTTGATTATTGCTCTGTAATATATTACTTCTATATATGAGTACTAAAGTTAACCGGTGTGATACCGTCAAAGGAGCATATCTTGTTTTGGATTATAAAAATGCGTTTAGTTACCATAAAAAATCTAATGGGCGTAAATGAAATGTCAGATTACCGGGTTTCATTATGAAAGTATTATAATTACTTTTTTTGTACTCATCCCCGATGCAAAGATTTCAGGTCTCCTCCTCTCCCCTCCCCTCCATTTAGTTACAGGGGGACCTGAAGCGAGGGTAATATGAAATCGCTACATCTGGCATGAATCTCGTTATTGCTTCATGTCAAACCTGTTGTGTGTTTTTCTTCATTTTAAGACAGAGGTCTGTGTCTGAATGAAAGAGATTGGATCTTTTGTACTTTGTATGTACAAAACCTACCACGTGTCACGTTAAAAGGACAGGGGACTCAGTTTCATCTTAGAATATCTATACTAATGTTTTTTTCTTCTGTATTCCAGTAAGCCGATTCCTTACAAAGTTAAACTGCATCAGTTGTTCAGTTCAATATAAAGAACTTAAATTTAAGATATATTGTATATATGTCCATGTCAAAAACGCCTTAATAATAAATGATATATGATCGAGCGTTCATTGGGTCACCCACCAAACCGTTATAGTTCATGGTCATTTTTCTGAAGGAGGAAACGATTTATAGATTTCTTGGGGAAAGTTATATTTCTTAACAAACAACTATGACTATAAGAACCAAATAAAGCATACAAGCATAAATATATACAAACAATGACATTAGACAGTTGTGCTTAAGTTTAGTTTTTAACGTGTGGATTATAATTAAACCAAAATGTCTGTGCGTATATTAATTGCATGGCATGTGCGCGCACGGGCGATCGTGTGGGATGGGGGGGGGGAGCTTTGGAGTGTGTTTGTACGCTTTTTAAAATTTGCTTGTTTGTGTGTCTGCGTTTACAAGTGAACACAATCATGAATGAAATCAGCAAGACTATGCATTGCTGACTGTTTTTTTTTTCTGACCACAAGGCTGGTTATAATGGAGGTAGAAGCATTTATCATAGGTGCCTGCTTAGATCTCTCAGATAGTGTTCGCTTATTTTGTGCCCACAAATACTGCCGTAGCACTGGGACTTCGCTATAGTCAGCGGGCTACTGTAATAACAATGCTATCCCCCGCCAGAAAATGGATTTAGAGAAAACCAGTGAAGGCATGAATATCGGCATAAACCCACTCTATAGCGAGTCCATCAACGAAGCAACTTTATCGAATTTTCTCCCCGAATAAACTGGGAAGAGTGCAGGCTTAATTTCACAGCCAATGAACCAGAAAAATTCTTCATTTCTGGGAATAATTCTCAGGGGAGGGTGGAAAGAAATCGGGCGAGCGGTTAAAAAAGTCGCTCATAATGGATGTAGAAACATGCGAGATTTTTGCAACGTCGGTCGCCTGGTCATTAACGCAGATATTTCGGGCATGTCTATTTCCTGGTGGCTTTCACGGAGATATAACCAGGCTGCAGGAAACTGACAAGCCTGCGGCATGTGCGGAACGCGGTCCAGGGTGTAGATTTCAAGGATTTTGGCCCTAAGGGGCGGCGATGTTTTGCCAAAGAGCCCCCAGCAATGTTCCTCAACACGCGGACACCAAGGGACCTCTTTATGTGACAGTAATATTAATTTACCCAAAATTTGCATATTTAATTGCTGAGTCTAATTAAACAGGGACTTTTACAGGAAGCCAAAGGGCGCCAAAATGATGCATTGTGCGCAGGGATATTGAAACGCACCAAAAATCCAATGTTTTCCTCTTTAAGCCGATATGATATCTAATAAGCACCATTAATAATAATATGTCAGTTTTTTCTAAGCTCTCGGGCCCAGGAGGTTAGAAAGATGCCCTGCTGAGGGCCTACAATCACGACTGACACCTAGAACTTTTTACAACTCGCATCAGTCCTACTCCAAAAAGTTTAACTGTCAGCACTACCCATGGAGGAACTTGCTCAAATCTGTCACCAAGACACAAAAGCTGAAAAATGATCTAATTTGTTTTTAAAGAATGTAAATCTTAGACTAGGGACTAAAAATACTTGAAAATGTTCCTATACGCGTATACAACGGTAAATGTTATAAAATGTGTTTTCTCACAATAATTCTCAATTTACTTGTTTAATCCACAAAGAAAATCAAATATAATTTATGGGTTGTGTTAACAATCTACAGAAACAATTAATCAGACTTAAGTTTATTTAAGCAAAGTTAATGGGTTTACAATGTATTTATCAACTTAATTCAATGAGCATGATTGCACCAATAATATGATCGCATGTATACTTGTGTATATGTATGCAAGCATGTATTGTCTGTATGTTAATATTTATAAAGAAGAAATTGCTGGAACAAAGGCAAAACATCAGGAATCAATTATCCTGTTAAATATATATAGATTGTGTGATTTAAAGCCCCTGTTTCAGATTTCATTGACATGAAATCCTTTTGATATTATGAGAATATCCTTTTGTCTAACACTCAATATATCTTCTGAATAAGATGAATTTGTTCTCAACAAGATCGATACCTTCTGAGTAAAAACGATATCTCCTGAAAGAATCGATACGTTCTGAATTAGTTCGATACATTCTGCATTTGATCGTTATGCCCAATAAGTTTAATATTTTCTAAGTATGATATATAGGTATGTCTCCATGGATATACATTAAATTACACACATATATATGTGTGTGTGTGTTTATAATATACATGAAATTAAGAAACAAGATATATCTGATCGAAATAAAGAAGTACTGATAAGGTATATATATATATATATATATAAAATGACCTATATAATCTATACTGATATATTTTGTCCCATTTTCCTAAACTCAACTATCTTTTTAATGCATTTAATTGACAGTTAACTTACAACTGATCGAAATATGGCGATTCTTTCAAAATCACTTCCTTAAAAGGAGGAGAAATACAATCGAGGCGGAAACAAAAGAGAGATACATGAAGACAGAAATTCAGGAAAGACCGGTGTAAGGTTTTCAGACAATTTAGGGAAAGGGCCAGACAAGCAAACAAGCCGGAGGACCATGTTAAAGGGAAAGATTTCATCAGAAGATGTCAGGGATAATACGTTAAAAGCAGCTGCTGTTGAAATTAAGGTTGTCGGCCCGCTGGATCAGATATTGAACTTAATGGCTGGCTACATCCGGAGGCGGCAACACCAATCCAACAATATCCAAATGAGAATCAAATCCATTTCGCATAAAAGGCCACTTAGACCGAATCTGTACAATACCTTCTAGTCGATAGCTCGGAGAATATTCTCATTTCAATCTTTGCAAGCTGTTGATTTGGGCGGGGGGCACAGAGACAAACTGCTGATGCCGTGTTAAGAATGAAACTTTTCGTCTGTGCTTTGTGGCTATTAATTAATGGGTCCATTTGCTGAGATGAGACCCTTAGTGTTATTGCTTTATAGCCCTCTGTCCCCGCTTAATGGGCTAATGGTTTCCGTACCTCGGTGGCTCAATTCTCACCCCCGGGGACATGACCGCAGCTGATCTCAACTGCCCGTGAGGAATACTTAATTAGATGACCATTGGTCAAGGATATCTAGCACCTCCAGACTCCCTCCCAAGCGGTCAAGAGATTATTGATTTGTGCTTTCGCGATGTTGGTGCAGACAGCTATAGACTCCGTCTAATCAATAAAATGATATCACGGTAAATACACCATAATTGCTATAAAGCTGTTCTTCTAATTTCTATATATATATATATATATATATATAAAGAGAGAGAGAGAGAGAGAGAGAGAGAGACAGACAGACAGACAGACAGAGAGAGAGACGGAGAGAAAGAGAGAGAGACAGAGAGACAGAGAGAGACAGACAGAGAGAGAGAGACAGAGAAAGAAAGGCAGACAGACGGACACAGAGACAGACAGTCAGAAAAACAGATAGACTAATGGAGAAACAGAAACTGGCAGAATGAAACATGTGCAAGACAGATAAATGTATGTAAAAGAACGATGTAACAGATATCCACTCGTAACATATTTATGGTAGCACGGTTATTTATTCTATTTTATGCGAACCTGCGGTTTTGTCCGTGTTATTTTGTACGTATGATTCCTATACAGATTCATTGTTTCCTTTTTGTCTGATTTGTCTGCCCATGAAATTGATTTAGAGAAATCAATTTACCACGACCTGTATTTTAAGAGAAAGCCTAGCTTGAAAAAATGCATCATAAAAAAAAAGAAAATAATTGAACAATTACATTTATAGTTTATTTTGTTTTCAGTTTATCATTATAATTTGTTCCAGCCAGTTTAAACATATATTGTTACAATTTGTTTATAGGATTTAAGACACAATATTCTCAAGTGTATACACATAGGCTTACGTAAAAAAGTGAACATACATGCTGGAGAAACAGAATTCAAACGATCTGTGTTGTGTGTTAATTTAAACCATCCAAAATAACCTCGTCATCTTTACGGTGCGCGTCTCCGTCAATAGATGGCACTACCAGTCACCTGTAATCGCATCATGTTTGACTGCTCAATGATATCTAAATTCGTTTATTTTATAAAACTCAATACATGTATAATATAATCTTGATTCACCTGAGAGCGAATATAAATGTCCAGTTAAGCTGCCGGCAATAATCATCATATTATTAACAGGTTATTACTGTAGCATCGTAGATTTATGTAGGTATGACATGCAAGAGTCTAGCAGTCTATGACAGTTCGTTGACATAGCTAGAACAGGATTCTGACAAATGAGAGATTGTTACCTGATGAATAATTTGCTCTTATAATCATACTTAATTACCGAGACAATGTGATCAATGACAGCTAAATCCCAATTTGAATTACTCATTATTTAAACAAAATAAGATTGGAACACATCCAATTACGAATATGATAAATAGGCTCTTGATAAGACGTTTTTGAAAAGACCGATTCAACATATAAAATCATGGAAACGCGTGTTCATTTTAAATGTGTTTGATAACTGGTAAATAACATGTTTTATATATTTAGGAGGAGATTTAGTAAGGAAAAGAGAATATCAAATTTATTTTATTTTAATCCTCTAATTTTAATAAAAAAATCATTTTATAATATGGTCTGACGCTTTGCTAATTTATAAACGTTAACACAAACACACCACACACTCGCAAACACAAACTCGCACATACACATTCATTTACTATGGGAGATATACCAGAGGAGAGAGAGAGAGAGAGAGAGAGAGAGAGAGAGAGAGAGAGAGAATCCATATTATGTTATGTCTGGAAGTTTGAAATGTTTTCAGAAATCTTCTTTGGTGAACAGATAATTCTCTGTGACAAAATGATATTTATTAAAAATAGAACTTACAGACCGAAAGAGGTAAAAATGTTAACTTAAGGAAGATTGATTAATCTTATTTTTCGATAGAATTTCCTGTTTGTCTTCACAGACGATGCAGGGAAACCAATCTATTCAATGAAGTACAATATGTAGTAATATGGTATATCAGTACGATAGATATGTATTTATTATGAGTATATATGATTCTAACTCTATTACACAGAATATTTTATTTGTACAAAATAACAAGAATATGGACACGGGTAATGAGAACTATGTTTATGGGTGATTCAAAATTAAAAAAAAATACAATTTTTCATTTTAATTTTAGGTTTTATATCATGGTTAACAAAAGTAGAACTGCCGAGTTTGTGTATACAGTATGCTATAACATATCCCAAAGAAATCAGCTCCACATGGCGAGCACCTGTGCGGCTGAAATAGACAGCTGGCAAGCGGGCTGAACCAGACCAAGCCAGCCCACAGTCAGTGCAGTTATACAGTTATATTGTGAATATCACAGGCTTCAGTACATATCACTGATGTGCTCACCAATATTGTTGTATTGTACAATCGACAGTATGGTTCACTCTCGCCCTTTGTGTCATTTCCTTGAAAGGTCACATGTTAAAATCCGCATACTTTGTTAATGTATAATAAAATTTTAAATATAGTTGCAGTCTACCTAAATAATCCAGTGGTGCCCGTAAATATGACTTTTCAAAGGTTATGAATATGACTTTTCACCAATTAAATTGATCGAGCCTTATAAACAGAAACGTCTCCAAACAATTAGTCAACTAAGTATTGATTTGAATAAAACTCTATACACAGTTCTAATACAAAAAGTAATCCAAATAACACTTCATTAACAAAGTTTGCACTTGACACAGTAAAGAGCACTTCTGCGGCTTAAGTTTACAAATATTGCGGAGATTTGTGGGGGTAAAAGAAAGACCAATTAACCAACGGATATAGAAATATAAAAAATATACAAAAATTAAAATTAAACATAAAGATATGACACATCTAAAAAAAATATAGGCGTTTATATACCATACAGTAAAACAATTAAAAAATATGAATTTTTATGTGTACGGATTGAATACCTTTCCACAAGGTTATGCTGCAAAATATTATGACTATATTAACGGGGTAGCCAAGTTGGCTGTACTAGTATGTAAACACACACTGTGTAAACACGGGGTTATAGATACATTACAAACTGCCTTTCTCACTCTGTAACTAATTGATGGTCAACCTTTCTGAATTCCCATGGCTTAGGATAAGAGCCTTGCACTCGCCACCCCTGCAAGAAGCGCTCCAGGTCTGGATACCATTATACGGTCATATATCAATGGGGTGGGGGATTAAATTACCAACCCTAAACGACTCGACCATATGACTTAGGACTATAAAACTCCGGGGTTTTCCGACACTTTTATTACCCATGGTGTCATCTTGTCCAGATCTTTCCTGCCTCGTCCGTGAAAGTACGTTGACAGAAAAATGACTGTGTAACACTGACATATATATACAATACCCATGTTGATAGGATCCAGGTTTATGGGGTTGATTGATATAAACACATGTGTCTAAACTAACGCCCTCCCCCACCCCACACACTTAATCCGCCAGATCGAGAAACCCTTAAATTCTTGCAGATCATTGATAAACGCATGGAATTTAAAAATCTAGAAGCTTGGGTCGTAAATTTCATTGGAAGTTAAAGTTTAATAAAATTTGTAATGAAGTAAATATTTATCGTGTTGTGGTAAATTCATTTTTTTATAACATATAATTTTCAAAATGTAATGCAATTAGAAATGGGATATGTATATATATAGGACAATAAAATGGCCTTAGATGTCTCCTTAATTTTTTAAATTCAGAATTATTTAAATATGTTTATATTTATTTTGTCTTGTTAGGAAATAATCAATTGATATCTGATCATTTAGATACTATTGAGTTTAAATGTTTATTTGCTAAATTTCATTTGTTTGACTTCTTTTACTATTTTTATTGATAATAATAATAATAATAATAATAATAATAATAATAATAATCATCATCATCATCATCACCATCATCATAATCATAATTATAATCATAAATAATAATAATATAACTTTAATTAATAATTATCAAATAAACCAATCATAAAAACAAATAATAGACTTAATATAAAAATGGGTATGTTAATAACGTTTGTGATACAATTTTGTAATATATTAATTAAATATGTTTTAAAATATGGCAATTACTATTATTTTTATCAATTAAGGTTTTTAAAAATAATTTTATGTGTGTGCGTGTCGATTTATTAATGCAATGAAACTAAAATGGCAAGTGTAGATTTAAAAAAAAAAAATCACTGTTTATAGCCATTCATAGCACTGCCTCTAATAGTAATAGATGCGGGAAAAATAGTGCAAGTTTCAGTATCGCTACCAGTGGAAATATTATTAGATTTACGTTTCACTGAATATGTCGAGAAGATAACAAATAAAAATAACGCGCTATCTATGTCAAATACAGTCATAGAAATAATATAAACTGGTTAATATTATTTGTTTTTTTTTTACTACAGAAGAAACTGCATATTTTTTTAAACATGGATAATAGTTATATTATAATATTATGTCAATTCCATTGTTTCTAATATTATAAAGCTATTATCATGCGTAAAATATTTGGACCACAACGTGAAAATTATGTTTCTCATTTTATCTATAAGCATTTATAATCAGTCATATTTATATTATATAGAAAATATCATTGCGTATAATTATTTGGCCACAACAATAAATGTTATGTCTCCCATTGCATGTATAGGCGTTATATTTCTATTAAATAGTATTATAAAATAAACATTTAAATCATATACAATGTATATATATATATATAAATTATAAATTAAATAACAATAAATATATATATATATATGTATATAGCAGCCTAAATATCCATCGCTTCCAATGTACGAATTAGTTTATATTTTGAATGTAATGTGCAAAATTATGTTCTATAATTACTTATATTTTTGAAACTATTTATGAATTATTTCCTTCTGCGTATTTCTCCGCTATTTAAAAACAAACATAAACATTGTTTACATGACGTGTGTGTTCATGAAAACATGGAATAATATTCTTACCTTGCATTGCACCTGGAGTTTTCATTCAGGAGTAGAGTAATCCAATTTTTTTTTTAAATCCAGCGTGTTTCCTTCACAAGGTTGACAGCGATGGGGTGGGGTAAATCGGACAGCCACAAATTGCGGCGTAGTCGCCACCCCACCCCGCCCCGTCCACAACTGCGCCGTGGGTGTTTGCAGCGGTGCCACATGTTGAAAACACCTGTAACGAAACACAAAATACTCTGTACACACGGGCCTGAAACGCATATAGCAATTAAGAATTATTTCTTTTGTCTGTTTCTTACCTACAAAACAGCTGCCCTATTCATATACTTTAGTGCGTAGACTGCTTGATTTCATTAGCTGCTACGTGTAGATAATATATTTGCGTACCATGTCGGTCAGAAGGTATCAGCGGACACATTAAGGTGACGGTGATAAACTGCCATATATGTTTCATTTACCACAATGAAAAATCGGACAGATGAATCGTCAGGTAGGCCCTATATACACATAGGTGTCGATAAATACGTGTACTGCATAAAATGTAGATAGCCATGCCACACTGCGCATATCTATAGTAGAGTGAACATTAATCTTTCGTGGAAATGGGTCTTACTTTTCTTTTGATTCTGGCTATGTAATATAAACATCCGGTGGTTAGATGTGGATTGTTACTGACATGTAATAAGCAGGTATATAACTAGTTAATAAATCATATATTGTTATTTCATTTGATTCTAAACTAATGTTTTATGAACTGGCAAATTAAATCTGAATAATGGTTTACTGCATGGAGTTAAATTGTACGCAGCTTTGAAAATAACCGTTTAACTTTGTTAGTGATTAAATGGCAAATTATAAAATAAGCAAGCAGCTGCTCTTTTCATATATCATAATCATGGAACACTCACATATATATAATATATATATATATAAAAATACACAATATATATATATATATATATATATATATATATACATATGTATATATAATTAAAAAATAAACGATATTTACCTTTCTAGACCCCGATTTACATGTATATGTATTAAAGGTGTGCCAACTGATCGATCACACCGATGATTGGTCGTTTCCTTTCACAATCGATTAAATCAATTGCATATTTGAATGATTAATCACAAACGATTATGTATACATATGTAAAAAAAGTAATATTATCCATTAAAACATCTAATCCTATCAGAGATATAAAAGATACCGGACACTTTAAGTATAGTAAACAACATTATAAAATTAAAACGGAAACTTGTGCAGCGAACAAATGTCAACTACCCGGCTGTTAACTTGACTTATCAAAGTCAAACTGCATCTACCCAGTAAAAAAAATACAATGTAAATCTTTACTACAGATTACACGAACATACTGAAGCTACATAAAATACTTAATAAAAAATGTACCATCGGTCGTTTCTTTTCTTAGACTTTCAGTCATCAAACATGATTTCGCAACCAATTGCTATCATGTATATGTACTATACATTATAATTTCGTTCATACCGTATTGTTTTCCATTTTATTTCTATCAAACATAAGCGAACATACATGCGGATATGTTCATCTCCCGCGAAGCCGCTGTTTAAATCTTAAAGTCACTTCTTAAACAAAGAAGTGCTCCGTTTCTATTATAAATTACAGTAAACACATTTTTAAATACTATTACTTTCCTTTGCATATCTATGATTTTATTGTATCATATATTTGTATTATATTATTTGTAAGAAAATATGATATATTATGATATAATACAATATAACATAATAAAATATAATATAATATATAATATTTGATGATATAAAATTATATTATATTATATTATATTATATTATATTATATTATATTATATTATATTATATTATATTATATTATATTATATTATATCATATTATATCGTATCATATCATTTCATATTATATAAATACATATAAAATTATATAAAATAATGTAAAATTATATTATATTAAACATGCTTGACACATTTCAACAAATTTTTCCTTTTAAGTGAAATTATTTGCATTCTAAGTATCAATATATATGCAAATCACATATACGTTTATATTAAACGAATGCACAAAGAAAACTTTCACAGGGCAAGGGTGATGGTTAAACGCATATATGACCCCAAAAGGCCAACATGAGCCTTATTGTTGGATGTAACGGGTGTGTAAGTACACGTAACGAAAGTAATTATACGCAACAGACTTGTAATACGTAACTAGACCTGTAACATTATGGCTGTTACGTCACATTGCTTCGCATGCCCGGCCATGGGACTGCAATTATCAGTACCTCTGTCCGTCACCAGACGGCAGGGCAAGCAGTCGTATTGTCAGTTGTGAGTTAGTAAACGTATATATATTTTTTAATATATCTGAGGCTGCACCTGGATTCTTAGGAAACTAATATATTACTTCACACATCATACGTTTTAATATAATTACTTTGTACTTAACATCTTCGAGAAGTCAAAAGCAATTATATTGTGTCAAATATTAACAGGAGTTTACTAAATATAAACAGGGGCGTGGACAGTCGAGGGATGAACCGCTCAGCTCTTATGAGTCATGGAGAATGCCTTGTATTAGTAATTATAGCTAGTTGTACAATCCATGTAAAATAAAAGTTTATAAAAATAAAAAGTAATTGCATTATATAATATAGTAGAATAATATAATATAGTAAAACTACCATAATAAAAGCTTTATGCGATGCCTTTGGAAAATAAAAAAAAGCGGATACCAGAAAATGTACATATATATATATATATATATATATATATATATATATATATATATATATATATATATATGTTAATACAATAATTGCCCTTTTTCGGAGAGAACTTGCTGGTGAAGAAAACTATGTCAGACACAAACAAGAATATAACAAGGTCATAAATAAGGGAAATTAATTTAAAAAGAAACGTAACCCATAGACCACGAGGCTAAGCCGATATAGGATCATTGAATTTCCATTGATCAAGTTTTAGGTAGGTTATGTACGGTGTTTGTACCCGGTCACTTTTTTTAAGGAGTTTGGAACAAAAGTATATTTTATTTTTCGGGAATCAAACTCGCAGTTCTTAACATTTTATGATAACCATTCACTCATACAAGTGATAAGTTCTTCATATTTTACTCGATAAACTGTGGCGGTTCCAGGACTTTGTTATAGTTGGGCACAACTGCCTCAAGGGTCTGATTTTTTTCTATACTTTCCTCGGCATCTTCATAAAATAGGAATGTTTTATACAAAATAACAAGGCAATATGTTCAGTCTTCTTTTAGACCTTAAAGTGTGACATTTGAGAAGAAAAATCTGCCATAAATGGACATTTAAATCTTCAATAAATTAAAAATTTTAAATTTGTGAATTCAAAATAAATTTTATTAAACTCACTCAGCAGCAAAGTAAAAAATTTAATTCATGGCTTGTTAGGATTTTGCGATATTACAAATAGAGATGTTATCAAAATAACTAAACGTTGTGGCCATATGAAGTATGAAGAAAATGAAGTATGAAGAAAAATAAATTAATTTATTAATTAAATTACGAACGCTAAAGGAGGGGGCAAGTCCCCCTGTGTCCCCCACTCTTTGGATCCCCCTATAAATCTTTCAATGATGCGACTGATCCTGAGAACATTTAAATCAAATACCTCATTGAATGTCAATAATTGTTAGCCTAAGTTATAGCATTAGTGATGCAAGACTGCAGTCAGGACTTTTCTAGGGGTCGGACTCGGACTTGTACTCGGACTCGGGGGTAAGGACTCGAGAAATCAGACCGAGTCGATCTCGAATCCAGTAGAAAAAGCTTAGACTATAAAATTAGACTATATTTATCAACCTTAAGTTTGGCTTCAGAAGCTTAAGGTAATTTAACATTCAAGTAAGAATTAAGCATGTACAAACTTACTTAAAAATACACATGATAATCTTAAATATCAGTTAAAAATGTCTTTTTTTAAACAAAAAATTGAAATGTGTATAGGACTTTGACTCGGACTTGTATTCGGCTTCCAACTGACTCGGACTCGAACAAGGTGGACTTAGACTCGAACTTCAGGGACTCGGACTCGGACTTGGACTCCGGTGTCCAGGACTTGGACTTGGACTCGAGTGTCCAGGACTTGGACTTGGACTCTAGTGTCCAGGACTTGGACTTGGACTCGAGTGTCCAGGATTTGGACTTGGACTCGAGTGTCCTGGACTTGGACTTGGACTCGAGTGTCCAGGACTTGGACTTGGACGCGAGTGTCCAGGACTTGGACTTGGACTCGAGTGTCCTGGACTTGGACTTGGACTCGAGTGTCCAGGACTTGGACTTGGACTCGAGTGTCCTAGACTTGGACTTGGACTCGAGTGTCCAGGACTTGGACTTGACCTCGGACCCGGATGTTGTGGACCCGACTACATCAGTGTATTATATGTTGTAAAATGTTCATATATATAAAAATGGTCACTTTCTCATAAAAATGAGGTCAGTGTGACTTAATTAATGGATGCCCGAAAGGATGGGCGGATGAAGCTGAGATAATGGCCTAAATCGATAGAAGTCATTTTTTTTTGTTCCACGTAGATTTGGTTTTTGATATCACATAAAATTCACATATTTAAAATAAAATACATATTTAGCTTAAAGTATCCTGATTATAACAAGCCATTTGAGAATAAGATGACCTCTTAAGCACACACAGGTCAGGTTGATATTTCATGCAGTTACAATGAGACACCCGTCTCACGTATTGGTATATATGAGGTGCAGACTGGAACCTGAGTCTATAAGTTCCTTTCTTATTTGCAGTGGCGTCAATTTATCTTCAAGGGTGGGGGTGGGATGACAGGCACGGAGGGTTGTCAAAATTGGGATAAAACAGACATGTTTATACATACATAAACACACACATATATATATATATATATATATATATATATATTTATATCCAGATTGTTACAAAACCATGGGGTTTTAAAGTGCTCAGCTAATACAAGGAGCTGTAATACATATATTTCAGGACTTAAACACACTTACTTGTGTTCGACAGCTCTGTTTCACTCGTCAGGAACACTGAGTATGTATGTATATATATATATATATATATATATATATATATATATATATATATATATATATATATACTTTTTATTGTCTGTGTGACACATATCAAATATATATATATATCAAGTAAGCATAAGGTTTAAAAAAAAGAGGGATATGTTTATTCTAAACCATTTAGATATAAATATTTCATAGTACACTCATAAATGGAACCAATGTGTATAATTCTATTTATTTATATATTTCATTTGAAATATATAAATATTATTCCCTGAATAGTGGGGGGATGATTACATTGACCATCCCCCTTGCCAAAAAGTTGGGGGGGGGACATATACCCCCATCCCCCCCCCCCCCATATTGAAGCCCCTGCTTATTTGGTATTGCATTTGGCACTCGTCCAGTGAGAAACATGTTATCAAGATGTGCATAAAGAAGATAGACTATGTTATCAGGTAATAACTTAAAGTTAACGTTAAGATTATATTATACCATGCAGTCTACCATTGTCAAGATTAATACAATTAAATTATATGTTCAGTACAGTAATTTATAAACATAGGTTCAACTTTAAAAATCGTCTCAACAATTAAATTATATATTCAGTACAGTAATTTATAAACATAGGTTCAACTTTAAAGATCGTCTCAACATTTGGACCATGAAAGTTTCATGAAAAAATGGCACTATTGCCCCCCTCCCTACCCTTTCCTCCCCCTCTCTCTCTCTCTCTCTCTCTCTCTCTCTCTCTCCCAAACAAACAAACAAACAAACAAACAAGCAACGGGACGCAGAAGCAGAGGATTTCGTGCATACGTAAATACTGGCACTCATTTCACGAATCATTTTAAGTGTTTCATTTTGGAATTGACAATTCAACATTTGCACTTAAGAAACAATTGCGAATATCAGCATTTCTAATTGGATAGTTTCTGGGCGTTTCCATATGGTGCTGCAGGCTACGAAAAAATGACACCTACTCAAGCATCATGATTTAAATTTGGGATGGGGGTGACCTCTGTACCTTTCCCAATTTCATCCTAAGCCCGGCCCAATTACAGCATCCTTGCAGCATCTGTCACTGACCAGGTGGGTCAAAGGTCACATTCAATTATTTACACTCGCATGATAAATGATAGTACAGAACGCACAAACCGCCACGGAAAACGGAGATAAACGAAATGAGGAGAGCTCTCTTAATTGGGCCGCTAGTGCAAATAAGATCGGCCGGGAATAGACCTTCCAGCACGCGAGAGTACGAAAATTAATTGGAACGTCTTCAAGCTTCGGTTCTTAACAGGAGAATTCTATATTCATTCTGCAAGTTTAGACATGAGGCTATATGTAACAAAATCTGAGAATTACATGTGATTTAACGAATAGACGCCGATCGTAATGGGCTTAGTGCTGTATCGTTAATAGCAAATCGTCTGAAGGGAAATCGGCCTGTCAGAGTGCCGTGCTCGACGATAAAAAATAGGCGCAATGTCACATTTTTCATTTGGACATGTTTCTCGCGTGATATTAAATTAAGTCCGTTAGATAGAGAGTATTTATCTTCATGTTACGCGCGGCATTTTGTGCTGAGGGTGGCAGGGAATTGAGCCTGGCGAAGCCTTGTATAATTGATGTTTTGGCTACTGGGTGGCTTAGAAAAGGCCACTGGCAACAATAGGCAAGAAAATGTGCAGTAATCCTTGCTTTTTTTATTTTAAATGTAGAAAAAAATATATCAGGAAATAAAATTCATAATGAGCCTTATACGTAGGTGTGAAAACAAGTTGTTCTTAATGTTTATAAAAAAAAACTGCCTTGTGAAGAAATAGCTAAGCATACCGGAATCGTATATCAGCAAAACGAAACCTGAAACTCTTAACGTTAACAGTAATTACACAAGCCTTGTCATAATATGTTTTTTACGGTAAGCAAACATGTTTCATATATCTCTAGCGTATACAGCGCAGTTTGTGCATTTGCACTTTTAAACATAGTATTCACACAGTACATACTGCAACTCACTTATTAACATTGCAACTTCCACAGTGCATATTGCAACTCACAAAAAGCGATAAGCGAAGGATATAATAACTTCATCTATATGAGTAAAAGCATTGGAAATAAACTGTTTCATAATAATACATAGTTATATGAGCTCAGTGTTTCATGAAATCAAGCTGTCGTAACGATGTTAATCTCTGTGTGGCAAACGGGGCGATTTTGATCTGGCTCTCACCTGCAAATTTAGATATATGGTACATATCTCTAAAATATGACTACAAACTTCATATTGTTAGTGGTAGCCTCCTCAATACAGAGTGCTCGACAGATGACCAGAGCATTTAAAACATGTCCATGATCGATACAAACCAAAAGAGGAATACAAACCTATATCAGGCTATACATCATCTGAAGAGTGCCCAAAAAGAATTTAGTCCTTAGTTTTATCCATTCTATATTTATATATATATAAATATATATATAATATATATATATATTAGAATTGGTTTAATTAACTTCTTATAAATATATATATATATATATATATATATATATATATATATATATATATAAGGAAGAATGAAATGTTGGAAGGAACATACTCTAATATGTAAATATAATACACAATCTTGTGGTTTGACAACGACAAATAGTCTCCTGAAAGATGTTAATAAAACTAATGATCTTTACCTGCCATAGAATTTTGGAGAGAGATTATAAATAGACCCTGGGGAATAGAAAAAAGAAAGCTTACCAAAACAAAAACGAGCCATATTTTTGTAATTAATAGGCCCGCGGAGACAAAAGCGAACATGACCAGCATGCCATGGCAAAAGATAACGCCGGATCATGGGGGTCGCTTTATTACCGGGGTCCCCCGGGCATCAGAAGAGTGCCCGACACCGTGGCCACCCACCGCCCGAGATCGGGGCGACCATTGAGGACGGCCACGGGGGTTGGTGTGACTCACGGGCCGTGCAGGAGAAATCCAGCTAGCCCCACTTCTCCAGACGATCCCATAACCCCCCAGGGAGCAGCCAAAATCAACGCACCACGAAACTGACCCCTGATGGTCATGTTTAACATCAACTTGTCCCCTCCCCTGGGGCGCAGAAGAAGGGGCCCGCCCGCCAAGACGCCCAAGAGCCAGCCAACGTCAAAGACCTTTATTAATTGTTCCCGTGAAATTTATTGCAGTCGTTGACCCATGTATTTACAATGCATTCTGGGAATTGACGCTGAATTACAAGCCCATGAGGCTTCATGTGATAAAAACCTTGTCAAACATGAAGAAATCCCCGTCTTCAGAAACATGTTTCTTCGTTACAGGGATGTAGTTGTCGACTCCGGACTTGGACTCGAGACTGGACTCGAGTCCACCTTTTTAGGGACTCGTACTTGTGACTGGAGGGTACTGGACTCGGACTTGTTCTCGGACTGGGAGGTTAGGACTCGAAAAATCAGGCCGAGTTTTTTATATATGTGCGAAGTACTTACATAATATTACAGAATAATAACAATATATATACCAAGCTTTGATCAGTATCGAGAGCTTTAAATTAAATGTAATTAACCATTATAGAAAAAGCATGTGTGAATTAAATTTAAAATGTACATGATAATCTTAAATTTTTCATTTTATTTTTTTGGATATTTGTACTAAATTCGGACTTTGACTTGGAATCGGGTTCCGAATGGCCAGAACTCGAAGAAGGTGGTCTTTGACTCGAGCTTCAAGGACTGGGACTTAGACTTGGGACTCGAGTGGCTTGGAATCGGATTTGCAATCAGAATCCAATGGTATGGACTCGACTATACATTACTGCCTCATTGACATGCTCCCACACCTGCGTGATTAGTACTTCCTTTAATAAAAAAAGTCCATATAACAGAATATATCGAAAGTTTTGTAGATGTTATGTACATTTTATGTTATGTAACTTAAGGATATGATCATTAATCATATTAAGTGTATTCATTAATGAAATGATGCGTAACCGTTTACAGGTGCATCTGTTATCTATTTAGGACAGAACAAGGGGATGTTGATGGCAATGTCCCTTCAATGGGATGGACTTAACCATTAGAAAGAGAGTCATTACACTGTAATAAGCGTGTATGGGACCCAGGTTTCATTTATATACAAGGGGAATGGATACCCACATTATAGATGACCGCCCGTAATCAGATCGAATCGTGGTTATGGAATCAATTGCCAAGTGGTTTCAACAAGCATCAACAAAAAGAACATGTATCTCCCTGTTCCGATCCTATCTGTATCCATGTTTCACGACAAGATGTGAGACTCGAAGATACAGAAGGCACCCATCCACATCAGTCATTCACTCCCAAGTTCTTGACTAAGAAATGGCAAACACGAGTTGACAATTACAAATGACCTGTGAATCAATCGTTTCAGGAAACACGCACAATTTTCCGCAATCACATTTCATCATCCCGGAGCAGATGGATAGCTTTTCGCGGCGGCTTTAGAAGTCAGATAAAAAGGAAAAAGATCTTATTATAGTATCAACGTTTGATTTTTTTAAACCATTGTTCTTTATCCACTATGTGGGATTGTCTCTCCCCGGAGAGCACGCTGATTGGTTGAGGCTCTGTGACGTCAGCGCGCCTACCGTATGCAGAAGGATGCTATATTATTATGGTTGAACAGATGGCCAAAGAAGCTAACTTCATCTTTATTGGTGCTCTGAGAGTTGGCTATCGTCTCGCGTTGTCATCCATCGCCGCGGTGTCGCTTCATTTGTTCAGATTATGCATCTATGAGATAGGTACATCACTCACTGTCGATGAGGATTTTTCAACCACCAGTGTAAGGTCAAATTACAGTGATACACCACTAAGAGTGCTATCATTTTCACGAGGGCACAAGTCATTTTTTGTCCTTCCCAAAGATTAATGGGGTAACCCGTTCGCATTGCCCATAGAAAATCGCACGTTCTATATGCATGCCCGTTTATAGCGGGTCTGGTTGTGGGATTGCTTAGAGGCGTTATTACAATTGCCTTTTCTCACTGTTGCTTACTTGCCACTAAATATTCTTTGTTCTCGCCCACTTCTACCTCTTAACAAGCCCTCGAATGTTTTAATTATCATTACAGCGTGAATAACAGTGGCTCGTTTTTGCATACATAACTCTTTCTCTTCTGGAACATTTTATTCCTGAACGATGCACAGTAGATATCCTGCATTTGTTTAAACAGCATTTATCTTTTCGTACTCTCTGTCTGTCTTTCTGTCTGTCTTTCTGTCTGTCTTTCTATTCTTTTCTCTCTGTCTCTCTCTTTGTCTCTCTCTCTCTCTCTCCCTCGCTCCTCCTCTCTCTCTCCCTCTCCCTCTCCATCTCTCCATCTCTCTCTCTCTCTCTCTCTCTCTCTCTCTCTCACACACACACACACACACACACAAACACATAATCATCTGTTCAGTTGTATTGACAGAACCAGGTGAGTGGTGGGGGGGGGGGGTCTAGGGGGCTTGGGCCCCCTCCCCCAACCCTTTTTTCCAGCCTCTGCAACCTTTTTTAGAGGGCCTTCAGACCAATATTTGTGGCCTGGACCCCTCCCCCCTCTTCTGGTCATGGAGACCTTTTTTTAAAGTGTTCTCATTTGTCCTCCTGTGTTGGACTCGTCATTTTCCAAAATCCTGGATCCGCCCATAGTTTACTTGTTGGAAGCTTTCCATGAAACCTTCTTTATTCAAAAGAAGGATGTTAGTTTTTATTGCATTGTTACTATGTTAGATATTTAACCACCAAAATATATCAAACTTCCATAAGTATATGAATATGTTTAAAATCGGTTCATACGTGTTTATTTTCATGTTAGAAGGTAGACTTACTCTATATTGATTTGAAGTGGTTAAACAAAGAGGGTCTCAGGTGCATGTAACTGTATGTATGTAATCTAAGAAAATAGGAGCAAAATGAGTTTCCAAAGGAATGCTCATGGATTCACCTACAAAGCAGAACGGGACTGACGTTTAACCGATTTTAGATATTTGATATTTGCATGCGAATATCTTTTATCGGTAACTTCAGTCCCGCGAAAGCCCACACTTGAATAAGCCATAAGCTTTCGAATTCAAAACTGACCTGTCTAATAAGACAGCTCTTAGCCAGCCCTAAAGGATGGTTTTAATAAAACAGCCTATCGTAGGTTGTGGTCTTATATAAAATCAACATATTCTTATGCGCTTATAGATTTAAGATCAGTATAGGATTAACTTTATAGACCCTCTACTTGGTATAAAAAGCTAAAAGTGATCCGATGAAACCTGTTTTATAATGTTTGACCTTTGATCTTTTACGGGTTCCCCGGCTGTGATCTCAACTGGACTTTAAGGGGCCTATTCCGAGATCTGACGTCTCTTAACTAAACATAATCCCTTGAAACTTTTATATAAATAGGCCAGAAAACGCTGACCTCACCACACATATTGTTCGTTTTGTTAATATCCACGTGTTTATAACATGGGGGGGGGGCCGTGGAAATAACCAAAACACATTCAATAAGGACATCCAGAGGCGAATAAAACAAACCAGATTTTTGCAAGGGGCGTTTTGAAAACTGTTCAACTTCAACATATGCAAACGAATGACCTTCAGTTACATGATTTCTTTTTCGCTTTGTCAACATTGCTACGTTTGCTAACAGTTTGTTGATAAACAAGCCCGTACCTCCGTCCAGGAAAGGTAGGCGAATAGCCGGCTTTAAGAAAAGTTGTTAATCAACCCGCAGCACTACAGGATCTGGTCTTCGACAGTCTATCCTTCACCTAATAACTATAATAACCCCTGCCACTTTCTTAATTCACATGCTAATCCCTTGACTGACATGTTATTTTAACCTGCAGGTGGCAGCACCTCCGTTAAAATACTTTCTGCGACCTAAAGAAACACCTTACCTTTTCTTTAGATAACTCGGTGAATAAGAACATTTTCGCCTTCAAATCGTATATATGTACAAGGATTCCTCGGAGCAATGGGAAATTCCACATTTAATGGAACTATTTTCATAAATTATGTTTCCACAGGAATGAGAATTTTGCTTATCACATACCTTAATGATTTTCACATGATTGCATACACGGTGCAAAATGTTTTACCTTTATCTCATGAACCGCTGCATAGATCATAACAAATATATTGATCACATGACTTATATCTGAAATTAGCCTGAAAATGGCAATGTAGCAATGTTTTCGAGGAAAGACACTTGATTCCATTTCGAAAGGATATTATCATCACAGCTGTAAGGCACTCAACAACCGCATACCTCCGCCAATATTCATAATCACCAAAACCAGAATATTAATAGGACCCCGATCAAACTTTGATATGTGCAGATTAAGACATTATATTATGTCATGGCTCAACAATTCGATGGCTGTATCGCACGGCAGCTCATCCAAACAGAACAAAGGCGGTGTCTATGCATGTTGTAGACCGTGTGAACTTTCACACCGTTCGGAAATTTACACTTCAATTTTCTTCAAATAATGGCGACAAGTTTGATGGCGATGGTAAAGAATCGTGATCCTTCAAACAGAAATCTATTAAGATGTTCCAGTCAATCTAAAATTCAATTGGATTTCTTGGGGTTTCCCTGTCTTTCTACAAAGTTCATCGAAGTATGGTCATAACGATTTCAGTTAAATCTAAATTGAAAGAGCTAAAACATTCGGCAATATATAAAAAAATTCCCGCCATTTTGCAGAGGTAAATAATAGTCCGTGCATAATGCACACCTTTTTAACATAAAGTTTTCTTTTTAACAAACAGCAAGATTTCGAAACGATCAAAAATACTTTAAAAACACTTTTTTTGGCGATTCCAGGATTCCAGTTTTTTCTCAATAATGTTATATTATGAGAGATTGCCCAGACCAAGAATCCTCTGGCGGGTGTGACGAAACACTCATCTTGCACCTTACTCATTGTTCACCAAGATTCTAAAAATTAACAAATATTTACTATATTAGTATAGCATAAAAAGAGGACCACGCCAAAGGACCATTGATATTATACTTCTGCAATTCTAGGAGTTCTTCATTGCACAGAAAATCGCTGAACTGCCGTAGACTGACATAGTATTTTCATGACATTGCTGAAAAAAAATAAACATTTCTCCCTAGTTCAACTTTACATATATATATCAATTTCGCAATTTTTTTATTGAAACGTAAGATTTTAAAAAAAATTTGGTATATTTTGCACGAAAAAAAATTACAATAGTATATTTGTTTATAATCGCAAGATAAAATACATAAATGTTCGATATTCTAATACATCATCGGCATTACGTATAATAAGACACTGTTCGACATTTATGCCTGTATATTTATATAAATAAGCTTTTCTGCGGCAATGTATCATATTTCACAGCATTCCGGATGTGGGGAAACGGGACTTCCGGTTGAGAACAAATTACCGTATCATACACAAAACCGCGCTGATAATAAGTCATTTGTTGCGGTGGCCAGCGTATCGTCAGTGTGAAGGGATACTGTCACCTAATCAAGGGAGTTCCTGCCATTTTTTCCCCAACGTAAACTACTCCTGAAAGATTTGTTAGCGGCGAGCGGGTGCTTTATAACAAACGTCATGTCAATTTAAGAGAACATTAGTGGAAAGGCCATGTATAATTAGGACGACCATTGCTTACACGGCATCGCACAACCCCCTGATACCAGCCTTGTCCTTTGTTCACAGATAAATGACTTTTGCGGTTTTGGTCCACACAGGGAACATTCTGTGACGGCTGGCTTCTACAGTCCGCTATGTATTGACAGTTCTGCACTTGTCTATATCACAAGCTGTCAGTCACCCTCCACATGCCTGTATCCCTATACAGTATCTGCATGTGTACACCGGTTTCACTGGCTATATGAAGGACTGTGCATGTGAAGAGCTGAGAGAGAGAGAAAGAGATAAAGAGAGATAAAGAAGAAAAGGAAGAAAAAGACACAGTGGGAGAGAGAGGGAAGAAATGAACAGAAGAGCTGCACAAAACAAGTGAAAGCATAGCCACAATCGACAAATATATAAGCATATAAATAAGATTTATACAAGAGGAACTTTGGGAATAAAATGCAATTGAAACATACATAAATATAAACGACTGGAAGATACTTCTACCAAGGGATTTGGACATTATACGTAAAATTGTACTGCGGGTATTTGAACTACTGGCATTTTTGTTATGGACATTTGTACTACGGATTTTTTAACTACGGGCATTTGCACTACGGACATTTGTTCTACGGAATTTTTATAATGGATGTTGTACTTTACGGACATTTATATTACGGACAGTTTATTATGGACATTTGCACTAAAAGCATTTTTTTATTATCATTTGTACAATACGGACCTTGTACAATACGAACATTTGTACTGTGGACATTTGTACTGTGGCCATTTGGGCCGCAAAGATCCACTTTTTTTCTAATGTAATCCTTTGTTTACTGTAGGAGTGTTATTGTCTGAAAGTGATCGTTGTGACCACGAATGTAGGAGGTATTGCTGCCAAATACGTTTGTATACATGTTTGGAAAATTTTAAGTTTAATAAAAAAAATCTTACTTTTGGCCCTACCCTCGATTCCGATCCAGACCAACATTTTTATCATTCAGACAACATGACAACTGTCATTGCTCACGTGGAGCAATTTCATATAACCCCCGCTGCAGACTATCGGGGGGGGGGGGGGGGGGGGTTAAGTGAAAAGGAGGTAACCTGAAGCCTGTACATCGGTGAAGACTCCTCACTGTAGCTTATCCTCCGGTAATCTGAAATCAATGTTAAAACGAATCCATTTATATATATATTGCTGTATAATACGGTCCTCTACGGGCACGGATAGGACATATAGTGAGTCAAAATATAAAATAAAAAAATTCACATGATCCTCCATAAAATATTATAGAAATGATCACAGAAAGATGCAACATTAAAAAAATTGATAAACCTTTAATATCTTATACACAATTGTAGGTGCATGATTTAAGTTTTTTTTTATATTACATCATGCAGAGAGACATTAAACAGCAATCAAAATGTATGCAGTTTAAACATCTGAGGCGTAATTTGGGTTTTCTCGGTAGCTTTTTAAACAGGGCTTAAATTATAACCCTAATGGTTGGATGCTATACCAAAATCAATATGATATATCTTTCGAGTATATGGGCGATGAATGGCATTGATGTTATCCATATGACAAAATGTGGTTAAACGCATCCTTCTATAGAACATCGCAACCGCTCACGTGGTAATCACGTGGTTATACGTCATAACATGTGCAAGGTAACATGGGCGGACAGATAAATACCATGAGAAAGTGACCGTTTCATTGTTTTTCTGATGTACACGTGAAATTCAAATTTACTTTCAGCATTAAAATGTCAATACTATATACTACGTTTACTGAGTGGTGTGACCTTAGAAAGGTGTTTGACAGGATAGATAGATTGTATACTTTGCAATGTGAAAACCATTAGCCTTAATTGTTTGCTTTCAAGAGGGGGAAAATCACAGGAGTATAAGGACAGTAGAAACCCCCGGACCCCCCCCCCCCCTTGCAATAAGGATGTCCACTCATCATGTCCTAAAATCCATACACATGTCTCCCATACAGAATTAAGAGGGCACAGCCCCATCCATAATTAAATTCACCACCGCCATGCATTATGAAATATATAGAGATAAACATGTACATTTCCAGTCTATTGTCATTAATTTCATTCTTGATTTAAATTTAGTTTTATAATGTTAATTTAATTAACCTTTATCCATTTAACAAACATTTAACAGCATGATAAATAATGTAGGCTTATAATTATGATAATTCATGGGTCGTTTACTGCATTAAATTCAACATATAGAACTTATTATTAATCTTATTTGAAATATTACTGAAGAAAATATGGAGAAACTATAAGCTGTCTGGATTACTTAATTAGCTCGCAAATGTTAATTATGTTAATTATATTACTTTTATTTTCTTAAAATGTGAGATGGACAATATAGGTACATTGTTTCTCATCTCTGTAAAAAGTCAGACATGTCCCCTGTCTAACCTTATATATTTATGACCCACGGTGATAGCTAAAGGAAATTTTACATGATTGAGGTATTTGAATGTAAAATTGTCCACTTATTTATTCGTATAATTAATAATAATCCCTATAATCAATAAGAATACATAATACCACCAAAATAATCTAACACTAACAAAGTGTAACAGTATATATGACAAGAATACAATATTTATGTAAATATACATAATGCTGATTTAGTAATATACGATTTCAAGTTAACTCTATATAATATTGTCAGTTTTAATAAGAAATTAATATTTTAATGGGTATTTTTTTCATTATTGCTAATCCTTTATAGAAAACAGTACCGTTGAAGTAAATTCAACGTAAGGAAAATGGATTTAAATAGTACTAAAAAGTATGTGCTACTATCTGCTGCATTCGCTGAAATAAAAACTACACAGAAAAGTTCACTTTATAGATAAATACGGCATCTGAGATTTATGTGCATTTTATGTACAGAATTTCGAGCAATCCGATTATGGCATATCATAACTTTTCAATGGTATTTCCTTCTTTAAAAGGTGACATGAACTGATTAGAAAATGATTTATCAAGGTTTCTAATAATAATTGTTTCGTACAATTTCTTCCTGATATATATTAACCGAATATTAATCGGTTCTCATCGTGTACATAAAGAACACGCAACATATGTTACAGACGGGCAACAGCCTGTAAAATCTACAGAGTCTGCTCGGGGTGTGGGACAAGAAAGAGTATGCATGGCGCCAAAGTCACCATAGAAGCAAAGCGAAATCAAAACGCGAGTAAAATAATTTGAAGACGTGAACGAAAGTAACAAAAGAAAGATACATTAGGCAAATGCGGCGGGTTCTGAATCTAATTGAATTCCCCAAACTTTGATAGCAGCAATCTAAGAATGGGGCGAGTTTCAATGGAAACAAAAGCGATGCATTACGTGAAAAAGTCATTTGCGGTGCGTTTCTTTAGCGAACTGCTGTCGCAAAAGGCTACAGCGGTTTTAAATGGATCTTAGGAAAGTGTGCACTGTCACCCATTAGATGCGTGACAAATTGTTCCCCGTTCTATTATTATCATATTGAAGGTGTTTTCTTTTATTGTCACGATATGCGTGGAGGAGACCCCAACAAAGCATATTCGCCGGTATAGATGCAGATAATAGCACGGGCAGGTCTTCAGTTTTCTTACCGAACTTTCCAATAATCTTACGTTCACAATCAACTCTTTGTATTTCAACCCTA
The DNA here is from genome assembly GCA_026874595.1 of Sipunculus nudus. Lineage (NCBI taxonomy): Eukaryota > Metazoa > Annelida > Sipuncula > Golfingiida > Sipunculidae > Sipunculus > Sipunculus nudus. Next base: position 56,767,124 of record CM049317.1, read on the forward strand.
GATTGATTCAATAAACACATAAGGACAAAACGTCTGTTATCTGCATGGGGCACAATTCCCGGAACAGTATGAAGCAAAGATGTATTTTTATGTTTGTTTATGCAAGTGTGTTTGCTCACAATATAGGTGTTTAATTCATTTTAATTGTGGTTTCTACTTTTGGAATAAGAGAATCGTACACATTCAAAAACACGGCAGGAAATGGTATGTATATCATCAAAGTAATTGTAATTATTCGTATTATATTCAGCCTTACAAATATATTTGTTTGTCTGTTACTAGAGGAAAAAGGGACCCATGGGTCACTGTGCTCAGCTGAGTTGACCTTGAAGGTAAAAATATAAAATAGTAACAAATAGAGATAAAGTCTGAGAGGAAGAGGTAATACAGGTCATGGTTGGTTGATATGATTGGTTTGTCTTGATGAGGGAATAATTGTTGCAAATAACATTTTGTGATATGACCACGTGTTTCCTAATGTTGAAACTGAAGCGTGTGAGCAGTTTGTGAACATAAGATCTGTACAACGATGAACCATGATCATTGGTTGGCTTTTGATACGCTGCATGTTGACAGTTCAGCAGTTTACACATTTGTTCAATTAGACCCTATTTGTTTTATTATACCATTTTTTGTGTGACTGTAATATGCATGTAAATATATCCACTGGGAACATATGAAACCCTGCAAATTATAGAATGATGGACATGAATTAAAGCATTATAATACACGTTTAATTTATTAACTGATATAAAATGCTGTAAAAATAAAATTTTCCATTTTCAAATGAGAGTAAACTAAATTTGATATGCGGGTTAAAACTATACATTGCTCCTGCACTGTGTAATACGTGAAACTTGTAGCCTGAAACCATTTGATGATTCAACAAGGAAAAAAAACAGTTAATTTTTTAGCATATCCATTTTTTTGCATGAATAATTTTTTCAATATTCATTTTTTTTTTAATTTACAAATTTTATAAATTTGCATTAAAAAATCGTAAAATATAAGTTCATTAAAAATTGTAAGTTGCATCATTATTTATCCTTGATGGCTCAAATCAAGTCAAATTATGCATACATATATATATATTTTTATTAATTGTTAAATCACAAAATGTTTAAAGTGATTTTAACAGTTTTTCTTTAAAGAAGGGTAGAGAGGAAGCCTAGCTAAGCTGAGTCAAGGGAGATGCCTTGAGTGAGGCAGTTACATGACATATAGGTGAGGGCTGCATCTCTCACTGCCGTTCACTGCCGGGTTGGCTTGATGTAAACAACGCGTTGTCATGGTGTATGAAAACTTGAATAAAAACTACCCCTTTTCAGCAATTCCTTTCACATTAATGAAATTATTAGATTAAAATCTCATCGGTCCATCATGTAAAGATAAAGTAAATATACAAACAGGGAAAAAATGTGCCATAGTCAAATTGGGCAAAATTAAAGGTAATGATTTTACATTTATGCTAATTTATAAAATTTACACAATTTTTATTTTATTTCTGGTATACAAGTTAAATATAGATATATGCTTGAAATAAGCTCTCTATAGCTAAACAAATTATCATGTTAAGTGAGTAATTTTATTTCTTCATTTTTAAAATGGTGCATTATGTTAAGGTCTATATATTATAACTTCAAAGATTAACGTAATATTGATCTAATAGCTAGTAGGAATATTTATTACAAATATGAATAGATAAACAACAGTAGTTTTCAAAGTGGGCAGTTTTTAAGTGTAATAATAGGTTTTTACTGGAAAAATTTCACGAAGGAACGAAATCACAGTGACCCAGTTTTCGGCTTGGTAGCAGAGCTTGCGGACATCAAACTGTATGTAGACTTTTGGATTTGTAGGTCCAACGGTTTCAAAACGTGCCTTGTTAACGGAAGGCTGGACAGACGGACGGACAACGGACCATCACTTTAGCTTAGATGACTTATAGTCAGCTGAGCTGAAATTACTTTGTCCTCATGAAGTTGTTTTGTTTTTCATGAAAAAGAAACATGGAAAACTGAAAAACAGCATAAACGTAATCTCGTATAAATTTGACTGTATCCGAGATAACAATTCATTGAATAATCGATGCATTGGATCTAAGATAATTTTCAATCGAAAAAACCGAATCGGGACTGAAATATGTATAAAAAAATGTATAATTGCTTTATCTTAAGCTTATACCAAAGACATATAAATTATATATATGACGATATACTCACGGTTGTAAACATGAAAAGTCACGTGATATCCTTCTAGATTTTAATTGGTGTGAAAGTGAATGAACATTTTTAATTATTACTCGGTCTATATTTCTTTTTGTAAGAGAAATACAGGAACATCCAGAAGAAGACAAAATTACTTTATATTTCTTGTTCATTTATTTAATCTTATGCATCTCGTGAGACCACGTGACATGGCGAGGAATTTAAGAAATTATTGAAATGTGTTCTCAGAGAAATAAGTAAATCCTATATCCGCATTGGAAAGTAATATGTTAACACGCTCTCGTTTGGTAGAGTTAAAAAATTACAAACATACTGTCAAGTAATAAAAAAAAAGTTTCAACCCAGTATCAAATAAAGCTGTATGCATATTATCATTGGAGTGCTGCATGCATATGTTAGATCAGTACGATTAGCTAATTATAGAAGAGGACGTTTTTAATATATCGGGATGCACTTGATAATATCGTAAATATAGAAAGATATAAGATAATCAAAGTGTCATATTAAAATAATCAACTATTTGTGAAAATGTAAAGAAAGAGAAGAGAAGTAAAGCTTACATCTATAAAATGCCGTGATGCATGCATTCGGAAAGTCTGAAGCATGATAGAAAGTGGCAAATTAAAATGAGCTATCTGCATTTAGAAACGGAATTGAAATTAAAAGAAACAAATATAAATTAAAATCGAGAGCATACGTAAACTATGTCATCATTTTGCATAAGTACGAAACCGATTTAACATCGTTTAGGTGGTATGTGGGATTGAGAGAAGGGGCAAGGGATGAGAAGGCTCGTGTAAAGGTATCCCCTAATTCAGGCTATTCCTCATTCATGGCTGAGAGCGTTCTATATTAGAACGGTCAGGGAACGGTTGCACTCTTTGTGGGTCCATTGTATTCTTTTCAGAAGCATACACATATAGTTATAAAGCGTGTTTCAGAAAGACCTGACATTTAATTATACATGCTGTAGGTTGACTTGACACCTGTACATTGGCAATTTATGGCAGTGTCCACTTGTCACCATTTTACAAATGACCTGTCAGGGAATAACTTATGTACTCCCCAGAATTTTTTTCTTATGAAGCCCACTTTAAGGGACATAATAGTAACACTGGCAATTACCGTGTACTGTGTACTGCCTCATGTATACTCTCACTTGAGGTGGCGACTTAACATCCAATTTTGTATACATCATTAACTCAAATGTCAATAAAATGTTCTCCAGCGAAATGAGACATAAATGCGTTTCAATCTACTTATACATACCTACATACACACACACATACATATATATATATATATATATATATATATATATATATACACGGTTACATATGCATACATACGTATATCTAAGAATAATTTTCTTTCAAGATGCTGCTGGAATTTCTAGTATTTAGTATAAATAACCATTATTTTAATTAAAATTTTCCCACCCATTACTAATGTACGTGACTGTCTCCGGTAAAGCACAAAGCGTACAACACCGTATATCTTGTTTATCTGCCATTAAGTAGGAGCAAGGAATAAAAATAATATAAATTGAGTATGAATGAATGTATAATAATTGTGAATAATCAATTATTGCATGTAGCCTCGGTTTATTTTATAGCCCGACAAAATAATATATATATATATACATACATATATATTCATAAAAACACTAAATCGCTACATTTTCTTATCTTTTCCGAATCAACCTGAATATTTGCTCTCTCTCTTTCTCTCACTCGTATATATTATATTACAATAACAAAATAGTGAAAGCCTTTAATTAATTATGCAAAATAACGCAAAATAATAAAACTTGAACTATGACTCGACTATCATGTATATGGCACGTTAAGGACTTCAAGAAAATGTTTCGCATAATGGGTCCACAACGTCCGACAGGTGCTTTTCTTTATACACGTGCATTACTTTAAGCAGAGATAGTTGCTATAAGATATTTGTATTGGTACATTCACGTAAATGACTAAAATTAAACCCACACTCACTGTGTCAATGTGTAAACCTAATTATATCATCCGAGGAACAACAGTTCACGGCAAATCCAATTTGGCCAGCCACCAATATGAATCATTCCATTGCTCCTGGATAACCCCTGCCGGATGCGAGACGATTTAGCTTATCCCATATCAATATTGGGCCGTATATATTACTAAGGAGTGTAGGCTCTCCAAGAAGCTGTGTGCTGCCGCTTTGTGTATATGTATTCGTTGCACATGTGATACGTTTTGTTACTTTTTGCACCATATTTTCTTCCTAGAGCAGAAAAAGTAGAATTTGCTGAAGAAAATTTGTTAGAATAGAAATTAGGTTTATTGTTGGAATTGCCTGTATTTCATCAATTCGCGAGCGAGAAATAGAGAGGGGACGTACACACAAAGGGAGAGAAGCAGGGAGAGAAAAGTTAGGATAGAAAGAAACATATTGTGTGTGTGTGTGTGTGAGAGAGAGAGAGAGAGAGAGAAAGAGAGAAAGACAGACAGACAGAGAGAGAGGGGGGGGGGAGAGAAGGAGAGGCTGACCAAAAGAAACGAATTTTTATCTAATGAGTAAAAGCAATTTCCCCGTTTCTCGACATCAAAGATTATTAGGAACAACCTGTCAATAATTGAATTAAAAACCAGAGTGTCAATAACGTAGTGCTCACCCGGCAAATTATATGCAATTGTAAATAAGTTTATGTCATGATCTTTTTATCACAGAGAGTTGGTTCTTAGGTGATCCTTCCTGCAGAAGTTTAGATATGGTACGAAGCTCAAGTGAATAAAACAGAGTCAAAATCAGTCCAGAAATAAGAATCAAAGACATTTTTTATATGTTGAAAAATTTGAATAAAATTGTGTGTTTAATGTATTTCAATTTTTTGTACAAGTTACAAAAAAGCACATATAATACAAACAAAATCAGTGTCGGTCGAGAAATTAACGTTCTAATAATGGTGCACGGAAACCTGATGAACAGATATAGACGACCGGACGCCGCATTGGTCCTGTAGCAAATAATATCGGTAATCATCCATCGATACAAGATTTTAAGGATCACAGAATGCAAAATCGAATATGCAGACTAGGTGTTTTTCACTTTTGTTTTTTTTAACAATATTATCCGGTACAAGACTTTACTTTATTTGATTAGATATTTTGTAATAATGAGAAGCAGCTAGCTATATATATGTATATGTGTATATTTTATATAAATGTACTGGATTTAAATTGCTGCGGTTTTCTCTTTTCAATGTTTCGAGAGGTTACCATTTTCGCGAAACACTAAAAAAATAACAGATTTTGTCTATAGCGACGCTATAGGCATAGCTTATGTACATGGGATGTGAATGAAGCTATAAAGTTAATACGAATGTTCAAATATATATGTGTAGACAGGGAGACGTATCCACGAAGATTTTACTTTCGCGATAATCTCACTTTCGCGAAAATCGCGAATACGAATAAGTATAGGTATGAAGATACCAAAAAATGCATAGAATATATACTGTTTATAGTTACTTGGCTTTTTGTAAGCCAGGGTTTCAAATTGTGATAAGGGAATTATAAATAAGAGGTCCATTGTGGAAGGCAAGTCGAAAGGTAAATATTGATATTTAGTATGGATAATAATAGATCTTGTATATTCAAGGTTTGCTACTATAAATCATATGAGATCTTTCAATTATTTGCCATTAAAGAACAAGAACTTCAGCTCGTTCGATTTTTTTTTCTATAGATGTTTTAGTGGGGGTAATCACCTCCATTTTTAATGCTGACTTATCTCATTCTTAAACACGTATTTATACATCTGCAGAGTTCCATGTCGGTTTGGGACTAAGGGCGGTAGCACTCGCTTCTGGTCATTTTTTTCGCATCCTGCTGTCACCCAGGCCCGGTGTCTACCGCACCTGCTGGTCCTGGGTATGTAATCACCCCCATTACTGGGTCATAACACTGAGGAACCTCCAAAAGGCGCACTCGTTTGTGAGTGATACACGGCTGTAGGGCACAGTCTTCCCATTAAGCCTGCAGTGCGCTCACCCTGGGTGGAGGCCGACCGCGTGAAATCTGACCGCTCCTCGGATGAGATTTGAACTCACGACCTCCCGGCTTTGAGTCCTGTGCTGTACACCTTCGCCACAGAAGAAGGTGTTCGATGTTAACTTTTGTGGCCGTCTAATCATTTCGATTTTTTGGATATATTGTTTGATCTACATGTTATTAACTCATATAATAATTATTTTATTAATTTTTTTTATTATATGGTGAGATCGCGAAAATGGAACCATCGGGAAACACTGAAAACAAATCCATGTCGCGAAATTAACAATATGCCAATTCTGTACATTGTTGACTATCAGATGACATTCCAAAACGACAAAATGAGACAAAAAGAACAACCAACTGAACACAACTATTATTTATCCTTTATACCATGAAAACCTCCTGTTTATCCCGAGAGTTGTCATCTCGGTAGATTTATTAATGAAGACGAATTGATTATCAAACGGGCAAATTATATTCCTCTATGGACTATTGATAATGTCATATTTAACATATTTAAGCGGTACAAAACAAAGTTTGCATGCAGCACTGAATATATAGATAAAGGAACCGTATATACGAGTACATAATCCCTGTATTTTTGTAAATCTTTAATAAATTACATTGTTATTATTGATTTAAATGTTTGCTATACGACCGCTATATATTATTATGTGAATAAAACAATGAATACTAACACCTGTAAGTTAAAATATATAAACAAAATGCATGTAAACGAACTGAAGTATAGAAGGAATCTTTAAGCATGTGGGGCATGACCACTGGGTGAACAAATTAGAGCTGTGTTATATATAAGAAAAAAACACAGTCTAAATGACTTTGATTTATGTATAGCAGGGGTATAGATATAAACTATTATACAGGATCTTAAAAGGGGATGGGGTTCAAAACCCTGGCATACATGCGGGAAAACAAGTGTGCCCTGGTGGACTTGGTGGAATTTAAGCGTTATTTACTCCCGCGCTTATAGGTGTACTATAGGAAAGAAAAATCATGCGCTGCTTCTCAGTTTTTAGCGTTTAATATAATATTTTATATCCTAAATTTTTGGGTCGAATAGGTGGGAGGCTGAGCTCCTTGAACCCCTCTAAATCCACTGAGTAAAAATCCTCCCCTGACTATATATAAATGCATTATACAGGTTAACATGGAGCTGTTAATATAATTTTAAATTTTAAACTAAACATTTGTAAGAAATCAATGTTTCCCACAATTGTAATTATGTGTAATATAAAGACACCAATGTATAATAAAAATATTTCAGTTTTAAATCGAACCTGAATCCCCCCCCCCCCCCCCCCCAATGAAATGTATTTACATTAATTAATTGATTTGACTGCCATGCAGGTGCGATTTAATAAAGTGAACCTATGAAAATTAATAGAAAATTACGAAATAAAGCCAGAATGAACATAGACCTAAACAGTTGTAAAGAACAATTTAAGCCATTCGTGCATGCCCTGTTATTTTAAAAGGCATACGAAATATTATTTTGACGTATAGTCTCGTTTATGAAATGCGTAAGCGAAAATTTTAAATGTCCAAAAATTCAATAGGTAAGGGGTAAAATATAATCAGGTAAGGAAACAAAAAGATGCACCTGCAGTATTAATTGAAGAAGTGGGTATTGGTAACTGTATTTGAGAAATGGAGTCGCATACGAGTATATATATTAACAGACGGATGAGCGGACGGGCAGATAAAAGGGTGAAGCTAGCTGTATGATGGCTATACAAGTATATATCTCCAGATCCACGACGCCAGGGGATTTTAATTTATCTATAGATCTTTAAGTTATTACAAACGTTTTAATTCTATATCTAAGCCTTTCTTAGAAATAATATATATATATATATATATATATTTATTTATATATATATATATATATATATATATATATATATATATATATATATATAAACGCATGGAACGGAGAGCACGCAGGTATATACGACAGCTCCGCCTTTTCAATATCCAGTGGACGCATGTCACCAGTGAAAACTGATAATCCTGAATAAACAGGAAATCAGCCAATCAAATGTGAGTTACCCCAGATGACAAAAAATTAGTAGGAGGGGCCTAACTTGTGAACTGACAGATGGCAAAGTCTCCTGCGTGGAGATATCAGGCAGTTGAAACAGACATATGAATAAATATTTAAAATATTACTCTTTTACCTTAATAATAGTGATTAGCTTTACAATTGTATAAATGTTATTATAAATGTCCGTCAATCTAGTAGATACACAGATCTAGTCTACACATACCCGAGTCCGAGTGCAAGTCCGATTTCAAGCTTGTCGCTTCAAGTCCCAGTCCGAGTCCTTCGGGTTCGAATCTAAGTCCACCTTCGATTCCATGTAATTTTAAGATCGGTTACCCCTGAAAACTAGAAATCGATTTCACATAACCCCCTACGATGTCAAATTACCCCTTCAAAGAGGTATGTCTTCATGTTTATTTACTTAAAATTAATATAATTTCTCCCTTTTTGAGTTCCCAAATTAGGTTGAATTTTTGTATATTTTACGTTTGCATATAACGTGCCTGCGAGTAAATATGAATATATTCAACAATGAAATTTACATTTTGCGACAATTGTATTCGTTATAGATTGATTCCAGCGTATCATTCATGTGGTTTATTAAAATATATACAAGTATCATGAGGTGAAAAAAAAAGAATTTATCATTTAGTAAATTGACCAAGGGGGCAATCTGAAGAGTGCGGGGGTAATCTGAAATTAGGTTCAGGCTACCCCCGAGGGTAATCTGAAATCGATTTAAAAAACACCAGGGGTAGCCTGAACCTGGGAATAACCTTAAGTTACAAGAAGTGTTTTAAGCTGGGTCGATGTCCGAGTCCAATCAGAAAAAATATTATTTTTTATTCATTCATTATTATATATTATACAGAGGCCTTGCCATAGCATCTATACGAGTATACAACGTCTGGTTCCCAGATAATGTGTCCTATAAAACGTGTCCTCGAGTCCTATACTGCAAGATTCACTATACACTATACAATAGTATACAAACGATATATATAAAATGAGGACGTCATATATCATATGATTACATATATATACATGATTTATATGATACCTGTAAATCATTTTAGAAGTTACCAGAGTGTTCTACGTTAATTCTCTTTCATGAGCATATGAAATGCATATATTTTTACTGCACTATTCTGGTTGATCATAAATTCACTTTATAGTATTTAGTCCCCTATTGAATTGTCTGTTTACTTGTTCGTGATTGTTTTTTTATTTAAACAAATAATTAGAAAAATCAAATCTATATCCTCGTGATTTTTTAAAATATACCAATGTTATATCAAATGTGTATATAAATTGTATTAAGCTATGTCACATAAATATATACATGTACTCGTATTAGTTATCAAATATTTTTAAACATATTTTCCACAAAATGCATTTATTTTACAACTTGCACTTATAAATAAATATCTGCGAATTAATGTACTTAACTCCATTATTTCGACATCATTAAATTATAATCATTATAAATATAGCAAAATCAATATTTCTATTAACTGAAATTCAATTTTTTTTTTACATTTAAGTCTTTTGCGTTATAGATTTAACTTATAATACTTGAAATATTATTATAAAAGTGTCCGCAAGTTTCGTAACTGCCATAAGTAAGCCATGTAGGTATATACTCCCACTGAAATATGTCATTGTCATATGTTACCCTTGTCGTATAATAATAATAATAATAATAATAATAATAATAATAATAATAGTAATAATAATAATAATAGCAACCACAACGACGACAACATCAATAATAATAATAATAATAATAATAATAATAATAATAATAATAATAATAATAATAAAATAACAATAAATGATAAATAATAATAATAATAATAATAATAAGATGATGATGAAGAATAAGGAGAATAAAAAGAAACTGAAGATGAAGAAGAACAAGAACAAGAATTAAGAAGAAGTAGACTGACATTTACAAAAATAAAAATTATTTGTACTCTACAAATAAACAAACCATTTCGGTTTGGGACCACCTGACAGGGCGGTAGCACTTGCTTCCTATCATATTATTTTGAATCCTAGTGTCACCCATGTCCGGTGTATACCGCACCTGCGGGTCCTTGGTGTGTAATCATTCCCATTGCGAGGTCATAACACCGAAGATACCTTCCCATTAAGCCTGCAGACCGCTCATCCTGCATGGCCGGGGGCCAACCGTGAAAATCTCACCGCCTCGGCTTAGATTTTAACTCACGACCCCCGGCTTTGAGTCTTGTGCTCTACCCTGAGCCACAGAAACTCTTTTATTCGTCAGGCTAGTACTTTGTGCAATACTTATAACGTTTCACTTTTAAAATATTAAAGATTCAGGTCATATTTTATTTCGTGCTATTACAAAATAGCAAGTCTCTATTAATGTCCTTTTCCCGTCATTTTCTGTCATTCCAACAACAGCACAAACACTACCTGTATAGTTTCATATCGATATGGGCTGAATAATTATCTTATCTTATCTTTTGCTGCCTAGAATAACACCGGAAACGTAAGTTTGCCAGTGTGAGTCATATAGATGTCATTCGATAGTGTATCAAATGACATCCCAGGGTGCCAGTTTTGCTTTCGGACATACAAATACAAAATCTTTTGAAATCCAAATTAAGACAATTGCTTTTTGGGCCTTGTTTGAGGACTGTGGTATTTTCTAATTGTTTTTTATGTACTTTAGTGAATAAATTCATGTATATAAGCATGCATGTATAATCTGTGTGTGTGCATGTGTGTATGTATGGACGGGGGATACAGGGGCGGATCCAGGATTTAGGAAAAGGGGGGTCCAACCCAGAAGGACAAATGAACCCCCCCCCCCCAAAAAAAAAAATGGTCCTCAGGTCTGAAAAGGGGGGGGGGGGGTAAAGGCGGCAAAATTTTGTCTGAAGCCATTAAAAAAAGTTGTTTCTGATGAAAAAGGAGGGGTCCGGACCCCCTGGACCCCCCCCCCCCTCCCCGGATCCGCTTCTGAGATAGAATGGAAAAGAAAAGGTCTTATGTCTGTATAACTTTTTTTGCATTTAAATGCACCGGGTCGTATACAGTTGAACTCAAATCTGCACTGAACATTTTTTTTTAGATTCAGTAAAAGTTGAATTATGATCCACTTGCGACATCCGGGTTTTAATATGTACGCAAAATGGCAGCCCCTTTGGGTGGTTATGGTCAGGGTTTGATAAGGGCACACGATGACCGCGCCCTCATCCGCAAATTATAATAGGATTATGCAAAAGTTTTTCTAATATATATATATCTATATGATCATGTACACGAGGATGCATGCCTTTCTTTCATTTATGAATATCATTTGATTCAAACTTGTTTGAATAAAATAGGCATGAAAAAGTACCACTTTTAATAAATTACGAAACATGACATATAATTTACTCTTCCTGTATCCATGTTAGATATCAAACAATTTTAAGTTTGGGTGTTTGATTTAACAATTTGTGTTCAGTGTGCTATGGTGTGTCATATATATTGTGTACTGTAAATATTCTGTGTGTGGGTATATATATGGTCATTCCCCATTTCTTTTTTGTTATACTACCTTAGAATACACTGTATTCATACTACTATATAAATTACACTGACATTGTACCGTATCATTGTACCGTATCATTATTCTGTGAAAGAATAAACATTAATCAAGTTTTGGTCTGCTATCCTGGTAATTTCTTGAAAAAAAACCAAAAAAAATATATCTGGACGAAAATAACCTGAGCACACATGAAATCGAAGAAAGATAGAGTATAACTCGTTAATAGATGAATTTCAACACGTGCAAGTGACCTGTTTAAAGTTGACCTGTTTTGTTTCCTGCTAAAATATGATGCACCCAGTAATAATAATGTAATGTGATTAGCCAGTGGTGATAACGTATTTAAAATTTTGACTTTAAAACGAAGCATTTAAGATGAAGTTTAATATATAATTAAAAATGAACACACATTATAAAAATTTCGACTGCTATGAATTCATTAAATGGAATATTAGCTCTTTCAATTAGATGTGCCATACCTTGTTTTAAATAAGTTTTGAATGAAGAAGTTAGTCCATATGTTAAACTACACTAGTTTTTCTGACTACTCGCATTCCATAACAAGCCCCAAACAATCATTGATAAATCATTACTTGCATGCATGATATAATTCAGGCATAATGAAATGAATTAGGTTCATACAAGACAAAGCTAACAAGCATACATATATTAACATAAGTGCCGTAAATAGAATTAATCACTCATAACATGAAAACTGACAGAATTTCAGCTATTTCGTTAAAAAGTAGTTCTTATTTTATCAGACACAATCACCAAGTCCATATAAATTTAACTTTTTTGTTAAGCGTTGCTGTTTTTTATTGATATATCAAAGGTATTAGAAGCAACAAGGGGGTACAATCCAGCCTAGAGCTAGGGGTATAAAATAGACTGGACTAGATTATCCTCGGGGGGTATAAAAAAGCCTAGCCCGTTTTATACCCGGGGTATTTTTTGGTCTAGGCCAGATTATACCCGGGGGTTTACAATAGCCTAGTCTGTTTTATACCCGGGGTATTTTCTGATCTAGGCCAGATAACACCCGGGGGTATAAAATAGCCTAGTATGTTTTATACCCGGGGTATTTTCTGGTCTAGGTCAGATTATACCCGGGTATAGAATAAGTATATATATATATATATATATATATATATATATATATATATATATATATATATATATATATATACTGCCTACGTCTAGAAGGAAAATGGCATTGTTTCACAGTAGCTGATTCACCACATAGCAGTAATTGTGGACGATAATAGGGAGTTATAGGCAGTTATGCTGACATAATTAGATATATAGAAGTTTTATTTATATATGAATAAAGTGTGGCTTATATTATTTGTATAACCCAAACAAGTGATCGATTCTCCAAATGATCCAATACCAATAACAACCACACACACCTTACCTTCATGGCATAAAATATAGATATTTTGTAAATAAAGCATCCATACATAAGATATTAATCTCCAGTATGTAAAGCTACACGGTGATTGGTGGATAATTATACCCATCCATTTATCAACGTACACTGACAGTAAAGGAATTTGAATTTATGGTTTGAGTGAGACTGCGAGATTGAATACGGAGTATACATGCAGACCGATATGCACATGCCCTGACCATGAGTTCGCATAATAAAATTGTTTACTATAAAATATTAATCCGTAAATTGTATCCTATGCAGACAGACGTTGAACATTGTATGCTTTGTACTGTATACGCCGCTGTGCATATTATCTTCAATATACATTTCAAATAATATTATGAAGCGGGTTGCCGGTTTTTGCTTAGATAACAGGTATACGGTACTCACAATCTGCTGACCTTTGACCTTCCAGGGGGATTCCCCAGCGCATTATATCTCCAAAACATATCGTTGGATGAACTGTTTACCTCCTTTACATGAACAGGTTTAGTTATCACAAAGGTTAGTATATAGATCCCATATGTTTGTTCTAGCTGCGTGTAAGAAAACCAGCCAGGTCCCTGTGGGCTGCTTCAGACCAGCCAGCATGCTATGGAACTCTGGCAGTCTTAGCAGGCCAGTCTGAAGGAGAATTAGCCCAGTCAAGACCGACGCCGTCTAATAGCTAATACTTTGGGCGGCCATAAAACAGAAAATATCACTTTCAACCACGCAAACGGGCCACTAGATTTGGCGAAAGGGCACATTTTTCGGTCACGTGACCCGTAAAAACTAATTAGCGCAGGCCGATGAGTGGTCGTTGCCTTCTGACTACCGAGAGCCAGGGCTTTTTGAAAGGATAGCTATGTAGTCGTTTATGGGAATGATGTGTCGAAGCCGGGTACTATATTAGATTTATAGGCCCATAGACTAGGCCCCCTTGTCATTAGAGCTCGTTTGGACCCCGTTAAAGGCACCCTTGGGTCCTCCGAGCGACTCTCCGCCCGGCTCAAATATTGCACTTTTTGAGATATACGGCAACAAGTGTCCAACGGGCAATACGTTAATTCTTGGTCCACATTCATTTGGCCGCACTCTAAGCATTATATGTTCCGCCTTGATCTGGCTGGCTTCTGCCAGTCTCACAGCTCATAGAAGCTGGCCTGGCAGCAGCCACACAGCATCTTGACTCAGTCTTGTACCTACTTACATATATTCTGGATATAATCACTGCATTACAGAATTTTGTGAATGTAACCGTACGATGGAATATACACGGTAAGTGGCTATTTATAGACACAGGAGGTGTGATATTTTACCGGATTTATATATCTTGGATATTGCGTAGAATCAACTCATGACGTCATCATACTGCTGTCCGTTACATGTTGAGCTTTTGTCTTCATAATTGTGCAATTTATACACGGAATGTTGACAAAATGACAAAAGTGAATAAAGTCATTCACTCAGGTGTGTGTAAAATATCATACGTGTGATTGATGAATGGGCTGAACGTGATTAACCGATGCGCATTCACCAAAATGTGATCACACTCTAGGAGTATATGATTGCAAAAGGCATTTCACGCCATTTTATCATGATAAAATAAGGATAAAATACCTTCAAAGTTTGGATGATACAACCCAGCTGCTGTGAAATTATGGAATATATATATATATATATATATATATATATATATATATATATATATATATATATATATATGTATATGTATGTATATATATATATATATATATATATATAGATATTAATTATAGTCAGGTGTGTGTTAAACTACACAACGATAAAGTGCTCAACTGACAGGAGCTGTAATATATGAAAAGTTCAAGACTTTAACCTACATGGGTTTTACAACGTTGTTTCTTAACGGCTGTAGGTCCTCACTTTTCGGAAACCTATTATGAAGTATATATATAAATATGTATATATACACATACATATCCTTCGCCAGACTGCAAGGTTGGTATTTTCTGGGGAATTTTATGTACTGAAACAGACTTTACATAGAGTTGTATGTAGGAAAAAACTGCCGGTCTAAACAGTAGGGACTCCTTCGCTACTTGAATGTCTTACTCTTAGCATTATCTCTCTATTATACTATCTTACCTGAAGTCTTTGAACAAATGACAGAATTTTCAGACTGAGTACATCTTATCAAAGCCATGTATAGTTTAAATAAACTCATAGTATACTATGAAGGGATCACTCTGATATAATCATTTGTATATATGATAATATGATAACACCGAGAAAATACATGACTCATCAAGATGTTCAATGAAATGCCAGCTATCGTTTTGATGGTGACTGTTGTAATATCAAATGCAAATCAATCAAATTATCTAAATGTTATATAACAGTATAATACTCAGCAGTTTCGAATAAGACATCAAATATAAATATAACGATACTAAGCATTGGATATATCGATACTCGGAATTTCTATTTAACACGAATAGATAGGAAAGTATATGTTCAGAGATGCTATTATGTACTGACGCGTGTGAAACCGTTGCCGTCAAATTACAAACTAAATAGTTAATGAGTTAAATAAATAAATAATGTTGTACAACGAAAGTATTGGTACATAACATGCTAACAATCCAAGTCAACCACGATTAGATGACGTCATCGCTTTTAACCTTATCAAGTGACCGGAAGTGGTATTTGAACCATGACTAAACACACAGATTTAGATCTCTGTCGAGTGTTTGATGAAGTCACTCTAATCACCTTTGATGTTAATTAAATAAACGATCCGGCAATAAATATGATTTGCTTTATCTCCACTGCTTACCATGCATGCAAACAGAGGGATTGCATGTTATTACCTTTATATATTGCGTCACTAAGGTTATATATAGTCCAACAGAGACCCCTTCCAAGTATTGATCCGTTCAATAACGGCCTGACATGAGTGTTGCCCTTGTTTGTTCTAAAAACATTAATCTGCTCCGTGTGTTTGTATGGAGGAAATGGCCATATTAATTATTCCACGGTTATATTTATCCCGTAGCAAAGTGGGGTTCACTTCACTTAGTGGGGAAATGGCATATTTCCTGTTTGATGTTCACGTTCATTTCCAGAGCGATTACATTTATAAATAATTAATACTTTATATCATAAGTATTTCCATATATCCGGTTTTCTTTATTATTCGCTAAGGTTTTCGTTACTTTAAAGAGACTGCAATCTCCATAATGCAATGTTTGATAATCTGTATCAATGATTATTATGTATGGCAAATAAACTTATAATAAATATGATATGAATTACAAATACTTTAATTTTAATAATAATCAAAGTTCATATTTACAGTAGCCCAAACTTCTGTGGCATTAAAAAAAGAAGGATATATACAGAAAGATATAAGTACACACAAGACAGAAATATATATATATGTAAGCGTCTTCTATTTGCGGTATGACTTTATCTATTCATGACATAATTACGGTTCAAACGTAGTCTCTCCTGAGACCAGTTTTTTTTTTTTGTTAATTTGCAAGATTACATGTACTTTGTGAGGACCTGAGGGCAGAAGAATCGATGTATTTGTTTAACTGTCAAACAATTCATTCTATATGTTCAGACCTGTACCCTGCTTAAGTTTTCTACATACATGCGAAACGAAGCAGGGAACCAGTCTAAACTATAAGCTGCTTTATCGATAAACTTTGGGCTTAACCGTCGGGTCATTTCTTTTCACATTTACAGATCTTCATTCCAATTTCAAGGAGAGTAAAATTAAAGTAATGATAAAAATTGTATTTTTTTTAATTAAGGAAATCTGAGGCCGACAGTTCATAAAGAATATTAACATCAAATATGGCCTTTCTTTAAAAACATTGAAACTTTGATTAATGCCATTCGCCATTTTAGTATTTTTTATTGTATGACATATATAAATGTTTCGAAGATATATATATATATATATAATATATATATATATTATATATATAATATATATATATATATATATATAATTAATCATGTTCACATATTGGATGACCTCAAAGAAAATTTGTGGCCTCTGATCTCAATAAATATGTACTGGTTTGCTGCAAACCGAAATTGAGATAATATTATAATTATTATATTGGTAATATTTAAATTGGATTTCATGAAAACCTATAAAACTCCTGATAGGGTAACGGATAGGCAGAAGGAAATCCGGACGGACGGATGCTGTCCATATCTATACTATCATATGACCCCTCCATGATACGGGCGTATAAATATAATTCATAAACTACATATACTTGTAGTTTGTATTGATGTAGTCCGGACTCGAATCCACCTTTTAGGGACTTGGACACAGGAAATCAGGCCGGGTCCATATACAGTCCAGTAGAAGGGAAGATCTGTCACATACTATGAAGACATTTATATACGTGGACTTCTTACAGAATATTAAAGCGAAAAGAGAGCCTATACCAAGCTTAAGCTCTGCATCGAGAGCTTAATGCTATTAAACATTCAATTAAAAATCATTTGTTTAATAACTAACATAAAATATTTATGGTAATCTCAGATTTCTAAATAAGATTTCTGTTAATAAGGAGACTTTATTGGACTCGGACTTGGACTCGGGTTCCAGATGACTTGGACTCGAAGAAGATAGACTTATACTCGAATCTCAGGGTCTCGGACTCGAGTAGACTGGACTCGGATTTGCAATCGGACTGGGATAGTGTGGACCCGACTACATCATTGATTATTGGCGTAATAACGTCTGGATAAATACACCGATATGTTAATATGACATCGAAAAGCATTACGTGACGGTGATATTGTTCCGAGAAACAGTAAACATGAAGAATCGTGTATAGTTCTGAGTCTATCACAAAACTATATCTCGTACCTGCATGATATGATACCCCCAGGGTAAAAGAGAATGTAATCGTACTTTGAAAGTAGAATTTGTTTTAAGAATACCATACCAGTTTTAAATCAGCTCTGTTCGTACCTAAACTGCGCAGACAGCATGCATGGTTGTAAATTAGGACTTCAGTTGATACAGTTTTGTAATTCAAGACCTTTTTATGACACAGTTACGTACCCAAGCAGAATTAAGTTTTTACTTTCCAATTAAAAAAGGTAGTCCTTGTAATGTAAAACTACTTTCAAGCGGTTCAGTGTACAATTTGCAATGCTTTATATACAGAAAGAGGAAATTAGATCAAGGACGTATAGTTTTATCATAAACAGGAAATAAACACTTCTCTTCCATTTTCGCAGTTAACAAACAACGTATGAGTTATAATAAAACCCATTGTATAGAAGTATCATATTTAACATTGGTTTCAACTTTTTCATTAAAATATAATTCTGACGTCAAATTTCATCAGTGATGCAGGAATTGGTCCAAAATTGGGTTTTAATGGAACAGGATTAAAATAATCCAGTTAACCCGCGGGTGTCAAAGTCAGCCGCGAAGTTCAGCTAAGTCTGCCGCAAACTGGCACGAAACAAAACGCTCCTGTAAACCCAATCCTCTACTCGCCAGAGAAAACACGTTCAAGGGAAACGACTTTTGGCAGTGTCCTGGTTCAGTTGTCTTCTGTTATTAGCGACTGTGGTTTTGTTTTAATTGGAATATCCTGAACACCGTGTTTTATGTGTTTCGCTGCACACGGATGTGCCAATCATAATTAGTAAATTAGTAAAGCACAGAAAGCGGATTTGTCGCACGCTTGGCTGAGAGCTGTTTATGTAATATGCTTTCCCATGCAGGTACAGATAGAACCCTATATACAGTGATAGACTTATTGTTTTGTGAGAGCGTCAAATTCGCGATATTAGCGAAAGGAAATTGTCGCGAAAATAAAATCCTTCGCGCACAAGACGATCCTTTAGTATACTACACAGGTGACAAATTATACTATCGCCTCGCTTCTTAAGGGTGATATTATTTATATTGTTAGAAATTTTTATTTAATCCGTAAATCATAGGTTGGTATTTGGAAACATGAGACCTATTACATTATCTGCCTATAAAGAACAAAGACCTTCACTCGGTTGATGTTCCCAGGGTCCTTCTCAGATTGTAAAGATTTTGACAAGCATATTAAATAATTCATACAATTAAAGATATACTTTGTGTAGTTTACTGTGTGGTGAGATCGCGAAACTCGAACCCTCACGAAACACCGCAAAAGTGGAAATTACGAAATTTTAACCTCGCGAATATGGCCATGGAAGCACCAACAGTACCTATTGGCGATTGCCTCGTTGTACAACACTAGTTGTATATATATAAGCGTCAGGCACGACGGGGCTATCAAGAACAGCACGAGGTAATTGTTGAAAGAACAGGTCAACACAATGTCTAATGCATCCCACGTGTCCTTGATGACTTTAAGAATGGAACTCATTAAAGTGCATGCATACCTCAGAAGCGGATCCAGATGATTCAAAAATGAACTTAAATAAAATCTTCCCTGGCCCCATGTCCGACTCATCCTGCTGCCAACAAAGGATAAACAACACCACGGGCGAAAACTTAACCTCCTTGGCGTCACAGTCCGATAGTTGCATGTCACTGCCCGAACATGCTACATATATATATATATATATATATATATATATATATATATATATATATATATATATACACTCTCTGGCTGCCTGCATATCAGTTCGACTGCATGTTTAATACTCACTAGAGTATCATTTATATATTATTTTACTCGGTTGGTCGTTTGTTTCTTCTGTCTGCAACTTTACTAAAATGTCATGAACGGATTTTGTGGAAGGTAGAATAACATCCCATCTAAGATAAAATCCATTAAATTTATGAGAGAATCTGGATCAAAAGAAATATATATATATATATATATATATATATATATATATATATATATATAATATTAAAGAGTCTTAAATATTGCGAGATAACACGATTTATTTTTTCGGTCCCAGAACGAGACCGTCGACTTTTACTATCATATGGGGCAACCGTGCAGTGAATTCACGACCCAGTAGGCATATTTATTGTCCTGGTTATTCTAATTTGATACAAGCCATACGGGGTAATGTACTGCAACGGCCATCCATCATGTTGGTTTGATATCGTGGTAACCACTACTAAACATCCGACAATCTAACATTAGGCTATGAGGGATGAATTAATACAAAAGAATACATGTGAACTCACAAACAAAACTGGACATCCGTCTCTACTCCGAGTCATTTCAAGTATCCAGTACAGGTTGTCTGCCGTCCAATTACCCGAGCAAACCATGCTTGTATTCATGCGGCATAAAATTCAACAAAACTGAAGAGGGATATACCAACATGCTGAGTTAATTTTATCGCGCATGATAGGTGTTGTTAGAAAAGGTGCTAAAACAGCTAACGAATGGTCTGGTTTATGTCAAGTTCCTCGATGCAAGATATAAAGGCACTCTGATGCTGATACACTGATTTTAGACTCTCTTAAGTCAGATGGCCGAAATGACGTTAGGAGCTACCTTGCAATATAAATTTTCGAACGGGGTGAAAGATCTCCTGTTTTCATTCACCGGTATGAACTAATTAGAGCAACCCTTTAATGGCAGACACTGCTGACCTATGATGGAGCTTTCGTGTTGCATGATGGAGATTGATAAACATTTCTCTCGGTCTAGGCTGACACAACTCCTGTGTTAACATAGCAAACTACAGCTTGATCAAGATCCTGATAATTGTATGCAAGTGGTGATCGTGAATGTTGGCGGAGGTTTGTAGTCTCTGACGGCTTTCTTTAATGATAACCGTTCAATCCGTATTCCAAGTATCGCATACAATCCTTGGATATTTATATATTTGTCCGATATTTCTGATACTTCTTGCACTCTGCACTTCTTGTCTTCTGCACTCTTGGACTGGCAAATGTCGGTACGCAATTCTGTGCCTTCAGACCCGTGACACGACCGATTTCTGCCTTCTTGTCTCACATATATATAAGACATCCAAGTCGTTTCACGGGACAACTGCACAAGATAAATTAAAATACGTTACGTGCACGTATAGGGATTGAGCAATTGATTCCGACGCTCATAGCGCTCAACTGCTTGCGGAGGGCTGCTGACCCCCAGACAATTAAGACACTGCGTAGACTGGTCCCGTCCGAAATCGACCAACTACAGAAGACTGGAACCTTGATTCTGCATTACGTCCAGCGACTCAGTGCCCGCGGTAAACTTCAGTTACTTTAGCTGAGTTACCATGGAAATTTCATGGTATCTGTTGGCTGGGGTGGATGCGGGATTTTTAAGAAGGGGCGCACGGGGGAGGGGGGGGTCTCGGAGTTGGCACCCACTCCCTGGGTGTAGAAACTTTTTTTGAAAATTCAGGCTGTGATAGCGCAATCTTGAATTGTTTTCAAAGCGGCTCTGTATTTTGGCATTGTTTTTCTTTTTTTTTTCAGATTTTTTGGTCGAAAAAGGGGCGCCCCTCTAAAACCGCACCATGTTTGCAATTATTCCTGGGAGAATAAGACAGGAGTGCCGTTTTGGCGTGAATTGTAGTAATTGCCGAAAGAGGTTAGGCAAACCTGCTGCATTCGCATTGGTTGTGTCAGTGCAAGCCGATATGGCTTGGTCATAAAAGTGGACGAGGTCAGCCTACGACTGGGCTTTATCGGTTCATGCTAGCCTGATCAATACTTCATAAATGTTCATTACTGTTCAATACCGGTTAGTTGACACAAAAATTTCGCCGGCTTCTGTGGCTCAAGAGTAGAGCACATGTAGGACTCAAAGCCGGGAGATCGTGAGTTCGAATCTCAGCAGAACCGGTGATATTGTTCACGCGGTCGGCCCCAACCAGGGTGAGCGCTCTGCAGGCTAAATGTGAAGACCATGCCCAACGGCCGTTTTCCACTTTCAAGCGAGTGCGCCTTTCGGGGGTTTCTCGGTGGTATGACCCAGCAGTGGGGCTGATTACACACCCAGGAGACGCACATACGAAGAGGGCATTATACGCTCCTCGCTCAGAGGTTATACACTGCGGTCGTCCCTTACCTCTTTTCGTGTAACCGCTGCTTTGTAAAGCTAGGTTCTCTGGGTCCGAACACCAGGGTGCGCACACTAACTTACCGTTGGTCTAATTCTTGTCCTTGTGCTAGAAACGGTGTTTTCACACCAACGAGAGCGGGTGTCGCGTGTTTAAAATTTTGAGCTATATGCAAAATTGCGATACCATGCTTTTATTGGTATGATAACAATTTTTTGCTCTGTGTGCACACTGGTGATCAAAACCTGAGAACCTTACTATACAAAGCAGCGGTTACACGAAAAGTGGTCTTGGACGACTGCGGTGTATAACCGATGCGTTAGGCCAGGGGCGTAAGGGCATTAAGGTCCAAGAGATATGACACCTATATGGTGTATGACTGTGCAGATTTCATCAGTGCCTGGGCCCGATAACAGCCAACCAGTTTGGTGGCTTCTGGCAATCCAAGTCTGTTCTTGAGTTGTTGCTGAGTTTGTTCTGTATCTAATCAAACTTAAAAATAAAAACATGCTCCATAGGTACAGAACTGGCAAGAGGATCGGGTATAATAAGTACAGACAAGACTGAAATCATATCAAGATTGACACTAAGGTTATTCATTTAATTAATCGTCAAATCTCTGGTCTCCGGACAATTCATGATACAAATTAGTAGGGTAAAACAAACAATGATTATCAGTTGATCCAGACAGTTGTTCAGGCTCAACTCAAAGTTTGGTCACACAACTGTTACCCTCAAACCTGTCCTACATTATGAGTATTGACCGGCCTTTTTACAACCCTGCCTGCTGTCGTGCATGGGAAATTAAGGACAGTCGTAAAAAAGGTCCGTCGTGATCTTAAAATTATTCTTCCCAATCCCCATCACTTGTTCTTGGTTGATCTGATTTCGTTTTTGCGTCCGCTAGGAGGGTATGCTTTCATCTACGTTAGTGTGTGTGTGTTTGTTTTTTTTGTTCACAACATAACTCGCGCAATATTTGACGTAATCTGATGGAATTTTCAAGGCATTTTTGGAATGGGTGAATTAAGAATTGAAAATATTTTGGTGTGATTCCGGCACATGAAACGTCATCAAGGATACGTTCATAAATGTACAGTCATTTATGCACGAATGATCCAGGCCTTAAATTGAATGCAAACATGGCGGAGGCTTGCATTCCTTGGAATGCAGATTTCTAGTTTTGATTATTTTCCATGCAGTTAATAGATAAAGTATTCGACAAATTATATATAGGATAACTTGTAATTCTAAATGCCTATATATCTAATACATCTTAGCACGAATATGTATAGAAAATGTATTACAAATCATATGGTATAAAGCATCATACGTTTAACCTAAGCTCATACTGAGATGTTGTCGTATAAGCTGGCCGCTTTTTTCCGTGTACTTCACGCCAATAGGTACGAAAACAGATGATTTTTTAGACACCTATTTGAGTCTTTGTATGATTTATTTGTTTTACTCGTACATCTCTGTCTGTCAGCCTGGTTCATTTATCATGCGAGTGTCAGACATTGCTTGGCATCCTTAAATCAACCAATCAAACGACCACATGTGCACAGTTAACCCAATATCACGAAGTTTCTGAGTCAGGTTATGAGGAAAAAATGCTGACTTTTGCACGGAAAGAATCCCTGAAGAAACGTCCAACGCCAGTATCCCAGTCCAGTTTCAACAATGCCGGTTCTTGCGCGTATCAGGGAACGTTACTTCGAGATCATATAACCATGTTGATGTAAAAACCTGGTTTGATCCAAGATCTTGTGTCCCCAGACATTGTTAGACATGAAAACAGGGATGCGTTTTCTGGTTTTACAATTGGCGGGGACATGTTTATTGACCTCTCGTGACCTCAGTGACACGATCCACCCCCGATTTCCCCCGGCGGGTTTGCGCCACATTAGGCGAACACATGTAACATATGAATCTCGTTTAAGTGATGGAGAGCCAGAGATGCTGGGAGTGACGTGTTTTGCATCACCCACATGTATCTTTATGTAATCCTACATGACAGAGGTATGTCAGAGCTGCCTAAAGACCGGCCGTTGACTTGTTTCTTCTCCTAATCGTGACCCGAGTACGGCGGATGTCCCGCTGGAGGCAGTGCAAAAATGTCATTGCTAACACGTTAAGTATTCATTCATCAGCATACAACTGTCAACATGAGTTGTATGCTCTAAACAGCTTGTCATAATGCTCTCCTAACAATAGCATCACTGCAAATAACTGAAATGAATTCAGACAGGACCGCACCGGCATGCATCTTTTTTAAAGTGCACGAACTTCATGTACATGTATAAAGTGACGATAACAAATAACGCTTATAAAACACACATATATAACATATATATTATATATATAGACAGACAAGAGGGGAAGTTATTTCAAGTTCAAGATCCTCAGTATCCAGAATGCTTATGTCATATTTGCAAACAACATCGTAAAGATAAAATAAAGTAAAATTTTACACATTTTTAATCATTACTTTGAATGTGGAAGTAATAAAAAAACAAAAAGTATATATGCAAGCATATATGTAGATAGGGTAGAGAGATGGAATATGAATAAACAGTAAAGTCGAGTCACCCCGAATGAGAATTCGAACGCATGACCTTCCGATATCTGAGCGTCTGCTTTATCAATGAGCTACCAGAGACTCCCAACCCATCTGGGTATAAGCACACTTATATAGGAACATGAGACTTGACTCACAGTAGTGTCGACACAGTGTGTGTGTGTGCGCGCGTGTGTATGTGTATGAGTGTGTGTGGCCGAAATGAACATTCGTTATAATAAAAATACAGCAATTTGGCAGAAGCATCGCCTCATAGTGCTCAACCGAAATTAACACATACATTTCTCGCATATACCTCCTCTAAATGACTCGTGACCAAACTTAGTGAGATATTGTCCTAAATAATATGTAATTAATTATCAAACATGAGAATGCTGAAAAGGTAGCCTCCAGAACTAATGATGAAAGAACAAAAAAGAAACAATATATCAAATCCTATAAAACAGAGTGAGGTGATATGGCGTTGCATGCGTGTCAATCTCTCTGTAGATAACATCTAAATAGCAGACATGGGAAGCAAAAATGAGAACTCCAGTTTCCGAAATATCTTCTGTCTCGTGACAAATGTACCAGTCAGTCGAACAAACTGGAATTATGAGCGATATTAGATTAAACAGACCATTTAAAGAGCAGGCGAGTGAATCTCCCGGTCGTTACAAGAATTGTGAATGGACTGGTTTTAATAACAGTAGAGGATAAACCTTTCCTTAAGACAAGAAGCTTGTGTATAACCCAAGATCAACATTTGTAGTCACATATATTAGACCGTGTATACAGAAAAAGAGTTACGCTCCTCACACAGCGCTTATACACAGCAGTCGTCCCAGGTCTCCTCTTGTTTTTAACCGCTGCTTTTTATAGCAAGTTTCTCTGTCGGAACACCAGGGTGCGCACGGAGAAAGAAATTGTAATCAGGCCAAAGAAGACGTGTTACTGCATGATGCATTCAGCTCTAAATTGTAAAACGTGCGACACCCGCTATCAGTGGCCTGATTACACCGTAACACCCACTCTCGTTGGTCTGATTCTTGGCTCCATGCCAAGAAGTTCTTGAAAGATATTACCTGGAGTTCATTAATTCGTACAAAGAGTCAGCAAGAAATAACATTACTTCTATAGAAAAGATAGGTAAATAACTGGGTTTAAGGCACGATGCACCTGAGTATAAATAAAACTCAGTACATTGACTAAATAACGCAAGACTAATCATACTACGGCTTCGAGACTTAATACGATTTTTTATCTACCTAAATTATATTTCATTTTTATGATTCAAATAAGTAATATTTTCGCACCTTCAGTCACCTTGAGCAGTCTCGCAGCCAGCCTTTGTTGAATCACGGCACAAGCCATTCGCGGGAACGCATTGCAACGGCCATCCATCCAATTTGAGGGATGAATACCGTGGTAATCCTTACATCAGGCTATACTAGTAATGAATTGACACAAAAAAATACAAAGAAGCTCAAAAGCCAAAGTGTAAATGTATCTCGACTGTATACAACAGGTCAGTTGCTGTGCGGCGTACAAGTTGGTTGTCTTGAATGCAGCAAACCCTGCGGAAAATGCTTGTGTTCACGGGGTCAAATATTTAACAAACATGCAGGCTGATTTAACAAGATGCTAAGTTAAAACGGAATTTTAACGCACATGGCATAGGTGTTGTTAGAAAGTATACAAACATATCTAACGTTTGGTCTAGTTTACTGTAAGTGACCTGTAGGTCATGAGGCGTTTTAAAAAATGACGAAAATATTTGCATCCCCATCGAGCCTTGTAGTGCTGCCCTTCATACAAGATGTAAAGGCACTCTGACGCTGGCTCTTTATTGTCTGAGGACCGAAATTGCACTACTCCAGTTAGGGACAGATAATCTAGCTGGTGAGCTAATATACAATGCAAAAGGTAACATTCGTGCTGCAAAAAAATTAGGTCAAGGTAACACGTTTACATGTCTTCAGGGGAATACAAGGACCTTCGGTTAAAGACTGATGAGACAAAAACGAGACAAAAGCGTTTTTGTGGTGATTGGAAGAATGTTGTATTTGCTGATAATTTTAGTTAATTATAGAAAAGGCTACCGGAGTTCGGACATAGAAAGAAGACCTGGATATTTAACAAGTTTCAGTTCTGTATAGGTTAAATACATGTCACGTTAGTGGATGGGATGGCAGACAGAGGGTAAAAGCGCAAGCTTAGCGGGTTCACCTGGACTCAGACAATTTTTCCGATAAAGTGCCCTTTGCGTGCCTTAAAGAAAGTATACAAGGCCGGTATGGAAAAAAATAACTTTATAACGGTCAACTTTGAAAGAGGTCAGTTCAGTTCAGATACGTTTGTCGCCAGAGGGAATTGAATCAACCCGCATTACCAGAGCCCCTAATTCAGTTGGGCTAATTTGTAATACCATTCAAAACGTCAGTTCGATTCACACAACCCTGATCATTCAGTGAAGAAATGATGAATGGCTCTAAATTTCAGGACACTGGACTCAAATGGGGTGTGGCGATCATTAAATTAATACACTGTGTTTGGAAAAATGTGATACATAGCGAGCCATCAGTCACACGGACAGCGGGCAGTTTGACAGCCTACTGACCAAGACCCATCTCGTACGGGTCATTACCCCCGAACCAGTCGGCTGATAGGCAGCTCTTGGCTTTGATTAATAACGGTATATACAACTCGTAATGAAGGGGGCCCTCCAACAAATGTAAATTGATATGAAGGCTAGGTAATAAACGACCCAAGGGTTGTCATCGTTCTTTATGGGAGACACATTGTATGTCCTAGAAGGCTAATTTGGCGAGGACCCAGTCTTAGCCAACTTTATATTCGCCCTCTGGTTTAATATTACAAATCAACCAGGCGTTCGTAAAATTACGGCACGCCAAAACGAAGAACCCTATAACGTAAACGGATTGGTGACCTTGACCTGTTGGACATTTGGAAATCAACAAACTTTCTGCAAACACATGCAGATCAGGTGATCTGTGTTTGCTTTTTTTAGAGATCATGCGACTGGCGTATTTAACAGGAAGATGATTTGATATAAATGTAACTTTAAATTAGTTGAACATCTGTAAGGAAAATCTTGTACGACAATCTCTAGGTTTAGGAGGGTGTTTACCCTACTTTGACAAGTCGCTAGGATGGCAGATTTAGATAAAAGATAAAATTATGAAAGTAAAGTAACATAAGATTAAGTATTACTAGAAAATGTTGGCAACTATGCCGGGAATGCCATAGTATCCTCAGACAATGTGTATATATCCTTTAAAATATACTCTTCTAAACCATTTATTGACCCTTTACAAGGTCAAGGTCATATTTTTAAAAATCTTATCCGAAAAATCGGTTGAAGCAAATTAATGTATCGATTAAGAGAAAAGAACAGTACTTGGAAAACTATTGGGTTCATGCACAAAAAAATCCAATATTTTTAAAGGTTACACTGTCATGATCAAGGCCAAGGTCTCCAGGGAAACTGTCACAGGACCAATGAGAGCTGGGAATAGCGAGTCTGGCCAAGTCTGAAACAGACAGCACTCCGCTCGAATTGCCTCGAATTAGTCGCAACATTCTTCGGACTGTGAACACTGTATACCCAGGATACAGTGCACAGAAAGCAGTGGGTTAGTGGCAGAAGTTGTGGAACGGATGTAATGCGACCACTTATAGGAGTGTATTTTACAAAAACTGCAATAAAGATAATTATACAAAAAAAAACTAAAAACAATGAATGGTTTCCTAAATCTCATCTAACGTCATGAAAATGCAATTTCCTTTATTGTTACGTTCCTTGAGATCCAGGGGAACGGGGCAAACAATCATCATAATCATAACATTATACAGAACATGTTTCTACGCAAGAACTGAGCGCCAAACTTAAACAAGCACTAATGTATACATCACGCAAAGTTGCAACATCCTTGAACATTTAGTGCAGCTAACAATTATCCCGTTTAGTCAAGCGTGACGTCAAATTAATCAGAGGTTAAGGCCAAGGTTACAAACATTATCCTGACATCTTATGTTAAATAGCAACTGATATTTATAAAGGAAAAGGAAATAAAGGTAGCCTATAGCCTATAACCCAAAACAATTATACTGCTTGGATATAAATGAGTTGATCAGGCGTTATTTGGATCAGGCGCTATTGAATCATATGTTATATGGGTCAGGAGTTATTAGATCAGGTGTTATTTGGATCTGGTGTTTTTGTCGTAATGAGTTATCAAGGTGCGAACACTTTATTTGGTATATAAATGAATGTATACATGCATACCAGTTCGTGCACTTGTGTGTCATCGTAGACGTCAAGGGAGCAATTATATACAAATTTCTCATATTGTTCGAGTTTTAAAGGGAATCAAAAGTTGGAATGTAAAGATCTGACATATAACTAACAACGGTGGTGTCATTTCAGACACGTACATAGGCTGTAAACATTCTCTTCGTAAAAAAGTATGTCACACGTTGTCACACATATGAACAGGAGCGTATAAACGTTAAAAAAAATCATATATTCCATCACTTTTCTTGTACTTGGCTTTAGACATTAAGGTTCATCATCTTCTTGCAATATCCATATAGGCGCTTGAATCCCTATGGTATAGATTTGAATACTCTATTGACTTTATTTATTTTCAATCAACTTTGAATAATGCCATCAAGTAATGTTTACACAGAAAGGAATCTTCGTTTGCAGTTGCACTGCATCCATTAAGAGTAGACTCGCACCCAATTTTTAGGTTGAATGTAAACAATAGATATACAGACTGGTACCCGGCACAATTTGTTACAGCCTTATCACAACGTGTGCCTTTTTATATAAGCAATTCACCGGGAACCATTGTTTACTTGTTAGCAAGGGATAGGAGAAAGTCTATAACGTTAAATGAAAGCTGTTTAAGCTTATTTTTAGCCACAGGGATTCAGGTGCTTGTGTCTCATAACAATGCTAAAAAAAGATACCTTATAAGCTATTGCGAGATTATAGAAGAGTAAGTTAAATATAAAAAAAATTACACAAAGTACAAAATTAGAGAGACATGGACAAACTGCATGTGCTAAAGTGTATTGAAGTCACGTGATACAAACTGATGCATGTGATATATTTGTCGTGCGTATGCATAAAGACGCTGAAGTTATTAAATTCTGGATCAATTTAATTCTAGCACATATTGTATGTATTACAACCCTTCAAATACATACAAAATTTGCAAGCGGATATGTGGTTTCGTTCGAACTTTTTGTGAATTTATCAGGTGAAGGCAAGTTAAATAAAAAGTGCATGACTTAGGAATTTAATTGACAGGATCGGAATCGATGGTCTACCTGGTTGCCATAGTAACGAATACCTGATGGAGGCAGTAATTGTTAGAGGAAACCTTACCTGCGGAACATGGCGGCGCGAAGGACGCACAGAGGCACTGGGTTATAACTTAGACAGGCGTGTTTCTTTAGGATTGCACTGGACACTGACCAGCGCTGCAGTCGCCATTGGCCGTAAGCGTTTGTAGCCATACTGCTTGGGAAAACACGCCGGCTTCACTCCACAAACCGCCGGGCCAAGTCTGACAGAGACTTCGAGTTCCGCTGGCTCGCAGTGGCAACAGGGGAAACCATTAGTAGGTGAATGTTTTGAGATAACTTAGGGAAGTGGGGTGTAGCAGCTCACATTGAGTGTTGTCATTTTGACTAATATCTTCCCTCCCGCCTTGTTTGCCAGCGACACGGTTGCTTGGCCCCCTGGTGCGTTACATTCAACAGAAACGCTGAGCCGACACACAGAAACAATCCTCAGGCCTAACACTGAACATGCCCGTGTCACAGGCGAGCATCTCACATTGTATGGCACCCACCGGGGCAAACGGGTTTGCAATTTTGACAGACGAGCTGGAATTTTTGAAACGGCAATCTGGCGTGAGTGTCACAGGTTTGTGAGAAATTGACAACCCGTGTTCATTTTTCAGGAATAGTAACAATAGTGCGGGTCGGTGTGCCAGGCTTTGGGAGGGGCAGCCGTCTCCACGGCCTCGACATATCATTTGTCTCGGCGGACGGCCCGCCGAACGCCCGATCAAGTGTGTGGAAATTATTTCACATTGTAACGGAATTACACACGCAGACATCAAAACGCTGCAAGTAGAGGTCTTCACAGAGCTTGGCTGACCCTAGTTCACCAGAAACAGTTTATAAAGATGGATCGGCGCTAATAGCCCCATAGCTAGGGAAATGCTGGCACATCAACAGCTGGCGACTTATCCCTGCATCCCCCCGAGATCACTGATGGCGGACTCCACTGACAATACTATCAAATCATGAATACTATACTTGAGATGAATTCAGGGTGTTAGCTTTTGTGACTATCATCTTCTTAGCGCCAGTAATAAAACGGGTGCGATCTTGCTGGAAAACCTCAAATTAGAATTGGTCCTTTTCGTTTCAGTCAGGAAGTTTGTTGTAGTGTACAGATCGTCAGCCTGAGAGTCATGACCTGAGCTGGCAGCTGCCTTGTATATTGTATGATAAAGTCATTTCTTACATTCCTCTCACATATACTCCAAATTCCTATTCCGTGTGGCAATATCTTTAAGGAACCAAACTTGTTCGGTGATGCACGAACAAAGCCTGCATATTCTGAGGCAAAACACTCAAACACCCGGTTAAACTTTAACGTTTACTGCAGTTCCCTCTTGGAGGTCATAAAGTGACGTATTGAAGTCTTAAGTTTTTATAATCCGTCAAACGCAAAGTAACAAACTGTATGTTCAGCCATCATGCATGCAGCGGTTATATGTCACTCCATGACCTTTGACAGGTCATTTCGTGACCTCTGAAGGTGAAGTAGTGACCTTGTCCTCCAGATCGACCCGACTGGTCCACTCAGCCTGCACTGGGTTTGCTGATTGTATGGACAGACCCAAGGGCCCGGTTCTGTCGACTGCGAACGTTCTGTCCATCTATCTCTCTTCTAGGTTTTATTGATAAGAATGCCCTGACCCAGGGCACAAGGTTGGCACATGTGTCAAGACTTTTCTTGAGCTAAACCCGCAGAAGTAAATTCAAGACGACGGCTGGTGGACAGACATGACATTTCTGCCATCATTTTCCATTGGGCTTCTGCTAGTTGATGCTGACGGATGCTGACATTTCGGATACAGCTTCTGCCAGCCAGACTCTCACAGTCCTGCTTTCCATTGCCTTCTCACACCAGCCCCTCGCTTCGGCCCTTATACTCGTCGGCCAAAGTACCTGCTAACATTCCAACACTAATATATCCTTCTCTGTTATCAAACAACCCCTGCCTTCCACCAATCTATGACACACAAATCACGGAGCTCGTTCACTCACACTAAATCTCAATTCCCTTCCTACTTGGCTTAGAGGCTCCTGCTATATATCTTACTGATACCCTCATCGTATTTCATGCCTCCGAGGAATAAATTTTCCCTCATGCGGGGAAATGTCATTATTTGTAAAATTTCTGATGATGTTCTGAGACGCCCCGGTGAGTGGTATATATGATGACCATGGAATGATTCCCACCACCACGGACTCGGTCGTTAATCCTGTATAGGTGGATTGGTCGACATGAGGTGATGTCTGTCTCTTTATAATATATTGATTTTGATGATGATTAAGATGACGGTGATTGAGTTATGGAGAAAAAAAATCTCGCATATATATATATATTTATGTATATATATATATATATATATAAACTTTATATAGAATATGTATAAATATCTATATAATGTGAATGTATTTTGTATATATTTTTGTAAATATATTACGTTCTTATGATATACCAGGATTGAGAAAAATTGCGATATGTATAATCATCAAAACACAAAACAACAACTAAACACTCCTCAGAGATTTAATATATCTTCTACTAAATTATACTTATTTTACTCATCAGCATCTCATTCCGATACATTCGGCTATCTTAAAAATGAACTCAAAGAGAACTCTAAAGATTAAATAAAAAAATCAATATATCTCCGTCAAGGCAAAACCATCCAACCAGATAGTCCCTCCACAAAATAATGCTGAATTATCCCATTCTTAACCTGAGTGAGTTATGTACATCTTCAGAGCTCCATTTAAGTTTGGCACTACATGACAGGGCGGTATCACTCGTTTTCTTTCTGTCTTATATTTGGCATAATCCAGGCCGATGTATACCGCACCTGCGGTACTGGATGTTTAAATCCCGTTTCCGGGTCATAACACCAAGGAACTCCCCAAAGAAGCACTCGTTTGTGAGTGCTACACGGCTGTGTATACACGCCGGCAGAGTGCTTTACCTGGATGGGGGCACACAGTGAAAAATATAACCGCTCCTCGGCCGAGATTTCAACTCATAACCACTTGTGCTCTTTCCTTGAACACCAAAGCGGTTTTTGCTTATCTAACTGACACACAAACCAACCAACAAAATAGAAACAGGGATGAAACAAAACCGACTTGTTGCAGGTGTAGCAATAAGTTTGTAGCTTAAGTTCAAGGACGTATCGAGAACTATTGCATCGACAGCTTTTAGATGCATGTGTATCTGTTTCCTTCAAACGGCTCAATGATCACCCGCGGAAAGAAACCCCCACTTTCATACGTTGTATCTATTTGTTTCAATTCAACAAAGAATTTGCACCACATCTGTATTTTTTTCGTGCTCTTTTTATAAACGGTTATGTAGAAAACTTTGAAAAACAGAGACTTCTTAAAGGTAGACAAAGGCTCAAAATCCTTGTGATTCCCGTTTTTTTTTATTTGTTTATAACTTTTTTACTTAATGTGTATTCGATCATGCTGTGTACTTTTTTTCTGCCTTTCTGTCCCTGGCCAAAAATAATATTTTGTGTTCTGGTCAGAGTCCTAATAATTTTTCATTTATTTTTAGTGAATTTTTATCTAAAATGGAAAAAATAATTGATATAAAAGAACGAGACAAAGTCTGTGGATGGCACTGAGATAAATATTTTAATACTCGTATGATAAAATTTAGTGAGTAATAAGTTTGATGCTCGAAGAATTCTTCATACAAGCGGTTCAATGATTACAGCAGAAATAACCATCAAACCAATATTTCCAAGACAAGTTATTGGACATATTAAATTCAAATTGAATTAATAATTCACTTCCATTAAGTAAGAATGTAAACAATGCAGTTTTTTACATAATAAACTTAATTTATTACTTAATTGTTTAACGTTCTCATTGCCAAATTTACTGCTAATAATTCAGGATTCGCATGCAGGTCAGAATCCCGTATTATCACTCACCGGATGAGTTCTATTTGGGGTACTCCTCTGTTGCTGTTGTTCAACATATGAATGCTCAAAACTGATTCAACACTCAAAGTTCAGAACTTATGTAAGTAATAAACTAATGTTACCGGCTTCTGTGGCTCAGGGGTAGAGCACAGGTCTCAAAGCCGGGAGATCGTGAGTTCGAATCTCAGCCAAGGCGGTGATTTTTCACGGTCGGACCCCACCCAGGTTGAGCGCTCTGCGGGCTTAATGGGCAGGCCGTGCCCAACGGCCGTGTTTCACTCACAAACGAGTGCGCCTTTCGAGGATTCCTCGGTGGTATGACCCAGCAATAGAGACGATTACGCACCCAGGGCCCGCAGGTGCAGTAGTCACCGGGCCTGGTTGACGCCAGGATATAAAATGAGAGGAAGCGTGTGATACTGCCCTGTCACGTAGTCCGAAACCGGAACGGATTTCTGCAGATGTACATATACGTAGTTAAGTTAGCTTTAAAAAACATGGAGGCGGTAACCTCCACCAAAAATATATATATATATATATATATATATATATATATATATATATAAAACTAATGTTTAATAATATTTAAATGCAGAAGTGAAAAAAGTCTTTTAAATATAAAATAAGAACTGTATTTTGAAACTTTATCAATGTATATCGTCAGAGTTTTCCTTTACACACATGTCCCTGTTTTACTTTGATTTTATTTCCCAACCCCTTTGAAGTTATTAAATCAATATGAAAATAAATATGGCAATTTAGGGGAGGGGTTCATTAGGTCCGGAGGCCCCTTTTTTCAGCCAATGCAACCCTTTAAAGGCTTTCGGGCCCATTTGTGCTGCTTGGACCTAGGGACGTTTTTAAGGTTTTGTCATTAGTCCTCCTGAGTTGGACCTTTCCTTTTCCTAAATCCAGGATCCGCCCCTGTATAGATATTTGAAGCAGGGACATGTTTGCATAGACATCTATGCCTACTAGACACCTACTTTTAATTTCTGGATTATGGTTTTCTTCAAAGGAACTCTTTTTTACAAATCTTTTCCTTCAGTAAAGGTGGGATATACCTTTTTTTATTTTTGTTGGAGGTATCCGCTTCCATTTTCATGCTAGCCTAACTAAGTATATGTAAGTCTGCAGAATTCCAATCCAGTTGCGGACAGTGGACTTTACATGAGGGGGCAAAGATTGGCGCTTCCTCTCATTTTATGTCATGGTGTGACTACTGCACCTGAGGGGCCTTGGAGTGTTATCCCTACACTGCTGGGTCATAACTCCGAGGAACCCCGGAAAGGCGCACCCGTTTGCGAGTGGAGCTGTATTGTTAGCAGAGGAGCTAGTTTCATAACTTTCAGATGGATCGATAAAATATGAATGCGGATTTTGAGCCCATCAAAGTCGTCGTTTTGCTTGCTGTCTATGCAGTCTGTTTCTCCATAAAACGTCTCCGGAATTATATCAATCTACATGTTTGATTACGGTTACAAAATTTCATATTTTTTCTTGATTTTTTTTTCAAATATTTCGTTGATAACGTATATAAACCTTTCAATTCATGGGCGGCTTTTCCGTTAATTATGTATTTATAGTTTATATCACCTTATATTTCAAGCGATGAAACTATGTTGAAGGGTGGGCTCTGACTTGATTAAACATGGAGGAGTATCTAGTTGAGGATGCATGCGGTTGCGGATGTATGCACTCTGTGAGTGCCTTCCAATTTTTTTCATATTTTGCAATGTTTTCATTCTTATTCAGGATAGACTTTATACATGTATACTGAATATCTCAAGTCGGTGATGTAAAACTCGAGTCACGAACCCGGGTAGCCAGCGGAGAGAGCCGAGCGTTTCATCCCTCGACTGTCCTCGATAATGCCTTTATATGTCTTTCACATTCAGGTTTGCAGGGAATGATTAAAGATGCCTATTCACCTATACCTCATAAAAATGTATGTGTTATCTGGCTTTCTCTGTGAGTTTATTAATAATCTAAGGGTAATCCCGATTTAGAATAGTTCTTAAATCGGCTTCGTGAAGGATGTACGAACTCCTTTCTCAATAACATGTTTGTAAACAAAGCAATGTTGACAAACGGGAAAAAACATGTAACCTTAGTTTGTAGGTTGTATATATGCGGAGGTAGAAAGTTCACTTGTTGCAAAACGCCAATTAAAAAGCTTTGGCTTCTCTGTCTTGTCGCCAGATGCCCTTGTTAAATAGTTTTGATTATTTGCCCCCCCTTATTTTATAAACACGTTGATATAAGCATAACAAGTTGCCTGCGTGCGGTGACATCCATGTTTTCAGGCCTATTTTTATATTACCTTTAGTTTTAAAAGGTCAGATAGGTGATTTGTTCCCTTTACATTTTTATGTCATGCATAAAGTCGGTTGCGGTTTGATTGTAATGTTGCTAAACTTGTGATAATGGTTTTTGATAATAGAAGGCAGTGAGTCCAGTTTTAGAGATACGGACTTGGACTCGAGAGTCCTGGACTCGGACTTGTACTCGTACTCGGAGATAGGGACTCGAGAAATCAGGCCGAGTCCATCTCGAGTCCAATTAAAAACATTTCTGTCACTTATTAAAAGATATATGTACATCAACTACTAATTCTACATATATATATATATATATATATATATATATATATATAAATTATATATATATATATATATACCAAGCTTTGCTCATCATCGGGAGACATGAATGCAATAAACCATTATTACTAAAAGCATGTGCGAACTAACTTATAATGAACATGATAATCTGAATTTCCATTTTTAATTGCTCTTTAAGGATATTTGTATTGGACTCGGACTTTGGTTCCTATTGACCTGCATGGACTTGAATAAAGGTGGACTTGGACTCGAACCTAAGGACTCGGACTTGGACTCGAGTGGTTTTGACTTGGACTTTGTTATAGATGTCTCTTTTATTATATGCAGCAGTGTGTTTGTTCAGCGCTAGCTTTGTCTGTTGCTATGACGGCATAGCCCGGCCCCCGCGTGGGGTCTCACGTGTAAACAGCAGTCATGCTAGTCTGGGGCTTTCTCGCCTGGCCGAGCCGGGCCGGCCCACGTGTAAACCCTGATATGTAAAACACACAGCGATGTTGTTCCAGCTGTTTCCTGTAACGACTGTGTACTGTGTATCATGTTAAGTTCTTCTTGGATTGTTCGAAAAATGGAAAGTTCTCCGATAGAGGTGAAAGTTATAAATAAGGGGCTGTGTTTTAGAGTCAAACAGAAGAGGAGAGAAATATTCCAGCGGACACAGAAGCATGTAAGTCAGTGTGGGGACCTTTTTTGATAAGTGCGGCAATTACAGATTTTTGACGGATCTTATATAGTCTTAAGTTTGCTTTCGGGATAATAACAAGAACTTCACTTTTGGATTACAACGGATTCATTTTGTGAATAAAATAGACTGTTATTCTCTGAGAAGATTTATGTGAACTGTTCGTCTGGGTTGTACGTTATAAAGGACTTGTTATCCCTGTGACAGTGGTGTTATCCAGGTACTGTACTCTTTATTTATATACTTGTATTGATTTGCTGTAGTACTGTTGTTATACTGTGCAATTGTATCGATTAAGTGTATTGTAATGTTAGGATTGCTTTAAGAATAAATAATGGTTATTTGTTTACAAAAAAACACTGACTTCTTTATTCATTCCCCTAGACATTTCACGCTGCCCTAATGTTACAGAATCTGATTTTTTTATCTCCATTACAAAATTTATGTTCGTCACGACTACGTGATCTGTTGATATTACGTTCCGTAATAACACAGACTCGAGTGGTTTGGACTCGGACTCATCACTGATCTAAGTATTATAACATGCGTATATACAACAATAAATGGTGGAGAATCCGAGTAAATCGCAAATGAAACAGTTATAAAGAAATGAGATGATGATGCTATACCACTCATACTACACATAAAACTTTGTCTTTCATACATTATATATCATTTTTATACAAAATGTGGTGGAGAATGAGGGAATATCGTATTTAATGATTCATGGTGCCAGCTAAATCTTAGTTTTTTTCTGAACGTATTTAGGATATGGTCCGACTGACACAATATAGTTTATATTTCATTTTTTTTTGTTATTAGACAATAAATGGTGGAGATAAGAGGAAAAGGATAATGCATATAAGAATAATTGATATAGTGAATTAAATCTTAAATAATTTCTCTGTTGCAACCACGACCTTCTTCTTATGACCAGCCAATGCAAGCTTCTTTGATATTATGCATTCATCATGCATTATAATTATTAAAAATTATATTTAAAATATTATTCTTTCACAATATCAGTTTATACAAAAAAATTCCCAGCAAAACCATCCCAGCACAAGGTCTCCTTTCCTTGCATATAGCTGTTTAACACCATGTTATGGCTCTGTTTGTTGGTAAACACAGTCTGTTTACCATAACAAGGCCGCGTGACCGGAGGTCCGATTAAGAGGGGCAACACGCGGTTTTTCAGCCAGCAGAAACACGTATTACATTTTTTGGGGCAAAGTCAGTCAGGGCATCTCCTGATTGACACGTGTTTTGCTCAATGATGTACCCGGCCCCAAGCGCTGTGTTTATGTTGACACCTGTCATCGCGCCCGGTCCACTTTAATTTTTTGTTCGTTTATATTTTGGGCAATATTTTGGCAGGTACAGATTCATTTTAAAGGGAAGAAGCTATATTTCGTGTTGACTCAACATGCTTTATAGGTGATTGGGTCCCTTTAATATTATTTTTTTTATTATTATAATTATTATCATTGTTATTATTATTATCATTATCATTATTATTGTTTTTGTAAAATTCAGAGATATATATATATATATATATATATATATATATATATATATCTGAATTTTACAACAACAATAATAATGATAATGATAATAACAATGATAATAATTATAATAAGACACCGTTAATTCGCGATACGTATTATTTGATACAGTAAAACCTCGCCTAAAGAGCACCATGGTCTAGCGACCACCTCGAAATTACGGCCACTATTTCACGGTCGCAATTCTGTTTTGCTCATATACCGGGCCTCTATAAAAGTGGTAGCTTTCAGTGAATAAATGGATGTTTTATGTCGGATGACGTATATATCTTTTTATTCATTTCACTGACACGGGCCACGAGGTGATTATAGACCTCAAATACCTGTTAATATGCTGAATGTAGCCAGTCAAATTAGTTCTCAAATGATAGATTAAACCATAAGCTTTAGAATGACATTCTATATTTAAGACCATTGGGTTTGTGCAGCTTAAGTAATAAATTCGTGTAGTTTCCCTCATCCTTAACAAAAACGACAAAAAAGTGATTATAAATTTCATACAACTGTAAATGCCAAACGTATATCCAGCCAAATGTAATCTTGCATAATAGCTTGTAACATAAGCTTTTCAATTACGTTTCATTTATCTTCAACAGATTATGAATTTTAAGCTAACGTTATTTCTTCTTATACCCTCATGCAACCCTGACAAAAAAGAATAGATTTCGGCATTAAAATCCATATAGAGTTCTATATTATACAAATATAACGTAATGTTGATAACCGAATATAGCAGAAACGGCTGCTACTGACAGCTCCCTAGTTATAGTGAACATGGGACTGGTATTTGTATTTGTTAGTGGTGGTCCTAATTTCTAAAATTCAAAATTTATATTTTTTTTTGTTCATACAATGGTTTATTCATTTGAGATGATCAAAAGATGAACTGAATGAGCTTGGCGTGTGCTAGTTTAGTATAAGATTTGGCTTTGCGTTACTTTAAATTTTGCTGTTGTACGATTTAAAGCGTTTGCATTGAGAATCTTATGTCAAGTACCCAGCAATATGATCCCATGACTGGTATGTCACTGTAAGTTGCATGTATCGCTATACTTAAGTTGACTTGAGGGAGCCAAAAGAATCTTTTCCAGTTCTTCCTACTCCATGCAGTCAAGAATATACAAAAAAGCTTTAATGCGATGGAAATTTCGCTTATTGTGGGATTTGATATTTGAGTTTGCCTACAATTTGTAATATGCTTTACCAAACATTGATCATATGACCTATATACGAATATATGATAGCTACAGTCGGCACCATTTATATTTAGCTATCATCTGCGAACAAAACTGCATGGTACATTCAATCAATTTTTTTCTGAATTATAAAAACAATTTAATCTATATGAAGCTTACCTGTTATGATGGACTACAGATATAAAATGGCATTTTAGTTTCACTCTATTATTTCATCACTATTCGCGATTATGAATAACGGAAAAAGTTAATTTTTTAAGTGTTATATATTAAAGAGTTATTCCAAGCCAGGCTACAGGGCCATATCATACAAGGCTACATCGCCAAACTAAGTCATAAGAAACTTCCACTTGCAATGAATTAAAAACGTGTCTTTTCATTAAAAAAGAAATCACCTTTAGAATTACAAATCAGCTTTTTACAATTTTGATTATCATGTGGGTTTCTACTGTTTCACTGTCTACTATTTTTAAATTAAAGAAAATAAAACAAGTATTTTTCAGAATATGAATCTCAAATATGTGATCTTAAAGTTATAATTATATATCCTACTAAGCGAAATGTGATATTCTCTCAAGGGGGAAAACCATAAACCCAATTGATATAACAATTGCTTTGATCGTTTAATTTTTAAAAAAATTTGCATTTGAAAGATTTAAATGGATCTTAATGGCACCCTACAGTGCAAGTCCATAGTCTAGGCGAACAATGTATGTCTTCCAATCCAAGTAAGTTGACGCTGGACCCCATGCAGGGTTTTGTTTGGGACATACTCTTGAAATCCCATGTCAAAGCAAACTAGAATTGAATTAGATTTGTTCAGCAAATGATTTTGTTCATTGGGCTTATCACTAGCATTTTAATATATGCCTAACTAGACTTTTGCTTTAACACAAAATTGAAACAGGACCAGTCAATGCACTTACTGCACAAACTGATATCTATCCATGTTAATAAAATGAACTCTTTTTCCCCCCACGGTTCGATGAACCATCTAGTAAGTACCATCACAGAAAGAGCAATTATTTTGAAATCTCAACAGGAATTTTTACAGTATAAACAGAGGTAAGTAAGAATGAATAATTGCAACCCTGCTTCACAGTTAGTCCTTAAACAAAGGCATATTTATACTTAGAATCTATCATGTATATTTATGATGGAACCCAGGCAAAATGTAGTTAGTACATTTATGGGTTTTGCCTTGATTTTATATGGTAATGGTATAGATACTGCAAAAAAAAAAAAAATATCCAATGGCAATATTTCAGCAGGCTAACATAAGCATCTCCGATTGATATATATAACGGTTCTTTATATTTCGTGGATGTAAACGAATTTGGCCATAAGAGCAGATATATGGCGGCCTAGTTTGTGCGGCATCATATATGTGACATATACACCAATACAACAACATAACAAATAAAAATATGCTGCATAAATCTTTACTTGCCGCCCTTTCCTTGTATCACCTATAGGGAAGTGAATCAAACATTAAATCAACTAGCGGAGTACCCGTGCTTATACATATTTGCCATGTGTGACACTCGTCTAGCGAGATCTGGGTTTTAGTGTTTATGAAAAATGACGACCCAGATAGCAGCCATGCACGTGGAATAATAAGGAGGAATAACCAACCGAAAAGCGCGTGGGGATGCGACTCGGAGTTACTCAAGCGTGAAAGTTTCTGCGGAGAGTTTGATAGCAATGGGACATGTATCGGCTTACTTATAAGCGGAATAACGCCTGTTTGGGACCACGCCCAAATCCGATAATACAAGTTGGAT
The DNA here is from genome assembly GCA_026874595.1 of Sipunculus nudus. Lineage (NCBI taxonomy): Eukaryota > Metazoa > Annelida > Sipuncula > Golfingiida > Sipunculidae > Sipunculus > Sipunculus nudus. The sequence goes on from CM049317.1 coordinate 56,809,170, forward strand.
ACCAGACATGTTTATCCGATAAAAGACTTCAGACTTTATTAAAAACTTCATATAAGCTGAACACTTCTCGGTTGGTCTTATTTGACTTAAACATCAGATGAAAGCTATAAATATCAACTATAACATGACACCAAATTTATTTTAAAAATAGGCAACGTGTCAGATGGTAAAAATGAATAATATATGTAACAGTATGTACAAAATTGCAATATCGGTGCGATTACATTGCAAAACAGGCTGCTGTTTTACATAAAGCCACCACTTGCACACTGCTACCAGGCAGTTTTAATGTCTGTACACATACACCTTACGATAAAATATTGATATAGCAATTGTCACCTGTTTGGTAAATGGGATCCCTCTGGCTGATTTAATAGAAATGGTCTATCGCTATTGAACGTGACCTATATTTCCTTCACAATCCCGAAACCACGGTTTTTCTCAGTTGTCCTATCTTGTTTGGTGCAGGAAACAACAACTGGATAACTCAGTTTACATTATAGGCGTGCATGGTTACATGATCTATGATATATTTCTGCGGTTTCGGCGGATGTGTTATCATTGTTTATCAGATACATACATCTGAGGAAAAGATATAGGGTACCTTCTTGTTAGCTTGTTTGTTAGCTTACAGGTTACAACTTACTGGTGTAATTTGTATGTATATATGGCATAACGCTGACACAGGGCAAATGTTGTCAAATGTTCCTCCGAAATCATTGTTGGCACCAGTTTATGGCGATAGTGTTGGGTGTTTTGATGATGTATGGGGTTGCAGTAAAGGCCACATATAATTGGCCCACTTTTTGGAGTACCCTGTAAAAATTAAGATAGCGACCTGCGCCAGACCCGGCGGGGTCGACCCCGTGCCGAAACTTGTATATACATCAGTCTGAGGTCTGTACATACAGCAACTAATATGTCTTCCCTTTACTCATGGTACCAGCATGGTCAACGGAGTTGTGCAGAGGCGAGAGGAGTTTCGCAGCAAAAACAAGCCAAGGTAAGTATAAACCATGCACATAAAGTGAAGTACGACTAAACAAACAGTGAAGGCACAGATCATTTCTTAATTGGTTAATAGTGAGTGAAGCCTACACCTGTTGAAAAACCTTTATGTTCTTGTGACTGTTCATCTTGCGCCACCTCCAGGTCTAAACAATATTACCAGAAGCCGTTCCTGCTGGTAGTGCTAGAAACAAGCATTAGAGATATCAGTTTGCTTTTATTGAACACGGCCGTCCCGCATAATCATATACAAATTCCGGGGTCTTGGCTGGCATCCCCAAGGCGTCTTAGACAGACCTGGATGTATAATCCGGTTAGTATTGACTAAGACTGACAGCAGATGTGAACAGAACCTAACCGAGGTCATATATAGGCTGATATAACCCGGTGTATTAGATCATTTAACAGAACATGCACCAAATCTATGTCATGATATTTGTATACAGAGCCAGTAGTATACAGAACAACACGTGTATATTTAAGTACTGAATTTTATAGTTTGTTTTTATTTTTATTATTCTTATTATAGAAATATAGAATTCCGTCGGTATTGTTATTATTTAGGTTCTTTTTACTTAATTATAAATTACCATATGGTACTCTATGCTTCTTGTAATTTCTGCGCTACATGACGTAATGTGATTGCAGTTTTATTTAATTATACTGTAACTGGACTTTTACGTCACTCTCTCTCACTCACACACACACACACATGTATATATAATTTACGATCTGATTTAGGTTTTTATATAGTTTATTTAAAAAATAAAAATTTAATTCGTATTAAGAAGATATATATATATATCAGGATTCATTATATATTAATTATTATCAATATCCATATATATAAGGATATTAATAAGGATAGTAATCTTTTCGATCAAATAATATATCAAACCAATTGATATATTAATTTAATATATATATACCTATAAATGAATATATACGTATATATATATATATATATATATATATATATATATATATAGAGAGAGAGAGAGAGAGAGAGAGAGAGAGAGAGAGAGAGAGAGAGTCAAAGTTGAGCCTTTACAATAGCTTAAGCACTATCTAACAATCTCAATAAGTTTTGTATACGGCATATAGGGCATTTAGAACTTTGAGAGAAGGGGGTCATCCAATATTGAGTGATATGGAAGTTTAACTCAGGTTCCCTGACTGTGCGACTAAGAACGCCACCAGTACTGAGTACTGAGTATACTTCTATTTAAGAGAACAAATTTACAGGACTATAAAATGGTCTTAACGTGTTAACATACCTGACCCATCCGAGCACATCGCATACCTCTGACTGCACTAACACCTACTAACGTGAGAACAAACTCGTAAAGTACCTGATATAATATACCCTATCTGATTCAAAGCACACAAATTAGTGCACCTAATTAGACTATTTCTTGTGAGAAACTCAATAGATATATTTTTTCCTTTATTATTCTTTGTAGTTCATCAGACCTTTTAACTAATTTTAACTAACCCTCATTTATATTTTATTATCTGTGTTAACTGGTTTTTGCGCGAGGATGGTATATATGTATACGACGGACCTGATGTTTACATAATAAAACTATTAAAAAAAATAATTTTCTTTTAAAGGTGTAGTGGATTATCATCTGTAAGTGCACACTTTCAGATAACGTTGTCATCACTAAAGTTAAATGTATAAAATGGTCTTCATAATGATAGCTTATATGATTCAATCGAATTTAATTTTATAAATATATATACAAATAAGTATATATATATATATATATATATATATATATATATATATATATTTATATATATATATATATAAATATGGATGAATAGATCCAATAACATGCTCGATAAATATGTAAACAAGTACCATTTATAAACAAGTATACCAAGTATACGATGACATTATATGTATAATATATAAACCCTATAAATTAAATATCTTAATATTCGTCTTAAAATTCTTTTCCAAGGTTAATTAACACTTGAACATGCGTGCATGCGTACACATATTGATGAAAAAAAGCAACCCTTTAAATTAAAACTATGTTTAAACTTAACTTGGTAGATCTGCATATGTATTTGCACTGTTTTGTGTTTGTTGGGCCCTTTAGTTGGATGGCCCCATGTTGTATAATATATATACGTGTGTCATAGGGGTCTTCGAGCGCCGCCGACAGTTCATCAAGTTTGCGAAATGTGACATGCCATCATTCACTTGTCAACCAATGTCATCCTGTTTGCCCTGAAAGCTTGCAGCCCCCCTAACACCTGTCTTGACTTTAGCCTTACAAGAAAACGTGGCATCATGAAATGGATTACATGCACATGTACATTTCACGTCTGAAATCGACAATGAAACTGACAAGTTGGAGTATTTCTGACAGGGATGATGGCAGGCGACCGCTGGTCGGGAGAGGTAAGGGTTTGTGCGACATGTCAAAAACATTTGAATCGTATTTATAGTACAGCCAAATCATAACCGCAATGCAAAAATGCTTGCAATTTAATAGCACGATGATATATAAACAGATTTATCTGAGGTTTTCATTTTACAAAGAGCAACCGTTACTCGTATCAATCTATTGTTAAATTGTATGTGTTGGAAATAATGCTTGGTATATAGATAAGCAGTGAATATATAGTTCGTGAAATCTGGTTTTATGATAATCTGTTTTAATGAGGGGTTATTATCACGTAATTTCAACCACATACTCATGCATTTATGTTTTACTTAAAAATGATATAAATTTGATAGTACAATAAAGTTGTAAAATTATCAAATCTGGGTCGTACAAGAAACCATCTGTCAACTCCCCTTATAGTTGCTTGGTTTTTACTCATTGTTTTATATGGAGAAAAGACAGGAACACATGTATTTGAGACAGTTAGTTTGTTTTTAACCTAACTACTGCTCTCGAAGAATCAGCCTGTCATTTACATTCAGTGCAGTCATTTGTAATAGCAAAAACCGCGTTAAGTGAGTACGACTTGGGGTCAAAGGTAACATGTACTTTGGATTATCCATTTTCCGTCACGCTGTCTCGGTGACAGATCGGGTTACTTTAGAGACAAGGACTCCCCGTACACAATACATCTACATCACATATTTCCATTCTTTTTAAGCTGTTTCTTTGACTAAATCTTTACAGTTTAAGTCTTGGCAGCATTGTTATATTCATTATATTCAATTGTCGTTATCCTTAATATCGTTATATAAAACAGGAACATATTGTCTGTTTTAGGCACGACCATATTTTTATAACTGTCATACTTAAGCGTTGTTGTACAAGTAGAAGTGCGAACCTTCCTCGTGTATTTATATTACATATTTCCATTAAAAATAATTATGTTCAGCTTAATTGCCCGTTAGTCCATACTTTGAAACATTAAGTGTAGATCACTTTTGTGTTCGTGGAATAATATGGCTGAAGCAACGAGACAAAATGTGTGTGCATGTATACTATTAATTCTACGTTTTGCCATTTTGCCGAAGGCTTCGTTGGTCCAGTTTCTAGAACAAAACATAACTACATGGCTTTCGTAAAGCAGGGCACATGCAGTCTTTCTTATCAGTATGTGAACTACATAATTACGGTGTATACAAAGGATTCCCTATTTGTGAAAGAAGAAGAAAATATAAAGTAAATGTTGTATATAAGTTTTAATAATGTAGCTTCTTGAAGCAATAATTAGTGTAGATAGGTTTCGTCATAAAACTATTGTAAAATAACATCGACTCCGCGATACATGGGCTTCTTGGTGAAGATTATTTCATAGTATGTGGGTATTGATGAAAAGACGCGTCCTTTACCGTGGACTTTTTTATATGTAGACTTAATGATGGACATTATATCACTTTGTGTGGTCTTATTGAAGACTTGCAAGAATTTATGTTTCAATGTTTAACTGATTTTTTTAAAAGGATTTCTTTTAAATTTTTCACTTTGCTTTCTATATAGAACCCAAATATAAATACATTTTTAAACTGACCATGAAAATTACAAAATTATGTTGTGTCTAATTCAAGAGACCGCTTCTCTTCCGTGTAAAAACTGTGTTAAGATTAACATAATGACACAATAGTCTAATCTGACAAGATTAATCGTTATATGCTGGTTATTATAATAGTTATTATAATTCTATCGTTCAATCTATAGTTATTTTTTTTCTACAATAAGACAATACAACAGATAACTTATGGCCACTCTTTATCTTGGTCAAAAATACTAATATTAAAATGCTACATTTGTTAAATATTCTGCAAATCTTTTAATTTTTTTAGCAGAGCTATACTTGGTATATGTTGCATTGTTCGGGTACAGTATACACATTTTTTCCCAGTGCACCTTTGTCCTAATTAAATGTCATTGGTTCATTGTAAGTTTATCCAACTTACTGGAAATCCGATAAACCAAGGACAGTATTTGGTCAAAGCAATTATAGTTTGATATTAACCGGTTACTGTTTGATAGATTTCATTCTAAGCCAAATTCTGACATCTTTGTATTTTTTGTACGGGCAGTATATCCCTCGTGGGGTTTTTCATTATTTTGCTTCAAATAATGTTTTTAACAGTTACTAAGTTAGACGGTGTACGTTAGGCTGATATAGAATCTGCTATAACGCAGACTGAGTATGCAGCATATATATGTTGAACCTCGGGTTATCTTATCTTATGAGGCAGCTCAAGGTGCATGTTAATTAAGATGGTCCATATGCTTTATTCTGCATGGATGCCTAAACACTTTATGAGATTAGTTGTTGAATTTTATTGTAAATATAACCTGTGTTGAAGACTGCATTCTTGTTCAGTTTAAAATATTATGATTTTCTATCATTTATAATTGGCAGGTATCTAGAATATATATATATATATATATATATATATATATATATATATATATATTTATATATACTAGAGAATAAATGTACATTCGTTGTTCCTTATGTATTTTTATGAACATGATTTCTTTCTCAGTCTTCAGTGATGTAATAAATTAACGATATCTAGCTATCATGGTGAGCGTGTTTTATGATTACAGCCTCCAGTATGACAACGTAAAGATAAGATAATGGTCAAAGTAATAATTTCTCCTAGATACAACGAAACATTTGGTAAATATCAGACCAATCGACGTATTGTATATGTATCGATATATTAATGTATCGATATAACCATGTATTGATTAGCTCAAGATTGTGTGTTTGGAACTCTTATTCATAACGCATTTTGATGAATGACAGTTTGACATAATTTTTTATTTTATCTATTACCACTAGCTTAACAGTCTAAAGTCTAAAGAAGAAATGAACAATTTTAAACACAAATGGTTGATCTTATGAAAAATTCGAAAGAAGAAATTCTTATTTTTTTATATCTACATTAAAGGAGATAGTTTTCATTGTATTTCATCTTTGCCAAATACTCAACAATTACTGCAGAGATAATAAGTCATAAAATAGTTGAAAGGTCATCTGTTTAACTGAAATTTATATGCAATATGTTTTATCTCAAATGATTTGGCCACATTAGGGTGTTATAAGTGTTGATCTGGTCCTGCCGTGGCCCTAATGCATACGATGCAGAAACCTTTGCCGGTATAAGACCAGTTTAGCTAAAACACCATGCAGTGGTTTGTTTTATAACATTAAAGACGTTAAACTATTGGTGGTTTGACACTTTACACGTTTATACCTGCATAAAGCCGTTGGATTGCCAAGACGAATTAATGTGGTCACACAGTAATCCTTTTTTTCGCCCAGGAATCGAAGCGGAAATAGCTTTTGTACGTTTGTCACTCACAGTTGTGTCTTTTTTCTGTGCAGTTTGCCAATACAGCCAGGGGTCAATGATGGTAGTCATTTATATACACAGGTCTGACGGCCCCCTCGGGGTGACATAGAAAAACATGAAATATGACACGTTTGGCATTTTTACACATTTGTGTCTGCGTGTGTGACAGCGCCATTAACTTTACCCCTGGATAAAGAACGCATATTTCGGTTCATGTGCATGCGTTGCATATATTTTAAAATAAGTATTGTTACCATAATATGCATGGTTGTCTTCATGTATATATGAATTATAATACCAAAATTTTTTTCTCTGCAGTTTATGCTTCTATCGATAATTATAGGTACACACAAAATGCCGTGGCTTTTAAGCTATATATAGAACACAAGTGACCATTGTTTATGCAAATGGATTTTTACACCATATATAAGTAATCCTTGTAATAAAGCATTAATGGGTCGATTTCCATCTCAGGATCTTATGAATAATATAAAATGGATGGATTTTTAGCTCAGTTGACTATAGTGATCAGGCAGCGTCCGTCGTCCGTCCGTCCGTCTATCTGCCTGTCTGTCTGTTAGACTGGTACGTTTTGACACCCTTGAACCTATCTAGAAACCTGCAACTGAATATGCAGGGAGGTCAATAAAAATGTCCTTGGAATCCTGAAATTAGGTCACTATGGTCTATATCCTTCGAGCTATTGTGCTTGTAAGTGACCCCAAATAATATAAAAAATGATACAAAACCTCCAGTATCTTGCATGGATTGCCGTGAACCTTGCCTTGAATATTGACATTGACTAGGGTTATCAGTTCCCGAAAACTGGTGGCTCCACTTGCATTTTTTTCAAATGTTTACGATTTTGTTTCTGTTTTTGAGACCGTCAAATAACAGCAATAATGTGAGTTTGTAGTCTGCGGTTTCATTTAATGTCCCGAAACCGGGTATGTTTACTTATTATGACTGGTTTCTTTAGTTCCTGAAGACTGGTGGCGAACCTGGTTTTTTAGCTCAGCTGACTGTAAGTCAACTGAGGTATATAGGATTTGCGCTTTGTCCGTCGTCCGTCCGGCCGTCCGGGCGTCCGGCCATCCGTTAGCAGGGCATAAATCGTAACTGCTGCACCTAGAAACTTCTAAGTGAATATCCAGGGTGGTCAATAAAAAATCTCCTTGTAAACCTGAAATTAGGTCACTGCGACCTATATCCTTCGAGCTATGGGGCTTGAAAGTACCCCAAGAATAATAAAAAAATTGATATAAAACCTCCAGTATCTTGATAATTAATGCATGGAATGTCATGAATATTGCCTTGAATTTTGACCATGACTCGTTTTGTCATTCCCTGAAAACTGGTGGCGCCACATGTAGTTTTTGTTATTTTAACGAATATTTTTCAATTTTTCTTACTATAAAATTACAACAATCATGTCATTTTCTCAGCTGTTTCTTACATCAAGTGTCCCAAAACCTGGTGTTTTTTATTTTTCACAAGTGGATGCCCTATAGTAATCACCCTATCTGTCTCCCTTTTTCACTAGCTGTCTGTTTGTCCATCTGTCCATCAACACAATTTTTTTCCAGATGATAACTCCAGGTCGGATTGAAAAATGGATTTCAAACTTGACTTAATTATGGCCTACCACTTGATGAGCAAGAACCGATATGATATTTTGGGTCATGAAGTTCAGGTCTCAGGACTCGCTTAATTAAAAGACGATTGCTGCATTTTAAGCCAAGCTTTTAATCCCAAACTTTCCATCTTGCGCATGTAGTTGACTCGTTAGTATGGAGAGAGCATAAATGAAAATTAGTTTCCAGATGATAACTCCAGTTTAGTTTGACATATTGGCGATTTTGGGGTCCAAAGGTCAAAGGTCAAGGTCACAGGACCCATTTTTTTAAAAAGAATGTGTATGCATTTCAAGCCAAATTTTTCATCGCAAACCTTTCATCTTCAAGATATTGCTAACCTACCAATTGGGGAAGATTCTATTCGATTTTGAGGTCAAAGGTCAAGGTCACAGCTCCCATGTATTTACAAATTAGTTTATGGATGATATTACTTCTTTTGATAGACAGATTGGCTTAAAACTTAATTTATTAATGACCCACGACCCAAGTAAATTCATTTTGATTTTCATGGTCCAGAGATCAAAGTTGAAGGTCACATGAGCCACATCTTTAAAAAGATTGTGGATGCACTGTTAATCAAACTTTTCATCCCAAACAATCCAGCTTTCACACATTGCTTACTCGCCCAAAGTGAGGAAATCTGTCGATTCTGAGGTTACCTGGTCAGAGGTCAAGGTTCCTTGTTAAAAGATTGTTACAATAATTTAAATGCTGCAAGTTCAAGGATAAAAAGTTCTATGGTTTTTTTGGTCACAAGGTCATTGGTTAAGGTCACAGGACTGTCATCCTGAAAAATTTCTTTAAAATTATCCTTATAGACAAATTCAGATGAGCGTCGAGACCCGTGGGTCCCTAGTTTTTTTGCTATTTTTTACGGATTTTTTTCCTTTATTTTGAGACTACCAAATTATTTTGATATTACCAAATTTGCAATATGAGTTTCATCTTGTGTCCTGAAACCTTGTGTGTTGGTAGGGCCCCGCTTGAATAAGTTGATAACTCCAGTTTTGATCGACATTTCGATTTAAAACTTGAATTATATATGGCCCACCTCTAAAGCAGGAACTCTTTTGGTTTTTGGGTCATAGGGCCAAAGATCAAGGTCACAGGACCCGCTTATTTAGAAAAATGTGGGTGAACGTTTCATCCAAAACCTTCCACCTAACACTTATAGTTGACCTTCAAATTTGGGATGAACTTGATTGATTTTTGTGTCACAAGGTCAAGGTCACAGTGGTCTTCAGTCTATATATTTGTTTCTGAATGATAACTCCACTTTGCATTAACATATTGGTTTCAAACTTGATTTATATATTGCCCACCAATAAATAAGAACCCTTTTATTTAGGGTTATGAGGTCAAAGGCTAAGGTCACAGGGTAAAAGGCGTGATTCAGTATAATGTCAAATCACAGTCTGAATCAGGATTTGGGCTGGACCATATTATGATCAGGGTTTGAACTGGTAAAAATCCCGATTGGGATTTGGTCTTGATATATATTCAAAATATGGTTTTTCTTAGCCATGCATGCAGCTGTTTTGTATCATTGTGACAGGAACATTAATTGTGATAGACATGTCAAGAACTATAGTAATTAACGAATTTAATCATTCCTATCATCACTAGATTCATTTTGCTGATGAGATGTTATGACAGCTATGTACTTATATGCATATCACTAAACACAGAACAAACGAGATACATATATCAAGTACATGCATTCTTCAAATATATATCCAATTTCAGGCTGCATTCTTGCTTGTATACAACTATGGTTCAGCTTTGTCAGATAAGAATTTTATGATGATATTAAGCTCATCTGGCTGTTAGTCAACTGAGCTATAGTGATTGGCCAGCGTCCGTCTGTCTGTCTGTCTGTACGTTGGAAAAAAAGAAAAATGTTGATTATATTTTAAAGGCTTCCCCTTTTTCAGTTAATAAATTGAATGTGTATTATTATACACTTTCTTTCTTTTTAAAATATTTTATGCATATTACAGTCAATTAGATACCAATATTTCTACAAATATGTGATCATGAGAGCCTCCGGCATATTTCATGTAGCCCATGAAAGTACACAGAAATCTCCAAATATGCGGGTTGTGTACATTTCTCAAATAATTACATACGAAATATTAACTGTCGTTGCATTTCAATAAATTAGGTTTTATAAAAAAAATATTCTCAAAATCAATTTCAGCTGGGCGCCATGATCCACAGGCCCCTTGTTTTTTCATGGTATAATTTAAATTACTCCAATTCAACCCAGCTGTTTTTTTTTTTTTTGTAAGAATAACTTACAATTTAGTGTACGATAGCATTTTGCAGTATTTGTTTTGCACCGCATTGTATATTTAATCTTAATACTAAAATCTGATTTAATGTATTTCGTACATGTTATGCATATCACCCTTTTACGGTGAATCCGTGTTTTGAATTTAAATCTTTAAATTTATGACTCTATCTATCTATGTGTATTCATATGTTAACATACAAATCCACTCCGCTTTAAATAATGCCCCTCAACTCATGTACGTATGACACGATATATACTATATATATATATATATATATATATATATATATATATATATATATATATATATATATATGTATAAAACGAAGAAAACGAATATAATTGTGTATTATCCCACAGCTTGATTGATAGTTTAAATAAATGTCTCTTTTTGAAAATGCGGGAAGATGCCATGGCCTCACAGATCGAATTTAACAGCTTACGGTGTGCACATCCATAGACTGATTTGTCAAGGGCCGAGATCTGGGTAATTTTTCAGATAAGAAACATCAGTATAATTGGCTTTGGGTTGTATTACCTCCATGCCACATAAACCAGCCGGCCTTCCGTGTTGGTTTTCACTAGTAGACGCCCGTAACTCATCTTTGGTAGCCGGATCACATTGCCAAGTTGCCCGCCTGATTTCTTTGTGTGCTAATTTTGATAAAGCCTATAAATTACTTAAGACGCTGGGGCCATCTTGGCACCACGGCGCGGGCCACAATAAAAGCATAACAATATACCCATTGGTCGTAAGTTTACGGTGACCGCACGGTTCACCGGGGGTCACTTTCACTTGCAACAAAGACACGGCAACATGGATTAGATCGCAGGACTTTATCGCTAATCTTGTAAGTAAGTTTTACAACAAAAATGTCATTTTGAAACTGAATGCGCTTACCTGAGTTACCTTACGTTTCTTTAACAATCCAGATGTATTTGTCTAAGCTTCGTATTTTAGGGAGATGTATAAATGTTGTCAACCGAATGAGATTTTCATTCTTGAATGTCATATTTTATACTCTTTCGACTGTAATGGTACAATAATGATAAAGGCTATATTTCCCGTTCAAATAAAGCATATTACACTACGGTATTTTGAATATATTAATAACATACGTAATAGTGATGGTCATACGAACAAGTAGAGTTTTAAGTAAACTAAAAAAAAAGAAAATATTCATAATTTACTTTAATTGTCATTTTTTCTCTTGTTCGTTTTTATGTTTTTGCGAAGTCCACTGCATGCATGTTACGTTTACGGATAAATAAACGATATAATGAACGTTAACTGACATTGGGTCAAATGAGCTTATATTAAATATACTATATAGTAAATATTATATATATATATTTAAATTACATTGTTTTATGTGTATGATATAGAATATATTATATATTTATTATAACACATTAGCTATATGAATATTATATCAAAATATATATTTCATTATTTTATACCCTACGTGTAATCATTTAAATTATCAATTAACCTTTAAAATAACCTTTCATTTGTGTGTATGATTAGCAATATATATATATATATATATATATATATATATATATATATATAAGGTAGAGTAACCTTCCGTTGTAAAGTGCTCTATGGCCATTATATATATATATATATATATAAATATATATGTATATATATATATATATATACATAATGATAAAGCCTTGTTAGTATGTAGAAATATTTATTTAAAGAGACATATATATCTACATACGTGTTGTAGGATAGTAAGTATAAAATATATTTTGCTACAAATAAAATCAAATATATGTGCACGTTTACATGCGCATCACACAATGATTAACTTCCATACAAGAGCTCAGAACTGCCCTAAGCGAGCTTGATATAGCATTGTCTCAGTTTTCCTTAATATATAGTTTAAAAAAAAAAAACTGCTGCTCTATGGCTCTCTGACATTCATATATCCTGAGAGCTGAGAATTTGCTCTACATCATGGTATATGGATAAATATAAAATATAAATATATTATATTCATAAATTTCATGTGTCTAACTAAAAGTCATTTATTTCAAATTTATCTTGACCTCATGCATTACTTTGTAACACCCCAACCCGGGGTTCTCAAATTGGGGGTGTTGAATTTCAAAATTATGATTTCATTGGGTATGTAAATTGAAATGTACACGAATCATTTCTTTTTTTTTTATTTTCTTACAAAAGAGTTTCTATTAAATTTTGGAAAAAAAATAATCAAATGCTTCTTATAACATATATGTTTACAACTCCGTGTAATTAAAATGGAATCAGTTCTTGGAGGTTTAATTTTATGGGATTGGAATAAATATTAAGATCTAAAATTATTTAATATAAATTAAGCACAACTCGAAAAAGAAAAATTAATTTTCCAATCCCAAAGTTACCATAAAATTCATGGTGTTGCTTTAACTTAATTCAGACCACGCAGTTGACCCATGCATGCAGTTATAACAATTAACAGTTCAGGATATATAAAGGAAAACTTATAGATTACTGGTTTACACACAATTCTTAGATAGTCCTGAGACCTTTTTGATTACTTGGAAGGGAAGTAATTATAATTTCATATTCTATTTAGTCTATATAGCCCCAAAGTGTGAGAAGGCTACTGTACAATCTTTTCAAGATATAATAAATCCCAAATTTCCCTGTTGTATATGTTAATAAATTCGAAAGATTGTTAAACCTATATAGATTAAAATATAAAATAGCATTAACCTATATAGTCACAGGATTCCATTTAATATTTTATGTCATAGGGATATCGCTTTAAAAACAGGCTATATTTCTGTTAAAAATGGGGCTTTGATATGCATTCACACTATAGCAATCGCTGGTTAAGTGTCCCTTTATTTGATAATATCAACTCCCCAATCACGCTACATAGCTGGCTGTTTTATCAGTGTCTGTTAACCCAAGCGGACTGTCCGTTACACCCAATAAATCGTTTTAGTGTAAGCTCCGCCTTAATTGGAACACTGTATATGATCGATAACCGGTGCGGCGTCTGTGAATGATTGATCACTCCTGGTCACTCCAAGGTCGTACTTGTAATTTATCAGGGTTGTTGTACTTTTTGCCGATAAACAGTACGTTATTCATTGCTCAGAATGTCCGCAAGCGTGTGTGTCTAAAGTAATTCCAACAAATGACTCTATTATTTATCGGATTTAACTGAACATTGACTGATTAAAGAGTATTTGGAAGAGCTGCTATATATTATAGTATATGTCCGAATGTTTTCCAGATCTGGCATACATATTGTGTGTTAAGTCGCATGAGATTTTTTTCTATCAAACTGGTACCCTTTTTTTTTAATATCCACTTTCCAAACTCTTTAACTAATCTTTGTTAAATCATTCCTTCAATATCAATATGGAGGGTGTAACAAATCACCATTTTTACGAGATTCAACAATTTTCCCCCCTTTTCCCATTTATGTTCATGCCTGATTTTTCCTGATGCTAGTTGCAGAACTATAACACGTGCAGTTCAGATATTGTAAACAGACTCAAGAATGTCAATATACAAACACATGAATAAACGAAATTGTAATTTATAGATATAATATATCTGCATGCAAAAATATTATAGTAAATACACCGAATCAAGTTTACAAATATTTTAACACGTACTTAATACCCGAGGTGAATTCACAATCCATAAAGGGCATTTTTGTGATGCTTGTCATGAATAAGTG